>CM037788.1:5692710-5742710 GCA_021229015.1 Solen grandis
CATTTGTGGTAGTGTGTTAAACATGACTGTAAATCTAAAATTTATGGGTTCAACCTCATTAGGAGCAAGGAATTTTCATGCCCTCTGAGGTGCCAAGTACTGGTCCAACCCTGGAACTGTCAAAAGGGATAAAGGCAAGTAGTAGGAACTTGTTTCCCAAGCAATGTAAAATAAATAGGTTTCAACTTAGATAAATTGTAGTAATGGCTGAATAACTTTATAAATACTGATATGAAGATTTTTTTAATAACTTAACTATGACCTTTTGATGTTTTTATTTCTTTTTTCAGCATTCAAAAAGCACTGCAGACACGTGATTTAGAGTGTTAACCTGTCTGTAAAGTTGCATGTGACTTGTTCCTTCGGAACAGCCTCAACATCTGGAATTGTGGCATATATCTTCATGAAGTTGTCAGACTGGTCCCAGGCTATAGAAAAGAGAGAAAAAAAATCATGAATTCAAGTCAACTGGATGACAATAAAATCATCATCATTATCATCATTGTATGAACCAGACCTGAATGTAATTCATGATTCCCAAATGCTGTTAAAACTGGCTTCATGTTCTCAAAAATAACAAGGGTCAGGACTGCCACAAAATACGCCCATCACAGTATAGGGACTCTCAGAAATAGCTCAGAGAAACAAGCTATTGTCTCCTAAATCCCATTAGTTAATGAATGTTACTTATTAAAACAATCATGTTGAAACATTTCCATTAATTTGAAGGAAACTGTCTCTTTTGACTTATTCAAGTGTTCAAGGGCCATAACTTCTAAGTCATTCACGCGATATTGCTGAATATCGAACTAATCCGCGATTTTATGGCCATGCACATGTGTGGAAAGTTTGAAAAGGATTGGTCTAGCGGTATTGAAGTTAGAGCCCAGACAATCACAATTTCAAGTATTTTGTGTACGTCAAGGGCCATAACTTTTAAGTCTTTCACGCCATAATGCTGGATATCGAACTCATCCGTGATATTATGGCCATGCACATGTGTGAAAAGTTTGAAAAGGATTGGGCTAACGGTCTTGAAGTTAGAGCCTGGACAATCACAATTTCAAGTATTTTGTGTACGTCAAGGGCCATAACTTCTAAGTCATTCACACGATAATGCTGGATATCGAACTCATCCGAGATATTATGGCCATGCACATGTGTGGAAAGTTTGAAAAGGATTGGGCAAACGGTATTGAAGTTAGAGCCCGGACAACAAATGTTCCACGCCCGCCCGCCCGCCGTGAGTGTTCACATAATACGCCCCATCTTAAGATGGGCGTACAAAAACGGTACACAAGTAAGACTTACATACTTAAACTCAAACTATGCCCATTCAATAGTATCAATTGAAATTTGAGTATGATACTCAAATTTAAGCCTGAGATCATACTTAAGTATTTTCGAGAACACAGGACCAGGACTGAATCATGAAGGACATAGATAATTGAGTTTTATATATAGCATCTTCACTTCCCCCACTTGGTGGGGAGGCATCTTTATAGTATTGTGTGGGGGGGGGGAGAGGATTTGGTACAAAAATTTAGCCACATTGAGAAATCTAAATATTGTTCCTACTAGTCCAACACCCATCAGTTTTATCTTGTTATAATGACATCTTGTTTCATCTGCATATCCAAACTCTGGTGCAGTGACTTGGCTCCACATCAATCACTGCACCAGAGTACTGAGTACTGCATGATCATGATGTGTACCATTAAAGTCACACTACTGATTACCTGTTATTTAGCTGAAACTCAGCTATTTTTCAACTCACTGTGGAAGAGATCTATGCCAGAACTCCTGTGTTGAAGATCAAGGCATATCATCAACATTTTGACCATCATCATTTTTCCTCACTGTCTCATTGAAAGCCATACCCAGCTTGAAGAAAAATGCTCATACATGCAGTTTGGTTCCTTGCTGGACCTATATAATGCACCTGGTCCCAAATTGTATTAACCCTTTCCCTCATATATACCCCTTTTGACGCCCTCAATAGGTATCACATAAAGCCTGATCTGCAGAAAACCACAGTTAAACCTTACCAAATTTAATTACAAAATCCTCATTTCCAGACCACTGAGGAGCAGCGAACAGCATAAAACCTGATCAGCCTGCGAGTTACTCGCAGGCTGATCTGGTTTTATGCTGTTCGCATAGGTCTTTTCATGGTGTCCTCTATGAGGGAAAGGGTTAAAGGAATACACTCGGCTGATAACTTGCTTTGAATTGAAAAATATTGGTTTGAGCAGCCTTTATCCACAATGCATTTCATTAACACATGCCTAATAATCAAGAAATCACTATTTAACGACCATTTAATACGCGTTACCGGTACGTGCCTCAGCATGAATGCAGCCATTGTTTACATCTCGCGATCTCACGAGACTTCCCAGACAGAATTATGACATCATCTACACACTTCGGTGATTAGTACAAGTAAGTATAAATAAAGGTTGACAACAATTTTACATTTCCTCATAACTTTCCTATTGCGTCAATAAATAACTCATGAACATACCAGTATTGCATTTTGCTAAATAAATCACCTTTTAAGTATGTTAAATGCTGATGCTTATTTATAAAGTAACTTTTAATTGCCTTCTTAATTTAATTTAGAAGTCAAAAAATAATTTCACATGTCATTAATATATGTTATTAAAATGTTTTGTTTTTTTAGCAAGTTCTATCTGAATATGTTTATATTTGTGATACCGTATAGATTGCATATAAAAAAAGGTGAATTCAGAGATAAGCATACATTTTCAGGTGTTTGCAGTGTTTTCCTAGCCTTCAAAAAGTTTAGGCCACAGGGCCCATTGAGCCAAGAAAATGTTGGCCAATCTCAAATTTTATGGGCCATATCAACCAAGGGCCTTTTTAAGTAACTTGTGTTTTGGCTTGTTTTCCAATTTCTACACACATGTGTAGTCGTAAGAGTTGGATTTCTTGTTTCAGACAGTTTACATACCATAGAGTTTGATATTTCACAGTATTCTAACCATGTAAATTCATTTAACCACTTATTTGAAAGGAACTGGTTTCCTTTTTCTTCCTTTTATCACCGATAAATGGGACTGTCCAATTTTCTTTTCATCTGTATCAGATGCAGTTGCTGTGAGGTGGGTGGAGGACGAATTTTGCAATTTTTTTTTTAGGGGGGGGGGGGGGAATTTACCTCGCTACTAACATTCTGGTTGTTCCGTGCTCACATCCTGTGCACACGATGCATTTTAGCCAGCGATTGAAAGAAAATTACGAAAGATTTCGTTTTTCTTTTGCCGTCTGCCATTTTGGAAAGCTGCGACGAAACCATGCGTCAAGGGATACCAATTGGCTAAACACAAATCAAACAGCAATCGGAGCTCTCTAGAAGGGAGATTACACTTTAAGATCGCTTAAATGCTTGGTTGGTAAGTAAATGTAAACATAATGACGGACAAGTTCGACGACACAAATTTATGAATTCAAATGTTTTATTTCATGTTGGGATCGGCTCACAATTTTAGCGCGCCATTTGAATTTAATGTCAAAAGGGTGCGGCCTGTGCAGACACTGTGTTTGGAAGCTGACATTTTCAAAATTTGATTTAATTTAAACTGTTATGACTTGACGTATACCTATACTTTGATAGTTTCAGTACAGCTATGGTTATCTCTCATTTTTTTCTTCTGACTCCAATTTGGAATGCATACTACATGTACAAAAAAAAAGAAGTTTCTTTGATTGATTTTTGATTTGGGACAATTTTACATCAGATAATCTGAATCATACACAGATATCTATGATAACATTTTATGCAAGGTCCCTGTCAAATATGTCTTAGGATGTAAAGTTTAAAAAATACAATATTGAATTGACTTGTATTGAGTAATAATGTATACACAAAACATACCTATATATGTATGATAGTTTTCATACTAACAATTTCCTATTATTCTCCAGAATGAAATTTGCCAATCTAACACACATCAATTTTGACATTTTCTTTCTTTTTAACATTATTGACATTGTTTCGCTAAGTTGTACCATAAATAAATGTAAGACAGAAAGTGCCAATGTGGGGATGGACCACCTATATATCACATCATTATGTGATTGGCTATTATCTTAAAAGTTAACAATAGTTCACACATAGCCATATAAATCAATCGATTGATTCCGTTCTGTCAGCAAAAGCCAGTCATGTACATCCCTACGACACCCCTCCCCTATCCCCCAGAGATCAAGTAACCCGTAGTAGTTTGTTCTTTTACTACCCTGTTCTTGGTGTCACAATAATTGCCCAAAATAAGATGATTACGTAACTATTCCAAATAAAATATAGACTTAATTGGACCCCCACCACCTTTACAACCACACCTTTCAGTCTAATCTATGCATTTATAGTGTCATCATTTAATAGATATAACGAAAATGATAACATTGTAGTTGACCTTTATTAAGTTGTAATTGAATTTGGAATGCAAAATCGGTAAAACATGAGTATTTGTTTATTCTTTACTTTGTGTCTTTTGCAAACTAAATGATTCATTTGTGAGGTGTAGTGCGAACGGTGACAAACAGAAGTGTGTTCACGTCACACTAAGGTAAATGTAAACAGATGGCGACGATCATAGACAATCAATACCTACATGAAAACACTTATTTTAAAAAGACATATCTTTGTTATTCCAGCATGTATAATAAAGATAATTGTGTCAAAATGGTGCAATAATGTAGGTCTTTATATGGCAAAGTTTAAAATGAGCTGAGTTTATTCCTTTTAATTGTTTTAATGTGCACCGTATATTAAGCTGAGTATAATTCAGTGAGTTAATAAAGTAATCCAGTTCTGTTTCTCAGTAGCAGAAAGAGGAGGGTGGCCTTGACCAGAGCCAGTACAGAATGCAGGCCAAGACAAATCTTTAGAAACATATTCAACAAAAGCAGAACATACTTATTTTCTTAAAAAAAAAAAAAAAGAGTAAATTACTTCTTAATTGAAGCCTTTGAATGCTCTCGCTTCTGTATTCTGTGAAAGTAAAAATTTACTTAAAAACTATGGTAAGAAGTTAAAGTATCAAACCGTATGTTTTGATGTCTACAGTAGGTATCCTCTGTTTAGGAGCAGGCTTGTTGGATTTCTCTGAATCTGACACACTCCTCTGCTTCTCTTGTTCCTCCTTTGTAGATATTTCAGTCTCTATTTTGCGAATGTCAATAAGCAGTATGTCTTTCACTCTCTGTCTTGTGGCAGAATCCATCAACTTCCTCAGTTCTTCAGCATCTAATCTTAACTGAAAACAAAAAATTGATGATTTTTTTTCTATTTTCTTATCAACAGTTTAAATATTTTAAGATTCTTTAAAAAGCAACACGCAGACTGAAAGCTGTAAACAGCTCTCACCTTTCTCATATCATATTTAAACATAAATTTCCACAATTGTGCACAGGAAGTTCTTTTTCTTCCGTTTACTGTCCACATTCAACATATTGAATATACTGGTAAAGACGTGCATGGTTAAAAACAGGGTAAAAAAATGATAAGTGATTAAGTATGTGAGTGATGACACTCCAGTTTTGAATATCTCAAGTGACTCAGATGAGGCTATATCCGGCGGCAGTTTGTTCCAGTCTTTGGCGGTGTTTACGAAAATTGACCATTTTTCTACAATCTTTAGTAGCGGTCTGTTGTGTGTAAGCATGGCTGTTAGTATGTCTTGAATGTCTATTTGGCTTTTGAAGATAGTTTTCTTTTTTAATCGCGACCATGTTTTAACTATTTTATAAAACATTATAAGTCTAGTGTCTTTTTGTCTGGTTTGGAGACTTTTCCATCCTAATTCTTGTAACATTTCACTTACGCTTGAACGATTCCTGTGACGGCTTGTGACGTACCTAGCGACTCTTCTTTGTCAATTTGGTTCAAACATTTTCACAAAACAGGGTTCATAAATATGCATGTTAACACAGGGTCCAAAATTAACGGTCGCCCAGTCGCCCATGGCGACCAATTATTTGTCTTGGCCACCTACGATTCCGAAGTTAATCGCACAGTTGGCGACTACTGGTTACGGCTGGTTACGGTATCCGCAGAATAAACGATGCACGGTGCGGCACAGTAATGCGGTCATTCGGAAAACTTGGTTATCTCTGGCCATATAGAATCTTTACTGCAGTACAGTGCAGTCATTGTGTTACGATACAATAAAGATGTAGTTTGTCTGCATTTGAAACAAAATGTGGCGTTTTATAGAAGGGGCTAGTGAACCCAAAAAGACCAAACTTTCTTCGGATGAGAAGAAAAGGTACTTTAATGAGTTGAATGGGCGAAAGATCGACCATGGCTACTCAACACGAACGACGGTATGAAATGCACGGTCTGCGAAAAACACGATACAAAACGTGATGGCAAATTTGTAATTGGCACAAAGTCATATAAAATTGAGACAATAAAAATTCACGAGACATCAAAATCCCACAATAAATGTAAAGCCATTCATGATGCAAAAATTAAAACCACCTTTCAGTCCGAGGCATCAAAAGTCATTCAAAAGTTAAATGATGAAAACTTTAAGAAAATGGATATTTTATTCAGAACAGCACATGCACTTGCAATTAATAACCGCCCTTTCACAGATTTTGTTTGGATGTGTGAGCTTGATACTATGAAACAACTGAACATTGGTGAGACTTACAGAAATTCTGAAGCAGCAAAAACATTCATATATTTCATTGCACGTTCTGAAATTGAGAAAGTTTCATGCAACCTCAAATCCACAAAATTTATTTGTCTCATCGGTGATGGAAGTTCTGATTCTTCAGTAAAGGAACAAGAAATGTGGTTTGTAAGATCATGCAAAGAGGGGTCAATTTTAATAGACTTTATTGGAGTTGATTCCCTGTATCAGATAAAGGGTTAATTGGGTCTGGACCTCTGCTCTTGTTCTAATGATTAAGAAGAAAGATGTTAAATTTTACAATTTTATTATACTGTATTATCATTGAAGTTCCTGGGCTACCAAATTTTTTTTCTGGGCGACCATGATTCTGCAGTTAGTAGCCCAGTTGGCTACCAAGCTGAAATTGTTAGCTTTTGACCCTGTTAACACAAGGCAAACCTTCAAGCTCATCCGATACGTATAATTGAAACAAACGTACAAGTCTAAGTGAATATGACAAAATTACCTCTTGCTGGGATGACATTTTTGTCTCCTTTATTCAAACGCTCGTCAAAAAGGGTGTTGAGTTTTCTGGAATTTTCCTACTTTCAGTTTAGCATGTGGTTACATGCAGAGCTAGAAGTTATTACATAGCCGATGAATAGAATTATTTTCTTTTATGAATTTGTTTGCCTCATGTTAATCACACTTCCGGTTTATAGTATCCTGCCTGGTGCAATGCTTGTACTTTCAAGATATGTTCTAAATATTCTCGCTATGCACAAATAAAGTATTCGTTCATTTTTGTCAAAAATGTCTGTAGCGCGAATTCAATCAATCGATCATTCTGAACTCTTCAAATCCAAGTTTATTTCAGGTTTGGCAGTACATACATAGGGTCATGACACAATATTTAAAACGGGGTCATTTTCTTTCTTCTTTTTAAAAAAAAAATACATGAGTGATTAATATAATTTGTTTTACACTCATACAGGGGTCCAGTGGTAACGTGCATGACTGTCGAGAGGGCGTATAATATATCGCAAAAACTTGTTTTCAACGACCCCATAACAAATATATAGACCCATTTTGACGCATTGACAATATAATTTTGTAGCTCAGATTTTGCACAATCTGCATTGCAAAGAAAAATCCATTATATAGATCATTTTACGTTTCGTATTAATTAATCAAGTCATGAATCTGTACATGAATATTCATGGCGTAAAAGGTTCGACCGGGAGAAAACACGATGTGACATTTGAAGTCTTCTCGCCAAATCATGTTTAGTCTCATTTTAATCACATAAAATGCAGATTATATTTTCGACTCTTGTCTATAACTCGACTAAAGTTTAAGTGCACGACATTGGGTGATCTCTAGGCAGGCCACGCACGTTGCATGACGCATGTACATTACTGACTGACTAAACATAGCAGAATAAAACTACATTGACATGAGATGGACTATTTTGGCTGAATTTGGTCATATTATCACTTCAATTCTATTTGGGAAATGAAAATAAAAGAAGAAAAGTTCACTAATTAATATTAACCCCATAGCAATATCCGGGTATTTCAAAATTTGACCTTTCCGGCAATACAATTAAGTACATGTACTACATTTTATTTTGAAACTCGAGCATACCATGGGGTCGACGCGTCAGTGGTTATCCTGCGGAGTACGTACAAGTCATTCTAGAAATCGCAATCGTTTCAAAACAATCGAAATGTGCAATACACAAAGAGGGATAAATCTTTGTAGTGGTTAGTTGAAGACGGAGTTCTCAACTATGTTCATGTTTGATCGTATGTTGTGTTAGCAAGTGCTCCTAAACTGATTTCTACAGCCTGACTTCTCCGATTTATCTATCGCCACTGATTCTGCGTAAATGCAGTTTGATTTTATTTTTAAACAATCTTCATTTAAGCGATCGAGGGACCCAGGTTCGAGTCCCCGAGTAGGGCTGAAGATTTTTTATTCCATCCGTTACTCTTTTGTTGTGACATGCAGCTCCCGAGATGGACGCTGTAATAACTCGTTCATCTAAGATGGACAGTCTACTAACTACCATGTTGATATAACAGTATGGCCATACCACGTGGTATATGACGTCATTTCAAGCTATCACAAACAATATAATTTGCCTCGATTTGAAAAAGATAACTGCTGTAAGCATTTTATTTCTTCACCATTTTTAATGGGATAAAGCGTTTGCGAAACAAAAAGTTGTTCACTACCCAGAAACCCCAGTGATCTTTTGTCAGATGTAAAATATCCTAACATTCGGGAAAACATACTGAGCGATGTGCTTTACGTGTTAGCAAACAAAATTCATGAACTCGGAAGGTTTTCCAGAATGATAGGAACAATTGCACATCTGACAAAAGAATTATTGAGACCTATGTGTAGGGCACAATTTTCCGCTTCGTATGCGCTATATACCAGTAAAATTAATAAAGAAATAAAATACTTACAACAGTTTTTCACCCTGAATCGATGCAGAATATGCTTTTCGCGTAAGCTTAGAATGACATCATTTACCACGTGGTATGGCCACACTGTTTATTTATTAAATGCCCAAATATGCAGCCATTTACGATTTAAGGCTAAGCAAAAAAGTATATCAGACAACAGGTAAAACATATGGGAAAGTGTCCAACAAACGTGTGTATTCGAGTTATAATCATGCGTATGAATTAAAAACTGTAGATTTAATCCATTTTTGTTGAACATACTGACTATAGATAACTGGCAAATGTCACGAATATTTTACATTTAGTATACACTAAATGACTAGAGGAAAAAAGCAATTAACACAAACGCAATATTCATACCTGCGTGAATAATTACCTGCGTGATTCAAAGTAATCTTTAAGATCTTAAGAAATACAGATTTAAGTTTAACTTTATACAATGTCCCATTATTTTTTTCTTGAATTTAACGTCCCGCCGACAGTATTTCAGTCATTTGGAGACTATGTCTACTTGAGACAGATGTAGTGCTGCCGCACTGCAGTATCACGCCGCAAACATGTGGCATAATACCATCATACCACACACAGTCACATTATATTGAAAACATGATGAGCGCCAAGCAAGAGAGCTAGCTACACCATGCAGTACCTTTTCACTACTTTGGTATGTCGCGGCTCATAACTTTTAATGTCTGTAATGCAAATGCATTCGTGTATGGATACATTAATAGTTGGCTTCTTCTCATATTCCCAAAATTAAAATTTTACACCTATATAAGCTAACTTAAGCAATTCTGACCTACCTGATAAACAGGTAATACCGCAAAAACATAACGGGGATATCCGCCAGTTCACTAAGTATGCTATTTAATATGCTATCGTTTGTTTTAATTTTTTTTATTAGATTTCTGCTTTCATGTTTGTTCAATAAATATTCATTAACAGTAAACATTCTGAACACAAGAACGGACGAGATGAATGCCGAAAAGTATTATATTTATTGTCATATGATGAGAGCTGAAAAGACATAATTTAAACAATGTATTTGTCCACAAACATGTAAAAAGCAATCAAATATTGCAATATTAAAATTAACAATGACATACTAAATAGCATAATGAGTGAACTGGCGGATATCCCCTTCCAATGACCGTTATTTACTTTTGGGAAATTGAAGGGTTTGTCTATGGTGGTGCGTATGCTTTATTTATAGTCAGTTATATTTATGTGGATATCAAGCATTATTTTCACATAATTTAATTCAGAAGTGTTGTGGGGGGCCCCAATTGCTGTTAATTTGAACGTTAATAGATGACGACATGAACAGTCTATCACCATGTTCTTTATTTAAACCATGTCTAACATTTGATAAACGTTACTATATATAGCTTAGCCTCTCTCTCTCTCTCTCTTAAATTAGAAATCGCTGTTCACCAAAAAAAAAAAATAATAATAATAATAATAATAAATAATAATAATAATAAATAAATAAATAAATAAAAATAAAGTAATAAATATATATAAGAAAAAAGTGAAACCATGTCAGCCACTTACCTACTTAGCTATATCGAAACTTTTCTGAAAAATTACCACATATTTAGTTAGTATCTGGCAATTAGAGAACTTTCGTGTTATCCTCTTAGGTATTTTATCAGGACAAAACTGCCTGTAAGTCCCTACTACTGCCAACCCTATGTTCACTTAAGATAACTGGATTTCGAACGTGCTTTTTTCAAGTTAGTCAATGAAAGTATGTGGATTACAAGCATTTTTTTACATAAGTATCTGGGGGAAAAAAGCATGATGTCCAGTTAACTTAAATGAATATACATGTGGTTAGCAGTATCAACAGACAGTGTTGTTCTGTTAAGATTCCTAGGTAGGTAAGATGAACATGTTCTACTTGCCAGATAGTAACTGAATATGCGACAATTTTTCAGAAAAGTTTCAACATAGTTATTGGTGGATAAGTTGATGGCAGAAGTATGCCACCATAGAAACCGAACTAGATTTGCATACTGCAAATGCACCGGTTTTCGTGATGATCAACAGTTTCAAACCTGATCAGCCAAGTTAAAATACCAGAAAAACAACAAAATGCAAAATGCTTTATATATCTTAGTGATTTTCTTGATTGGTGAATTCAGCTGTGACCAAAACTTAAATTAAAGGCATCTCCAAAGGAATGTGATGTCCCACTGAGCCAGGCCCCCATCTGCTGTGATCAGACCTGTTAATATCTGGTCATCACTGCAGGGAGTCTTTAACCAATACAGTAGCTATGTGTGTAAAACCACTGATGGGTTGATGCATAACTAAATTACCTGCTACAATGGAAGTGAGATAGTAGGCTAGTTTTACACATACATTCATGACCTGTTACATCCCAACTTAAAGAGCAAAGATAGCAGAGCAGAGTTCTAATTATAGAACATAGGTATCCAGTGAAGCACATTCTGTCAAATTTTCTCAGTTTTTATTCTGGGTCATGTATTTAAATTCTCTATAAATTCATCAATTCTCGACAGATTTGCAAAATTCTTTTTTTGTTGACGAGGTAAGACATTCTTTTTTCCAATGATGACAAAATATATCACACATTTAAACTTTAAAGGCTTTGAAATCAGTTCAAAGTATGACCAAACTTCAAACTGCCACCAAACAACCAAATCAACCCCGATCTGAAAAAACTAAAATTCTTCAAAAAGTACTCTTTAGAGGCTTTTGATTTTACCCATATTCTTTCGATAAAATATTTTTAGATTTTGAGATATTTAAGGTCAAAGAAAAAACCAATAATCGCAATATGACCTTGACCTTTGCATTTTTTGAAATTTTGAAACTGCGAAGTCCTTTGAAACAACAAACAATACAATCTGTGAAAATTTCATAAAGATTGATTAAAAAATAATGGCAGAATCATCAAAAAACTAAAAAAATGCCTATTCTCAAAAAAAAAATTCCTCCATATTTTAGTGCACTTTGACCGCTTATTGAAAGCCATTTTATGCATTTTCTGAAATCGCCACCCCATATATTTTGTGCGCAAAGATCTTCGGAATCAATTTCAAAAAACAGAATGAGCGTATCTAATCTCTAACAAAAATGGGCATGTTTTTCGTGGACACACCCTAATTTGCCAGATTTTTTCAAAGATTCAAACATTCAACCTCTACTAGCTCAAAATTTTCAAAGATATGGATATTGCCACTCATCATATTTAAAGGGGCAGTTGATAGAGAACAGAATGCAAAAAACTGCATACAAATAAAATGTCAAATGACAGAGTTATCGGCAATTATATGTTTTGATGCTAAACGCCACCTAGCGGCAAAACTTAGTACTAAAATAAAAAACAAACTTAATGGTGCACAACTTCAGATACATGTGAGTATGCATGGAAATTTTCATATTTGTAGCACTTCTAATCATGCCGCAACAGCGGCCACAAAAAAAGTGCAAAGAATAATAATAATGGAAAAAAAAAAAAGGGAAAAAGAAACACAAGAAGAACAGTAGGTTTTCGCGGCTGCGTTGCAGTCCACGAAAACCTAATTAAAACATGGCATCAGATATAGTGTACGCTTTTTTAAAAAAAAAGGGGGGGGGGGGGAGATGAATTTCCTACTGAAATTCAACTTGATTAGCTTGCATTCTACAGTATATATAGTTCACAAAGACTGACTGGTAATGGGGGTCAGGGTCAAATTCCACCTAAAATTCTTAGCGCTAAGTAAAACTTATATACTTAAGGGCGAATATCATTAGGTTTTCGTGGACTGCAACGCAGCCGCGAAAACCTACTGTTCTTCTTGTGTTTCTTTTTCCCTTTTTTTTTTTCCATTATTATTATTCTTTGCACTTTTTTTGTGGCCGCTGTTGCGGCATGATTAGAAGTGCTACAAATATGAAAATTTCCATGCATACTCACATGTATCTGAAGTTGTGCACCATTAAGTTTGTTTTTCATTTTAATACTAAGTTTTGCCGCTAGGTGGCGTTTAGCATCAAAACATATAATTGCCGATAACTCTGTCATTTGACATTTTATTTGTATGCAGTTTTTTGCATTCTGTTCTCTGTCAACTGCCCCTTTAAATATGATGAGTGGCAATATCCATATCTTTGAAAATTTTGAGCTAGAAGAGGTTGAATGTTTGAATCTTTGAAAAAATCTGGCAAATTAGGGTGTGTCCACGAAAAACATGCCCATTTTTGTTAGAGATTAGATACGCTCATTCTGTTTTTTGAAATTGATTCCGAAGATCTTTGCGCACAAAATATATGGGGTGGCGATTTCAGAAAATGCATAAAATGGCTTTCAATAAGCGGTCAAAGTGCACTAAAATATGGAGGATTTTTTTTTTGAGAATAGGCATTTTTTTAGTTTTTTGATGATTCTGCCATTATTTTTTAATCAATCTTTATGAAATTTTCACAGATTGTATTGTTTGTTGTTTCAAAGGACTTCGCAGTTTCAAAATTTCAAAAAATGCAAAGGTCAAGGTCATATTGCGATTATTGGTTTTTTCTTTGACCTTAAATATCTCAAAATCTAAAAATATTTTATCGAAAGAATATGGGTAAAATCAAAAGCCTCTAAAGAGTACTTTTTGAAGAATTTTAGTTTTTTCAGATCGGGGTTGATTTGGTTGTTTGGTGGCAGTTTGAAGTTTGGTCATACTTTGAACTGATTTCAAAGCCTTTAAAGTTTAAATGTGTGATATATTTTGTCATCATTGGAAAAAAGAATGTCTTACCTCGTCAACAAAAAAAGAATTTTGCAAATCTGTCGAGAATTGATGAATTTATAGAGAATTTAAATACATGACCCAGAATAAAAACTGAGAAAATTTGACAGAATGTGCTTCACTGGATACCTATGTTCTATAATTAGAACTCTGCTCTGCTAGCTTTGCTCTTTAAGTTGGGATGTAACAGGTCATGAATGTATGTGTAAAACTAGCCTACTATCTCACTTCCATTGTAGCAGGTAATTTAGTTATGCATCAACCCATCAGAGGTTTTACACACATAGCTACTGTATTGGTTAAAGACTCCCTGCAGTGATGACCAGATCACAGCAGATGGGGGCCTGGCTCAGTGGGACATCACATTCCTTTGGAGATGCCTTTAATTTAAGTTTTGGTCACAGCTGAATTCACCAATGAAGAAAATCACTAAGATATATAAAGCATTTTGCATTTTGTTGTTGTTCTGGTATTTTAACTTGGCTGATCAGGTTTGAAACTGTTTCTCATCACGAAAACCGGGGCATTTGCAGTATGCAAATCTAGTTTGTCTTGTTTCTCTAATGAAAATATCCAAATATTTCATTTCTTAACAACTTTTGTTCGTTATAGAGGTAATCAGTCATGTCTACACGTACTTGATTATTTCATAAAATAGCCATGGTGGAATGTGTATCTACCTAGTTTAAGAATTTAAGCATTACTTAGCGCTAAGTCTTGTTGGTGGAATTTGAACCTGATCTTTACTTCATTTACTCAGCATGCCAAGATTTCTCCGATTTCAATTGTCTGGCAAAAGGCTGAACATCAATTGTGCGAGATGTTGTGAATCGACAGGGCAAATCGGATTACTCGAATATGTAGGTTCCAACTCATTGCACGATCAAGCTAAGGTAGAGCTAGCTGCAAATAAAAAGGATTTTTGTGTGTTTGTGTTTTCATATCTACACACAAGGACGACGCGGGCACAGGCTATATTTTGGATAGGAACCATTTTAGTGGTAAGTGCATACATTTAAACCCGTTTGCACTTAAAATTTAACCCCAATTATAAATGTCATAATGGCATTGACGTGTGCAGCCAGACCGGGTGGGGTTGACAAAAAGATCATTCGGTGTGTTGATCATGTTGTAGAAGTTCTAGCACGTGTATACGTTCAGTGTATATAAGCCAGCGTCCAGCATTCCCGCGTCCTCGTGTGACACCAGTCTGACCCTGTGATACGAGCGGGGCACGAGACAATAATCCAGGTAGTTCCATCAATGAGCCGCTTTGCGTGACATGCTATTTTTGGCACCGGTTGTCACGCCTCTGCGTCCCATAGGGGATATCGCCAAATCGGAAACAGAACTATATCACAAATTATGTGTACACAAATGTGGACTACTAATCCAGGGGCCTGGTGACCCGCTGAAACTTTCGAACTCTCTCTCCCCAGACCGTATTAAATCGTCAGTTGTTTTTTTTTTCTCTCTCTCTCTCTCTCTTTAAATCGTCAGTAGTTTTTCATCACGACGATTCAGAAACTGAGACCTTATTCATTGATTGAAATAACGTTAGAAAAATTAAGATTAAAAAAGTGCCTGTGACTGAACTTACATTTGGAACAGAAATGTTTTATGTAAACAGGTCAAGTTTTATTGTTAACCTGTTTCAACAACAATACGTTTTCTTTTTTCTTTTCTTTTTTTTAAATTAATTTTCTTGTTCTTGAGAAACATAATTCTTAAATCGCGTCACTGGCACTAGAGCCGCATGATTTTTTTGGTAAAACATGTTAAATAATCAGTACAGAGGGGCAAAAAATATGTGGCTCTGTAGTGCCAATGATTCGCGTTACCAGACGAACACTTGTGTGACAATGTTAGTTGAAATGATATGTCAAACTATTAATAACATTCATAAAAAGTGGGAAGACAAATGTATACCAATACTTCAAGCCTAGGCAATTAATGAAGCCATCTTTTCTATCTTTAATGTTTACAGCTCTTCATTATTACGCCGTTGATTACACGAGCTCACTGACATCCTTTTGATGAAACAAAATGTTATAGATTTAAACATTTTTATTCACTTCAAGTTCATTATTTAAATAGTTTTTTTTACTGAAAATGCTGTAACAGGTTACAGTTGGGGATACATGTAAAACATTGTTTCTCGGAGAGAGAGAGAGAGAGAGAGAGAGAGAGAGGTCAAGGGACACTGTTCACTGTGTAAATGTAATATTGTGTCTACACAGTAGCGTCCCTTGACAAACTAGCCAGGTATCAGATAACGGCACTGATAGCAAGGAAGCACTGTGGTTCCTGCGGTTTCAGAAGATTCACCCCTCCCAGTCTCCCAGAATCTCTTCTGTGTACCGCTCTTATACCTGCATTCAAGTGTATAAACCTGGCTATAAGTCTACAATACTTACCCCGCTGTAGTAGGACGGATATATAGAGATATAGTGTACGTAACTTGTTCATATTGATACTAACAGAATGATTTAAAAGTCTATTGTTATAAAAAGTGCAAGTAACATTCTAAATGTTTACCAAAAAACAACAACAAAATAAAAAAGCAAAAAAGCGCACATTACACTTGTATGATTGAATAATGAGACGTCACTAATTGCTCCCCCCCCCCCCGTAAAATGGTCACCGTAATGTTGATTGTTGGTTCATTTGTAGCGTGAATGGCTGCAGATCCGACGGCTGTAAATCCGAACTTTTATTACC
Organism: Solen grandis; assembly: GCA_021229015.1. Classification (NCBI taxonomy): domain Eukaryota; kingdom Metazoa; phylum Mollusca; class Bivalvia; order Adapedonta; family Solenidae; genus Solen; species Solen grandis. The sequence continues at coordinate 5,709,307 of CM037788.1, forward strand.
TCCTTGGGAACAAAGTACTGGCCCAAAGTTGCAAGAACCTGTTTTCTAATCGAAGATTATCATAAGTTAATAAAGGACACAGAAAAGATCAGCACAACCAAAGAGTAAATCATGGCATGCTCACAACTTAATAAATACGAAAATAATATATCATAAATATTCTGAAATAGTGTCCCGTGTATATATTAATGCCCAGTCGTAAATATCACCTTAGTTTAATCGAGTGTAATTTTTCATAATTGTCATTTCATATTACTACTCGTTTCCTGAGCTTCAAGAATGTCCAATGACCTGTTTTACTTTTTAGCTGAAAATTGTACAATGTACATTGTATATACTTTTAATTAGATATGAGTTGAGAAATTACGGTTTTGTTTTTGTTTGGACTTTATTTTAGCAGATGAATACGATAAGGTTCCTACGTGTCTGAATGATCAAATATTTGGTACTTTGCAAAATTTGAGTTGTGTAGAATTTTATGACACGAGCAATATCATTTGAAATACGGACCCGTTTTAAACTTTTAAAACATTTGTGTGTATATATTTAATTTGTTAGGGATTAGTATATAACTGTATTTGAGATGGTTTAAGTAGAAAGAGTGAAAAGGGGGTAAAAGGTGAACAGAAAAAGGGGCTGGGACAGAATTACACCCCTCCAATCAGACAGTTGGGCTGGTATGTACTGTACCGTTTGCACGTGGGCGTGATAGATAGAAGCTGATCACTGAATCTCTCCCCAGCCAGAACGTCCTTATCAGTTCGGAAACGGAGTCTACTGTATCCATACCATACCGCCAGGTAAATGCTCCTTCTCTATCTATTTATAGCATCATTTCTTATTTGTGTATATATTTTATTTCTTTATTTTGTTAACGTACTTTCGTGTATTTGAAACTGTTTGAATTGTATTCATGTATTACAAATAATTAAGTGTATTTTTTCTTATCTTATCAAACATCTTTCATTCTTCTTTCTTTTCTTTATGATAATATCGTCTATACATATACACGTTTCTGTTTACATGTACAGTCGAACCCTATAACACCCATGTTTCAAACTTAATAGTTATCCTAACACCAGCATGTAAGGCAAAATACTATATTTTCTATTTAGCTTTTCATTCATGTTCCTCCCCATGTATATATATTTCACTACTAAGTAATTTAAAAACATTTAACCCCCTTAGTTAACATCGTACAGTGTACTCGGCTAATGTTACCAACATGTTCTACAGATGTTTAGACCCTGGAAGTTTATCTGTGACGTCATAATACCCTATATCTATAGCATGCTCTCAAGTTCAAGCTTACATAATGTTTTAAGATTCAATGAAACATAAAGTACGATGTTTTAAGATTTAATGAAACATAAAGTACACATACGGTATACCAGAGGTTTTACTTGAATACTCTTGAAATAACCCAATATGGCCATGTCCTTATTTCTCTATCATTCAGTTGACGTTATTTTATACATTTAATCCATTTTCCATAATTCTTGTCCCTCTTTGCCTATCAGGATCGGTGTTAATTAGAAGAAATTAGGAAAAATAATCCTAAAAAAACAACAACATTAACAAAACAGATGTGTTATCCATCGCTGTCAACTGCCAATATTTCACACTGACTAAGTTTCCTATTGCCTATGATCTTCCATCAGCTATAGTCTCCCATGGACTTTTGACCTTTCATTGACTATGATCTCACGTGGACCAAAATCTTCCAGGACGGATATGTCAGTACAAAGTTAGGGTAATATAGTAACTTCATAATAACGATGGTCCCTCGTACAGTAAAATGTTTTATGTTTATGTATACATAACCTAATTTAAGACTGTTTTATGTTTCAGGTGTAGGAAGTTATATTTTCGTGTTTTCTGGTGGATTATGAGCAAAGAGTGTAGTTATTTACCAGATTACAGCTTCAGTGCTAACCAATCAATATCTAATAATAAACCAAAAATGACGAGTGAAAACGAGGCTCCAAAAAACCAGTTGTCCGTACCGAAGTTACGGAGTTGCGCAAGTGACCCAAACATAGGACGGGACCTTAAAGATGCAGGGACCATCTTACAGCGGAGCAGGGCATTCTTTGAGAAGCGGATTGAGAATCATGAGGTGGATCGACTGATCAACCCCTTCAGTGAGTTTTGGGGCCAGGATAAGGACCAGTATATGAACGTGCTGCAGAACGCCAATGCAGTGTGGAAGGACGCTGACAAACGCACTATGCTAGAGAAAGTTGATGACAAATACGGGCGTCCGGTTGATGGGTCATTGACCGCGAAACGTGGCGAGAAGGCGAAAAATTTCATTGCCATGAATATTATTGATTGTTGCGAGCATATACGAGACAATGGTAAACTACAAGAAGACGGGACGTACATTATCAAATTTGGTGTGCTTTTTAAGCTATACGAGAGAATAAATGATAAGTTAGTTGGATTACTGGTGCGTGCCAGAAAACATGGGTTGCTAGAGTTCCCAGGAGAAATGTTGTACCAGAGACAAGACGAGGAAGTGGATATAAGACTGTTAAAGGTACCGACCTATGAAGAGATGAACTTGAAGTTCATAGCGTTCAACCAGAAACAGAAGGAAGAGATGGAGGCAGCCAAAAAACTTAAACGGGAAGCAAAGAAACTGGAGGAAAACGGGGAGCACTGTATACAGTAGCCATGGAGACGGAATGTACACAGTTAACATACACATTGTAACACATGGAAACTTCGTCTGTTCGATCGTCGTTTACTAGACGACAAAGACAAAAATGGTTTATTTCATGTTACTAACGAGACATCTGTCATATTCTGAATATTACTTCATTTTACGTCATTTGTCATTCTGGTATGTTATTTAATTGAATTAATATTTCTTTTGATGGAGAAACGTTAATTGTTAAGCTGTACAACGCTGGAGTTTAAAAATTTATACACGTAGAACGCAAAACTTCATTCTGGCTTGGTATAAATAGTTCCGTAATTGTTTCTGTGATATCATTTTCAAGGAAAGTCAATGCTTGTTATGAGCTGGCGAGAACATTGGCATACACTATAAAAAGTGTGTCCAAAAGTACATCAAACGAGACTCTCTTGGGTTAATTACTGTTATGACAAATTGGAGTTGATATTTGGTGACCGGATATTATCTGCCACATGTGCGAAGATCTCATATACATGTTCTAAGTGCAGTTCGTGTATGTAAAAGTTAGAAACCCGAAAAACATGCAGAACACTGTTATCCTATTAGCCCACCAGGTGGATCAGGTAGATTACAATTAGTATGTTTATGATGGTATCAGTGGGAATTAATGGAACCCCGCTAGTGGTGCAGATCGCTTAAGAGATGTACTCATTGACATCTGTCCATAACATATTAACATACAGGCCTACGGTTATTTTAAAGGTCGACAGTACTCTTTTATTTTCTTGAAGAGCAGATGTATGGTAAATGTTAATGAAATCAGGTACTTGTAATAATGAAAAAGAAATAAAAGCAAAATTTGTTGATCTCACAAAAGCCATTTTGTTTAGAAATATAATGTTATCGAAACATAAAAAAACTTATACATGTATACGTTATTTGAACATGTTATACGCTGTGGAAGTAAATAAGATGGTTCACATTTTAAAATTGTCATTTTTGCCTGCTCAACTATTCAGGCTTCACTTTGAGGTCAAATAAAAAAATTTTCAATAGGGTGACGTCGGTTAGAATATATTATAGTAGTATTAATTTTTCTTTATGTATTAGTTATTGCTGGGTGGATGTCTCCTTTTCACTAAAATACAATCGTAGTGACGGTACATTCTAGCACACCACCACCAACAACAACATAATGGTTGGCTGTTCAAATAATGCGATTAACAGATTCCTACCACATTGTTTTTAACTAAACTCTAAAGATAATTATATTGTACTGTAAGTTTTGGTACGTGTTTTGGAAACATTTTGTAACTATGGATCAGTTATTGGCATTGCATATATAAACATTTTTTTTATTTATTTAGAGTATGCTTGTCTGCAGTACCCATACTTTATAGTGGTCTTTCTAAAGCGTCTTGCAAACAGAGGTTCCAACATTATCATTGCCAGTAAATTTTTATCCACTCTGAAAACTTGTTACTTTCAGATACTGATTTTTAATGTTTGGAGAATTTCCAACAATAACGGAACAAGTAGATATTTATACACCCCTCCCCACTTAGATCAAAGCGTACATATTGTGTCACTTGCTGTGAGCAGAGGAGACACATAGGGATCACTTTTCCGTCGTCTGTCCGTCCGTCCGTCTGTCTGTCCCACTTTTTCCGTCATGCTTCAGCAGGTGACATATGTGTTCCAAAGAACACTCTTGCTGAATTTATAAATCTAGATATTTAATTTCATTATTTTGGAAAAGTTCCAGAGTAACGTGTATTCATACATTTTATATAAAGTTCCATTTCTCCCCAGTTCCAGGCAGATATTCCCCATCACGTTATATATAGGCTCATGTTGACGCATTGGCAATTTAATTTTTTGTAGCTCATATTCTACAGTCTACATTGCAAAGAAAAATCCATTGTATTATAGACCATTCTGTTTCGTATTCTTCAAATCATGGATCTGTAAATGAATATTCATTGCGTAAAGGTTTATACCACAGAGATAGATGGGTAGAAAACATGATGTGACATTTTAAGTATTACATAAAGGAACTTCTAACCAAAACATGTTTAGTCTCATTTCGATCACATAAAATGATCATGCAGATTATACTTCCAACTCTTGTCTATATACCGACTTAATTTGAAGTGCACGACCTTCGGCGATCTCTAGGCAGGCAACGCAAGTGCATTAACTAACTAAACTTAGCAGAACAACTAAATTGATATGAGACGGACTATTTTAGCTGAATTAGTCAAATTATCACAGATTTTTCTTCCGTAAAATAAGCATAGCACGATAGACATATATACATATAAAATTTAAATGTTTCGTTTAACCGTGCACGTGTAGACATATAAAATTTATATAGCTATCGATAGTGATACATTTACTTCAGTAAATGCGCACATAAGACTTGTATAATTGAATAATGACATGTCACTTGTCAGTTAAGTCTGAGAATCATAGCGAGTATATTGCCAAACCCCTTTGCGAAATAGACACCGTAATGTTTACACCTAACGCTTTAAATGGCGCATTGCAGTAACAGCGTGAATGACTGCAGGTCCGGAGGCTGTAAGTTCGAACTTTTATGACCTCCTTGGACACAAAGTATTGATCCAATCGTGGTGATTATAAGTTGCAAGGACCGGTTTCCCACTCGAAGATAATCATAACTTAAAAAGGACACAGAAAAGATAAGCATAACCAAAGAGTAAATCATGGCATGCTCACAACTTAATAATACGAAGATAATATATAATAAAGATTCTGAAATAGTGCCCCGTCTTAAGTAAAATTTAGGGACGATATTGGGCTCTTTTCCCAAAAGAAAATAAGTATATAAACAGAAAGAAAATATCCCTTAAGTAAATTGAAATGATGACGAAATTCCATACGTTCATTATGTCAAAATGTAAAGTCGTACGTCCCCAAAACTGAAAAAAGGCTGCAATGATGTCTGATTTACGTGTGATACAGAATTTAATGTGGACCTATAAAGGCCCCTTCGTACATATCACTTGAGTTTAACCAATTGTAATTTTTTGTAAATGTTAATAATACATATTACTGCTCAATATTTCTAAGCCCTAAGAATGTCCAACAACGTGTTTTACTTTTCAGTTGAAATGTTGCATGAACATTGTACAATGTACATTGTATATACTTTTATTTAAACATAGGTTGTGAAATTAAGGTTTTGTTTTTGTTTGGACGTTATTTTAACATTTGAATACGATAAGGTTCCTACAGGCCTGAACGATTAAATAGTTGTTTTTTTGCAAAATTTGAGTTGTGTAGAATTTTACGACACGAGCAATATGAACTGAAATACGGATCCGATTTAATATATTAAAACGTGTGTATAGTCAAACCTGTCTTAAGCAGTCAGTCAGGGAAACAAGAGAAAGTGACCGTTTAGCAGAGGTGGTCGCTAAACGAAGATTAAACATAACAAATTGTAATAGTTAAGTAATATTAAACTGACCGCTAAATGCAGGTTGACCGCTTAATACAGGTCGCCAATACATGTTCAACTCTGTATATTCATTTTGTAAGGGAATGGTATATAACAGTATTTATTATGGTTAAAGTAGAAAGAGTTTAAAAGATGGACAGAAAAAGAGGCTGGGACGGAATCATACCCCTCCAACCAGCCAGATGGACTGGTATGTACGGTACCGTTTGCACGTGAGCGTGATGAATAGAAGCTGATCACTCGATCTGTCCCCAGCCAGAACGTCCTTGTCATTTCGGAAACGGAGACTACTGTATCCATACCATACCGCCAGGTAAATACTCCTTCTCTATCTACTGCGTCATTTTCTTATTTGCGTATATATTTTATTTTGCTATCTTTTCAATAAACGTACTTTATTGTATTTGAAACTGTTTGAATTGTACCCATGTATCAAAATTAATTAAGTGCATTTTTCTCATCAAGCATTTTTCAAGCTTCTTTATTTATGATTACATCCTCTTTATGATAACGTCCTGTATACATATACCCGTTTCTGATAACATGAACAGTCGAACCCTATAACACATATGTTTCAAACTTACTAGTCATCCTAACACTTGCATGTTAAGCAGAATATGATGTTTTCTATTTAGCTTATTATTCAAGATTTCTCCCCACGTAGAAACTATATATATTGGACTACTAATTCATCAAAAACATTAACCCGGGTTGTTTACATCATACGTGCACACGACTTATGCTAGCAACTTGTTCTAAAGATTTTTGGATGTGTTTTTATCTATCTGTGACGTCATAATACCCTTTATATATAGCATGATCTCACTCAAGTTCAAACTCACGTAGTGTTTAAAGATAGTACTTTCTACGCATTCGGTATATCAGAGGTTCGGTATATCAGAGGCTGTACTAGGATACTCATAATATGACCATGTTCTTTTTTCTCTATCATTCAATAGATGTCGTTATATACATTTAATCTATTACTTTAATGCTTGACCCTCTGTATCTATCACGTTTAGTGTTAATGAGGAGAATTTAGAGAGAAAAAATAATCATGAAAAAAAAGAAGCAAAAACAAACACGTGAAAATTTATCAATCGCTGTTAACTGCCATTTGACTATGATCTTCCATGGGCTATAGTCTCCCATGGACTTTTGACCTTCCATTGACTATGATCTCACGTGGACCAAGATCTTCCAGGATGGAAATGCCAGTACAAAGTTAGGGTAATGTAGTAACTTCATAATAACGATGGTCCCTCGTACAGTATAATGTTTGTTTAATATATTTGTATACTTAGCTAATTTATGAATGTTTTATGTTGCAGGTATTGGAAGTAACATTTTCGTGTTTTCTGTTGGATCATGAGCAAAGAGTGTAGTTATTTACCAGATTACAGCTTCAGTGCCAACCAAGTAAAATCTAAATATAAACCAAAAATGACGAGTGCAAATTATGCTTCAATAAATCAGTTGTCTGAACCTAAGTTACGAAGTTGTGCAAGTGACTCAAACATGGAGGATGACCTCAAGGATGCAGGGTCCATCTTACAGCGGAGCAGGGCTTTCTTTGAGAAGCGGATTGAGAATCATGAGGTGGATCGACTGATCAACCCCTTCAGTGAGTTTTGGGGCCAGGATAAGGACCAGTATATGAACGTGCTGCAGAACGCCAGTGCGGTGTGGAAGGGTGCTGATAAGCGCACTATGCTAGAGAAAGTTGATGACAAATACGGGCGTCCGGTTGACGGGTCATTGACCGCGAAACGTGGCGAGAAGGCGAAAAATTTCATCGCCATGAACATTATCGATTGTTGCGAGCATATACGAGTTAATGGTCAACTACAAAGGGACGGGACGTACATTATCAAATTTGGTGTGATTTTCAAGATATATGAGAAAATAAATAATAAGTTAGTTGGTTTACTGGTGCGTGCCAGAAGACATGGGTTGCTAGAGTTCCCAGGAGAAATGTTGTACCAGAGACAAGACGACGAGGTGGATATAAGACTGTTAAAGGTTCCGACATATGACGAGCTGAACTTGAAGTTTATAGCGTTCAACGAGAAACAGAAGGAAGAGATGGAGGCAGCCAAAAAACTAAAACGGGAAACAATGAAACTGGAGGAAATACAGTAAAAATGGAGACGCAATATACAGGGTTAATACACACATGGAAACTTCGTCTGTTCGATCGTCCGCAGTTTACATCTTGTTGAAGGATTTAACTAGATGACAAAGACAAAACTGTTTTAACTAAGAGACATCTGTCATATTCTACATATTACGTCATTTTCCAATGTTATTCTGGTATGTTATTTAATTGAATTGATATTTCATTTGATGAAGAATTTTCGTTAATTGTTAAGCTGTACATTGCTGGAGTTAATAAAAATGAATACATTTAGAACGCAAAATCTCATTTTGGCTTGGTTTAAATATCTGTGATATCATTTCTAAAGAAAGTCAAAGCTACTAGTCGATGAAAAAGGCCCTCTATTGCAAATACTATATTAAACCAATGTGAAGAAAAAACGTTTACATATTTACGTTATTTGAACATGCTATATGCTGTGGAAGTTAATAAGGTGTTTTACATTTTAGAATTGTCATTTTTGCCTGCTCGAATAATCAGGCTTCACTTAGAGGTCACCAAAATCTGTGGCCAATCAGAAGCTCTGAAACTTCAAATTTATCAGGGATTTATTACATAAGAAATCACCCTAAATTTTGACCAATCAGAAGCTCTGAAACTTGAAAATTTCAGCGATTTATTTCATTAGAACACCTGTATAAAATAGATCGTTCTATTTGAAAAAAAGGTGTTTTCACACTGAGGATGACTTCTAAGTCGGATAGAATCTTTTATGGTAGTATTATTTTTTTCTTTTATGCTCTAGTAAATGCAGGTTGGATGTCACTATGTTTTAACTAAAATACAGTCGTAGTGACGGTACTTTCAAGCACGCCACCACCACCAACAGCATAATGGTTGGCTGATTAAATAATGCAATTAACAAATTCCTACCACATTGTTTTTACCTAAACACTAAAACTTATGATATTGTACCGTGAGTTCTGGTACGTGTTTTGGAAACATTTTGTAACTATAGTTCAGTTTATGTAACCCAACGTCATAACATATATACACATTGTTTTTAGTTTTATAGAGCACGCTTGTCTTGAGACCTTAAGCGGACACCCTTTCTATATTGTTGTCCTTCTTGCAAACAGAGGTTCCGATATTATCATTGGCAGTAAATTCTCCAGTTGTTTTGAACCACTCTGAAAACTTGGTATTTTCAGATACTGAATTCTAATGTTTGGAGAATTTCCAATAGAACTGAAGAAGTAGATATTTAGATCTTAGATCAAAGCGTACTTTTTAAAGTTATAAATCTAAAAAATTAATTTCTTTTCTTTTTTGGAAAAGTTCCAGAGTAAGGTGTGGAAGTAAATTTTATATAGAGTTCCATTTCTCCCTGGTTGCAGGCATATTTTTTGAAGTTCTGATAGAACTGTTGCCTAGCGATGGTACATCTACCTGTACACAACTGTAAAACTGACAGATAACCGACTAGCGCATGTACGATTCTATGGGGGCTGCCAGAAATGTGAAATCTTTAGAAACGCTAGGTAAAGAACAGAAGTAAGCCAAATAGTGGATGTAGGTCACGTGGTGTGTTTGTGATCTGTTACGTCACAGTACAGGTGGGCTTCTTTGTTTACTGAACAGCATGCAAGCCATATGGCACAGCTGTTCTGTAGAGATTACCAGAAGGGAGATAACACTAGCAGTTGGTGGATTTTGTGTGACTAATGAACTGTCCTGTTTTTATGGTGACTTACTGTTAATTACTGCCAGATAACGTTCTTGTCATTCCTTTAAGTTGAATCTCTACTCGAGCTAGAATAATAGTCCTTTGAATCATCCCCATTAAATTAATTTCCTAAAGGTGTACATTACAGTTTTCCTACATTGTTTCAATATATATGGTTTGACCAGTCTGTTATGTAGTTGCAATTTGCTTCCTTTTGAAGTAATTATTGGTCAGGATATCAATTTTTTATCTCGAAATGTCAGAATATTTTTAAACTTGTATGTGTCAGAGTTTATCAACACAAATTGTAGAAACACATTGACAAATAAATTTTGCTTTCCATGATGACTCAGTTTGTCTTTCATTTTTGTCACGTCTGTACGATGTATATAAAAATTTACAAAAATTCATTCATTGCAGCAGTCTGAGTCTATTTTAAAGGGCTCGCCATTAACCTTTACCTCCTGAACATCCATGTTCCGAATTATGACATGGTGAACATTGATATACTTTATTTAAAATGGTATGTGAAACAATGGACTTTCCTTTGCTGGGCAGATTGTGTAGAATATAATCTAACTATTGTAAAAGCAAACAGAGTAGACCCTGATCATACTACTTACTAGTGGAAAGAGCTATCTGATTTTGGTCTGCTATGTTTGCCAAGGCGTCAAAACGCGTCCATATTTTTAGGTCAAAGACTCCCCATATTTTTAACAAAATATGTATATGATATTTATAAATCTGGTCATGATTCCATTTTGTCTAACATAATTCCATTGTTATTTATTGTAGGCAACAGAACTTGTACTAATATAACATGTGTGAAGAACCTGAGTATAAAGACCACCGTGTGGCTGTGATCAGCTGGTCTTAATAACGAGATGGTCTTTGAGGTGAATTTGTTCTAATATCAATTTGGCTTTAGTATTCAAGTTGTCTTAATATTGAGTTAGCGACCTGATATTAAGGTGGTTTAAAGCTGGAGATGGTTGTAATATTAAGATGGTCGTTACATTGAGATCGTTAAACTATATTTAGGTGGTCTTTATATGAGGTACAAATGTATATACTTTATAGAAGACTAATGGGTACTAATATATCATTTTTCAAACATTTATTAACAAAGGTTACATTGATATTTTATTTTGATTGTATTACGGTTTGATACTTTTTTGTATGTTGCATTTATCATTAATAAAGGATTAATTAACTTTATATGTGTGGTCGTTTTAGTCCGTCCTCTAAATATGTTAGCTATTTTTTTTAATGGTTAAAATCTGTTGAAGGGTTCTATTTTTGACAGTTGTCTGTGATACTGATCCCATTATAGTACATCTCTCTCTTGCTTTCTCTCTAAACTCACATACATTATCGAACAGTGTTAAACTACATTACTACAACCTTGCATCTTTCTCTTGTAAACAAAGTTCCAGAATGACGCCGAACTGTTATTGTGATATTCTACCATAAACCCTGGGTGTATATCTCATGTGGCTGTGAAATCGATTCCAAGTCAGGCACGTTGTCTGTATGTAGTGAAGTCTTACCTGGCCCGCCTGCCTGATAGTGCTACGAAATAGACAAGGCAGGTAGTGTGCTTGGTCTCTCAGAACTGGGGCGGAGGCTTGGCTTATCAGCAACCTAGCCTTCACACTCTATTGATAAGACTAGCCACCTGTCTGATAATTAAAATAGTTTAATTCAATATACATACAGTATGCACTGCTCAGTGCTCTTACAGAATGCTGGAACTATTGCATTGGTTCAGATTGTAAACAGGCTAACTTCTCAAATGCCTTTGTTATTGTCTTTTACGTTGTTGTTTATTTGTTTGTTTCAAAATAATTCTTCACAGCCTATTGGCTAGCCTACCTGTTGATGTTCCTGAATTGTTTTGCGAGAGAAAGCATCGCTTATATGTTCGGTTACACGTGTTTATATCTGAATCTATTTCCGCAAATAAACGCTATATTTGTTACGTTTATCAAGAACAGTGTACTTGCTGACTATAAATACGCCATTCCTATCGCCAACTAACAGATGAAGTATCGCTTCGTTTGTTTTGAATATTAAAGGGCTTACTATATTCATGGAAGAGACTAAAGAACGGCAACCCTGAGTTAACTGTAATTCTGTAATATTTCAAGAGTAGTTGTATATAGTATATACAGTCAGATAATTATGTGTCGCTCTTACATCTGGGTACGAACATCAAACTTTCCCATTAAACATAACATGCCAGTTCATTATCATGTGTATACATGTAACGGTAATATGCTTACATCAGTTGTTTGTGTTCATATATAATTTTTGTTGTGCCCAGCAGATTCGAATTTCACCAACGTACTTAAGAGTTAACTTCACTTTTTTTTGTTCCCCAAGAAACGAATATTTTACTAAAATAACAGTGTCAGTTATCAAAGTTTACTCTAATTTGTTTATTTGGTTTATTAGCTTTTAGAATCGATGAATGTTCGTCGTCCATCCGTCGTCCACAATTTGTTTGCACTCTATCAGCTTCATTTCTTAAGCAGTCGTCTTTAAACTTTATGGCATTGAATGTGAATTGCCATAATCTCTCGACCAAATTCGATTATGTCTGATATCGCCTAATTAGATCAGGAGTTATTGCCCTTTTAATATTAAACAAGAAATGTTAATAAAACATATATCCCCCTCATATGTAATAATATGTAAATCGCTATATTATATGTATAGTCACATATAATGTGTACATCATTGAAGCGCACACATAAGGCAAGGAATACACCATCACTTAAATTGACCTTTGTGGTACATAACCCAAAATCAGAAGGGGTTCCTAATACATTTACTTATAGGCAACAATTCTGCAATATTTGATACAAAAGACATACTTAGAGTTATCAGTTTGACAATGCTTCCTTAACAAAATGTTAAAAAAAAATTTAATTGATGACCTTATGACCTTGACCTTTGAGGTACAGAGCCCAAAATCAATAGGGTTCTTCTACTTGTAATATGCAACTATTGTATAATGTTTGAGACCTAGGAGTCAATTAGATTTTGAGAACCGTAATCAGTCGGACAATGCTTAATTTACACAGTTATTACCTCATGAACTTGACCTTTGAGGCACAAATCCCAAAAATAAATAGGGGTCTCCTACTAGTCATAAGCAACAACAATACCAAGTTTGAGATCTCAGGGTCAAATAGAACTGAAGTTATCACTCGGACAAGACTTTTATGTTTTTATGACTAGTCATAAACAGCAATCAAATTAAGTTTCAACTTAAGGATCAAATAGAACATAAGTTATTATTCGGACAAGGTTTGGTCTACCGACGGACCGACCAACCGACTGATCAACCTACCGACATGTGCAAAGCAATATGCCCCCTCTGCTTCGAAGGGGGGCATAAAATGCCAGATTTCACTTCGTTTGCATTCTAACAGCAATGTTTATTGCCTTGATCTCTGGGCCAAGTTCGATTATGGATGATATCGCCCAGTTAGGTCAAGAGTTATGACCCGTTTGATATATAAATAAAAATAATGATACTAATAATATTACTACTACTGCTACTAATAATAAAAAAAAAAACAGATTTCATTTTGTTAGCACTCTAATATCTTCATTACTTTAGCGATTATCTTCAAACTTAATGACAATGTTTACAGCCATAATCCCCCAGTCAAGGTCGATTATGGTTGATACCTCTTGTTTTTTTTCTTCTGTTTTTAGAATTGAAGTATTACTTAAGAGATCAGTATTGTTGATGGAATCGGATACCGGTAGTATTAAAACTGTGCATACGCCAGTGGAATGTATTATTAATAGAATAACGGTAAACTCGCTATTGTTCGTGGGGATTAACTTTTTTAGCTCACCTGAGCACAACGTGCTCATGGTGAGCTATTGTGATGGTCCGGCGTCCGTCGTGCGTCGTGCGTCGTCAACTTTTTAATTCAAACGACTTCTCCTCCTAAACTACTGGGCAGATTTCAATAAAACTTTACACAAATGACCCTTGGGTGACCCTCTTTCAAGTTTGTTCAAATGGTTCCAGTCTGTTGAATAACTAGGTCACAGGAGCTAAAAATAGACAAAAACTTTGCAATCTTTAAAAATATTCATCTCTGAAACCAAAAGGCACAGAGCTTTGATATTTGGTATGTAGCATCATCTTATGGTCCTCTACCAAGTTTGTTCAAATTATGGCCCTGGGGTCAAAATTGGCCCCGCCCCGGGGGTCACTTTATTTACATAGGCTTATATAGGGAAAACTTAGAAAATCTTCTTCTCCGAAACCGTATGGCCTAGAGCTAAGATATTTGGCATGAAGCATTGTCTAGTGGATCTCTACCAAGATTGTTCAAATCATGGCCCTGGGGTCAAAATTGGCCCCGCCCTGGGGGTCACTTTCTTTAACATACGCTAATATTGGAACAAATCAAGAAAAATCTTCTTCTCTGGAACCATATGGTCTAGAGCTTAGATATTTGGCATGTAGCATTGTCTAGTGGATCTCTACCAAGTTTGTTCAAATTATGGCCCTGGGGTCAAAATTGGCCCCGCCCTGGGGGTCACTTTCTTTAACATAGGCTAATATAGGAATATATCTAGAAAAATTTTCTTCTCTGGAACCTTATGGCCGGGAGCTTTGATATTTGGCATGTAGCATTGTCTAATGATCTCTACCAAGTTTGTTCAAATAATGGCCCTGGGGTCAAAATTGGCCCCGCCCAGGGGGTTTCTTTCTTAACATAGGCTAATAAGGAAAAAATATAGAAAATTTTCTTCTCTGAAATCATATGGCCGGAAGCTTTGATATTTGGCATGCAGCATTGTTACCTTGATCTTTAACCTATCTTTTGTAACTTTATGGTGGGACATTTTATCTTTACTCAGGTGAGCGGATTAGAGCCCTCGGGCTCTTGTTTTAATTTTATTAATTAATACTCAGTGCGCGTTCTTACTTAATATAAACTCAACGTTTTCTGGAAGAATTATCTACGAATTAATAAACCCTTCCCCGGCGGCCTCGTGGTAAGTGCGTATGAACAAAGCATGAGGTCGCGGGTTCAAACTCCATCCATGACATTCCAAAAAGTGCTGGTACTGGTAGTTCCCTTCTTGACTCGGCATAATAACAGTGTGCTGGTATTATTTTTGTAAGTATGTATCCCAACAACACGACTCCACGAGGCTGTCTGTTGACAGGTTCTGGCTGGATGTAGTACTTATATGAGCAGCCTAACTGGTGTATTTCGCCGCTCGCTGTCCAAGATGGCCGCCGACTACGTGGCTGGTACTCACTCGATGGCGTTTGTCACTGTGCCGGACACCAGCGTCGCAAAGAAGCTTGCCCAGTAAGTTATTTTATCTTCACCTCTTAAAAGCAATTACGCTTACTTTCATAATCACCTTATTTTGATAGGAATAGTGGTGTCCACATCTCGTTTGATTCTGACATTCATAAGAGTCTATTTCGTGTATTAAACATTCATGGTTGTACTCAATGACATGTTGAAATTGTTGTCCACTGCGTCAGTAGGTAAGTTTAAACATATTTTATTTAAAACAACAACAACAACAATTGAAACAGCATATCATTCATTTAGCGACGTCCAGCTTATTTCATGTGGAGAAAGATCGAGTGCCTAGAGATATCTAGGTAACACCATTGACCTACCAACAGCCAGCTGACAGGTTCTTTACATGAGAAAACAAAACCGAGTGATCCTACCGGGACTTGAATCTATAGCTATGAGCGGCTAAGTGATTGAAATAAAGAAGTATAGAATATCAGTTTACTTAAGTGATAACTCTGGCTATAAAATGATATTAGTTGTATAATTGTTTATTATTGTTTAGGGAAATGTATAAGACAAGGCTCAGTGTTCTCGAAAAATTTTAGTACGATCTCAGGCTAAAATTTGAGCATCATGCTGAAATCCTTATTGAAACTAATGGGCATAGGTTGAAATTCATATTTAAGTAGCATTTTTGTCGACAACACGAGGCTAGGCGTAATCCCTGATCTATGGCCCCTTTGTTTTGTTCTTGCAGCGGTATAGTCGAACAGAAGCTTGCAGCATGTGTGAACATCATCCCCGCTATCACCTCTGTGTAAGTACATGTACCCACATCACGTGACTTGTGACGTATCATGTAAGGAGCGTTGTCCTTGTATACAGTCCCAACATCACACACGTGCGTGGCAAGGCCGGCCTATATGCGTATGTACGTGCGTGAAATGTATTTGACAGTTTATGTGACAGTTATAAGAAATTTTATGTGAAACACTCGTTTAAAAATGATATAGGGTAAGGCAAGGATTAAAAATGATTAAACTGTGAATTAAACATTTATTAATAAAGAAAGAAAAACATGAACAAATAAATCACGCCAAAAGTTGCAAATAACTCGAGCCGACATACCAAAGTCTGAAAAAGCGCTAGTGTATCTTCACTGGTTTGTCCAAGGATTGTTCAGCTTGCGTCAGGGTTTCATTGATGATTACGGTGATGATTTTTTTTCTGATCGTTTATTTGTTTCTTGGGTTTAAGTCATTTGTTGAACATGTCTTCTTGAGACATATATAGCACTGTCACACTGCAGTTTCACGCCGTAGACATGTGGCATGATACAACATCCAGTCACATTACCTTGACACTGGGCCAACCAGTGCTGGAAATTCCTTCTATATGCTGTTTTCTAATCTTTTTTTTCTTACCATGCTAGATACGTTTGGGAAGGAAAAGTCAATGAGGATTCTGAACTACTCCTGGTATAGTATTCTCACTTCATTTTCAATCATTTAATATCAAAGATTTATTTTTTCATTGCTGGGGTCACTAACATTATGATTTAGTGCTGTAAAATGTATCAATGAATTTTATGGTTGGTGGTTTGAAAAGGCGCGTGGAAATACATTTGTAAATATTTCTTACAGGTGAACCACAAAAACAGTTTAACGTTTTCTAAACCTCTTTCCGTTTCGTTCATTGTAGTAAGATAAAGTATGAACAGGATCGTGTTTACCAAGATAGGTTCACATATTTAGAGTGGTATTTGTATGTACATAACTTACTATTATGTTCAGGTTATTTTAAAGTGTTCCTTAAAATTAAAGTATTTATATCAGTGAAGTGTTTTGAGTGCTGTCACCCGTCACTCCATTAATTACATTATGTATGTATTTTCATTTGTTGCCATTTAATTCCACGCTTTATATGGAAACAAACATGATTTATTTGTACTTATTTCTCTCTTTTTATTAACACTTACATTTTGTAAGAAAATGCATTTTTGAATATGCGTAGATGATTAAAGAAGTACATAGATATTAGTACATGTGTACCTGTATACTTGCAGATGATCAAGACGAGCTCAGAGAAAGTGCCTGCTCTCTCGGACTATGTCAGGTGAGGAAGGGGGGGTGCAGCTCATGGTTGCATGAAAGGCCACCGTGACCTACATATAAAGTTCATATCTAGTCATACTCAACACAGACAAGTCGGCATGATTTGACTGGAGTCATACTTTAGTCTTCAAGCTTTTTAATTACATAATACATGTAAATGATTGGAAATAAAACATTGGTTAAACTGTAGTGCTTAAAACTACAAAATGTATCTATTGATTAAAGTCAGACTCGAATTCCATCAATAATACTTGGATTTAAGTAACACTTGGTGTCTTAAATGAGGCAGAGACACACTGCACCATTCCAGGTTTGCTCAAGAACATGTCTCAATTTATAATTACCATAATAAATAACACTATTTGTTAAGAAATTAAATACTTGAGGGATTATTTTTTACTAGAGAAACAAGAATGTTGAAATTCGCCCTTTAGTATTTAAATAATACTTTGGGATTAGTATGATTGGTGGAATTCTATCATGGTTTGCTTAAAGCCCTAAAATTAACTATGAGCATTAGATCGTAATTGGGTAAATACTGGCTGGAATCAAACGTTGCTTGTTAACGTAGTCAATTATACAAACAAATGTATATCATTAAACAAAATTGGACATATTCAAAATAGCCTTCATATCAGACTATAAGTTTTCGTAAACTGTTTTCCAGTTAAAAGTATGTAGTCATTTTCATGTTGCGTTGTTGACAAGTAACATATTATATTCTGGCGAGCAAGCTTTACGTGCATTTGTATGCTCGTACCATCGTTGTTCCATAGATAAATATGCTTGTATGTCGAGCTCCTGTTACATATTTACAAGAATAAAATGCACAGCCATCTTCTTTATATGATTTATTTATAATTTCATTATAGAAGTTGAGATGGCACACAACAAAGAAAAATCTCGGCATGATGCGTAAGCGAGAAAAAAAATATAAATGGAAATACTCTAAATTAAATTGTGTGGCGTAATCCTGTTGCGCGGTGTACATGAAGTGCAGCAGTTCTAGCATTTCCGGCATGTACTATGTCCTTTGTTAACCTAACAGGTATATGTCTAATACATGCCTGGATAGCGTAGTGGTAACGCGCTTCGCTTCTCACCAATGCGTCCCGGGTTCGATTCCTGGTCACGTACTAGTATGTGGGAGGATACAGTTGTCGCCCATCCAGACTCGTGGGTTTTTTCCGGGCTCTCCGGTTTCGTCCCACAATAATGACTACATACGCCGCCACTAGAGCCATCGAGAGTGTTTAATATAAGTAATAATAACTAATTTCGTAATCGATGTAAGATATATAAAGTTTAAACTTTTAATGGCAAATAAAATGATGTCATTCATTGAAATATGTTCGACCGGGCCCTCACACCAAAATGATATAAAAGCTGCAAGATCCATTTGATGTGGAAAATCAACAAAACGGTTCAAATTACAAGCCACTTGACTTTCTCATTGCCTGTTCCCGTTTATGCTTAACGCTTAACGCAACATTGGGATTCCCAGTCCTTTGAATGATAGTTTATTGCTGTTGTTGTGGTTGTTGTTTTTGTTAACTTCCGGTTGGCATTGACATATTGACTGGTTTGTTGACAGGAAGAATCACCCATACGACTGTGCTGAGGTTATCAGTTCAAAGGTAAGTCCCGGTAGATGTCAAAAATGTACTCATCTGAGCACAACACAACAATTTGCTTTAAAAGACATATTTTTTCTCTGAAACCACTGGGCAGAAATTGATGAGGTCTGGTAGCAGACACTTGAGACCAGAGAACAGGAAATTCAGTTGTGTTATTATTTAATGTTATAACAATATTAAAGTCTTGCTGCTGTTTTTGAGCGCCACCAAGTATGGTTCAATCGACAAAATGTTAAAAACTTAAAGCTGTAAACCAAAGCAACTCTAGAGAAATTGAAGAGTGGCTTTTATTAAAAGGTGCCTGCTGTTTAGAGGTTAGATTAACTATAAATTAGGGGGTCCATTCACAGGTATCTGTTTACAGGTTGGCTGTTCTTCAGAGGTTACTGGCTTCTTATAAAGATACTGTGTTGTTAGTGTGAAAGGATCATTTTTGAAAAGTTAGATCTTCGCTTTTTATTTTTATTTAGTATGTGTAAGTAATATCGCCTCTCTCTTCCCCCATCTCTCTCTCCCCATCCCCTCTCACTCGGATAACTTTGTTCTGTTCCAACAGATAGATGACGGTAATGCCCCTTATTTAAAATGGATCGGTGAGACGGTAGCAGACGACACTTCCGCAGCGGATGGAAAGAAGTAGAAGTTGAACGACCAGTAGACCGGCTGGTCACGTGGTGCATCAAGCTTAAAATCATGCATTATTAACTAATATATCTCATTTGTATACCATTCATTTTCATTATTCTTGTTTAATTGGAGCAACCTGTGTGATGGGATACCTGGTATTGTGTTATGAGGAATAAAACGTTGAATTGGAGATTAAATGTTGTATGTGTTTGAAGGGCTGGTCCTGGTGGCTGAGTAGTTACACCCGAGGTGTGAAACGGGAGGTCTTGGGTTAGATATCCGACCGTGACATTATAAATTTGTAAAAAGAATGGTACTGATATTTGGTATATAAGAGTTGTTCCAGGATCGGTTATCCTCATGATAATGGACTGGGTGTGGTATCAAACCACTTGTTTTCGTGGTGATATCGCATCGAGGAAAAGCACAATGCATCTGTCTCAAGTCCCAAAAAGATTGAAATGCTATTGACGGGATGTTAAAACACACAGACAAAATTTTCAAAGAATAAATAAACACTTTTTGAAAGAACAAAACATTTATTAGATATTTATGAAATCTTAAAATTATGTTAACATAAGAAATAGAAGGAAAAGATCATAGTTAAGGGGAAGCAATTATTAAACATCTTAGGAAATCAGGGGTTGTGACAGGAGTAACGCTTGTTAAAACACAAAACTGTTTAAGAACAAAATAAGAAACCTGAAGAAATAGATAAAACATCTTTCCTGAAAAGGAAAAGAAAACTATTTTCCAGCAATGTTAAAAGGTTTCGGTTGAAAATTACCATCAAACGAAAAATAATTTACCATTACCAAACAATAAACTATGAGGTATCATAATCAAATGTACAACTAATCCCTATAAAATAAGATTTCAAAGTAAATAAATCTTAAGGCGAGCACACAGATATTTAACCGAAAGAAAGTCTTTTATATTGTATAAGAAACGCTGTTCAGGGGGAGGTAACTCTATTCGTACTGTCCACAGTCGCCATCACACGGCCTCAGATCTTCTTTTGGTCCCCAGCACCAGCTACCGTGATCCGAAGCGCCGTTACACTGCCGGGTCCGCCGATATACCCCGGTGGTTCCCACCGCAATGTCGTTACAGAAACAGTCGGACCACGAGCTCCATGATGTCCAGACACCGTTCACTGCAAGGGAGATAGACTTGAATCAATATGAAGATGAGGGTTGTTATAATTCCTAAAGGCTAAAACTTGCTGTGTTTATAATAACTTCATGTTGTTGATAGTTGAAGATTTTTTTTCTGTCGAGTCTCTTTAAGTTGTTATGTATGTCAGAATTTATTGAAATCGACAAGTTTATTAATAAAACAGACATTGACCTTAACCCTTACCCTGCTGGAACCGTAAGTGCTAACCTTTGCCACCAGTAAAGAGCCAGGCCAGCCTGCACATCCGAATTATATCCGACATGTAGTGGAATTTGTCGATATATAAGTGATAATAATGTTCCTATTTTTTTTTATAATACTTTTCTTTTACCAGACTACACATACCTGGGCAGGACTCTTCACACGGGCTAGTTTGTACGTCATCACCGACACAGTCAGCCCCATCACCGTATTTTGGCGGGTTGTCGCAAACTCTCTTTCTCTGTCTTGTTGTAATTTCTCCGACTGCTGTACGTTGAGAAAACACAACAACACTTATTTATGAAATCTTAAAAAAAATATAAAAGATTATAGATAATAGCCAAGCTGTAAGTAAGAAATGAGTATATTGTGTGAAAACGGAGAAGTATAAATAGATGGTATTATAAGAGTTTAAATTTTATCATTTTCATGAGGCTAACATCTTTTAAATTAATTGATGTCAAATCGATTAAAGAGACGTCTCGTCATAAAACGGAGTCTCCAATCAGGAAATTTCGAAGTCACGATGGAAACATGTTAAAAAAAAAACTAAATGAGAATGGCGACAACTTATCATGAAATAAATAGAAAATAAATGTTCATGTAAAAAAGTACAGAAATGAGAATCCCGGCAGGGACTTCGGATTTTTCATGTGAGGAAGGCTTCCAGCTGGCTTGCGGTAGGTCGGTGGTTCTACCCGGGTACCTCTGTGTACTCGGGGTCTTCCTCCACCTGTAATTATTAGCTGGACGTCGCTATATGATTGAAATACTATCGCAGCGACGGTAAACCCCAATACAATACAATACAGAAATGAGATTTTTCATCATTAAAAAAAACAAAAAAACTTAGGGGAGGGAATGTAGCGTAGATATACCTTGGCTTGTGTACCTTATATATTCTGGTTTTTAATCTTTTTAGGGACATTCGGCCTAATTTAATTAGGAAAAAAGGCGTCTAAATGTTCAGCTTAGTTGATCATGTCATAGAAATTCGATTGTTGACAGATGCACAAGTTTCATCGATAAAAAAAAACAGCTGATACACTTATGTATTGTAAGATCTTATAGCTTGTATTCACTTGTGATTTTCTCGTGAAAAGGTGCATCTTAAAATAAATAGAAGATATTTGCTTGCTTTGAGTAAATATGGAATACATGTATATCTCATCGAGAAGTGATACAATTATATTTTCAAAATTATATTTTCACGAGCGCGTAGCCCGATTGAAAATGTGTAAATTGTATCACTTTGAGATGAGATATATTCCATATTCACTCAAAACAAACTTTCTTTTTATCTAATGTTGTTTTCTATAGCTTTTCCATTTAACTAGTCAGACATTACCAAAATATGGGCGCTAAATCACGTCGACTTATTAGACGTAACCGTGACGTCATGGAAATGTCCGTTTTACGTTCTACTTGCTATATATTTCAATGTACAGATCGGGAACCAAAATTCTATATCACTCACAGTTACAACAGTTAGACATGTATTATACCTCACTGATATGTTTTCTATATCACTCACAGTTACAACAGTTAGACATGAATTATATTTCACTGATATATTCAGTATCTCATCGAAAATCATAAGACAAACAAGCATCCCCTATTTCGGACACCGTACTGACAAACCCCGCCAACTCCCTATATATTTGATACTCCGTGTGGAATCTAAAGAGAAGGAGAACCAAAATAAAATAGAATAGTATGAATCCAGACGAATATCTATTCAATTGTTAGATTGTACTTCATTTTTTTATGCCTACTCATGTGAAACTATGCTAAGATCACATGTTGGTCGGATATGGCGTACGTTTCGAAGAGCGCTCGAACCTACGACCTCCTACGCTTACAGCGGACATAACCACACGAGCAGTACACGTACCATTGCAGCAGTCGGACCATCCGCCCCACTCTCCCCAGTTGCCGTCACCTGACATCACAGTGGTATCCCCGGCTCCCCAGTCCTAAAATAAAGGGTGGAGTGACGATGTCTTCTCAAATATAAATGTAGTATTCTATAAATTCTGTATTAAAGCTCACTTCTACATAACAGCCAAAACTGTGGACAAAGTCCAATTTCCAGTACTGCATTTAAAGAGAATTCAACTTCTCTAAATGAAAATGAAAGTCTAACAAGTTTTAAAAAAAGTCTTAAAAATAATGCAAATTTTCAGATGCTCTTGAGTCTACAACTTTAAATATACTTTAATGTTTTAATGTATACTTTATTTCATTTGTAAGACAAGTATCTAGAGCTAAGAGTAGGTCGTTATTGCTGACAGAGCCTAGCATTGTACGGTAGTCTAGGTTCCTTCCCATTTGTTACTACTACGAAGCCAGCCGGGAACCAGGCCACCAAACCGATTGTATAGTTAACAAATGTAATATATGGCATTGAGGGCTTCGCTGAAGTCCATATACCTTCCACTGTCCGGCTGACCCGCCCATACATTTGCATATCACCCTCAATGCGATGTACTATTTATATAAAAAAGTAATAAATAAATAAAATATCAAGAGCAGTTGTGCATGTTTGCAACAATCTGGTGCCAGTAATTGAGAGGAACTACTTACGGCCTCCGGTTGAGATGGCGGAAGAGTACAGTCCTGACGAACTATGTTGTCTGTGTAGATGTCAGTTGACAGCTGTAGGATAGAAATCATACAATGTTTCTGAACAATACGCATGCGCAGTGTTCACAATGCAAGGCGTAAAATTACGTAGATCTATTTTTTTTCTGAACGATCCATTTGAAAAACTTGCCCCAAATATTTATCAGAAATACTTTGTAGAGTTCATTTTTTTGTTATATGCTCTGATGTTTAAATTCAAAAACGACCGTAATATATACCTGAAAATTAGATGCGAGTAAAAGGTTAAAAAGAGAGATTATACAGTAATGCCTATTTGGTATACATTATTTGCTCACTGCGCTTGCCTGCTCGGAACCGGAAGTGTTAACCTACCTCTTCCTGTGTGGGGTTGAAACAGGGTGTGTAGCTGGCATACCGGAGGAGATTGATGTACACTTGCGGACAGAAGTTTCCAGGACAGTCATAGTAATCATACGCATCCCAAGCCTCGTTCCGGGAGAGTCTGGAACTCAGTCTCACGTACAGCATCCTGCAGGGGCGGGACAAACAGACATGACGTCATGGCTATGACTGACAGCTTTGTCAAGGGAGTTAATTGCGTCTGGTTATATACGTAGTATACATGCAAGGTACACGTTTTTATATTGAAATGCCACGCCGTATAACGATTTCTAAATAGTCTGTGTTGAATACAGTCGGTCACCATGGTCCATAGATGGAGTGCATGACTGCAGATCCGGAGATTTTTGGTTCGAACACCAATATGGGAGTAATACGAGAAATATCGAATCTACAGAATGGTTAGAGACAAAACTGGAGTATAGGATGTCAAGAGAAAATGATGGAACACACAAGGCCCGGTGTTCTCGAAAAACTTACGTACGATTTTAGGTTCAAATTTGAGTACCATACTCAAATCCCTTTTGAAACTAATGGGCATAGTTTGAGTTTGAGTATGAAAAACATACTTAGGTATCATTTTTATTTTCGGGGCAAGGTGTAGGAAAAACACACTGTAAACAACAAAGCAAAAGTAAAGAGTGTACAACGAAATCTAAATCAGAAGTAACACACAGGTATTCATTCTTGTTTGTTTTAGAATGATCTTACCCTAGTCGAGTCTCTCTCTCTCTCTCTCTCTCTCTCTCTGTTTTATAAAATATGCCCATTAACCACTATTATACAATATAAATCAGAAATTAACATATGTATTATTTATCTTAATAAAACACGATTTTATAAACAGTGAAATTATTTTACAGGGGCCGTATGATTATCTAGAACTAGTGGCCCAATTCCATTTCTGTGTTGAATACAGTCGGTCACCATGGTCCATAGATGGAGTGCATGACTGCAGATCCGGAGATTTTTGGTTCGAACACCAATATGGGAGTAATACGAGAAATATCGAATCTACAGAATGGTTAGAGACAAAACTGGAGTATAGGATGTCAAGAGAAAATGATGGAACACACAAGGCCCGGTGTTCTCGAAAAACTTACGTACGATTTTAGGTTCAAATTTGAGTACCATACTCAAATCCCTTTTGAAACTAATGGGCATAGTTTGAGTTTGAGTATGAAAAACATACTTAGGTATCATTTTTATTTTCGGGGCAAGGTGTAGGAAAAACACACTGTAAACAACAAAGCAAAAGTAAAGAGTGTACAACGAAATCTAAATCAGAAGTAACACACAGGTATTCATTCTTGTTTGTTTTAGAATGATCTTACCCTAGTCGAGTCTCTCTCTCTCTCTCTCTCTCTCTCTCTCTGTTTTATAAAATATGCCCATTAACCACTATTATACAATATAAATCAGAAATTAACATATGTATTATTTATCTTAATAAAACACGATTTTATAAACAGTGAAATTATTTTACAGGGGCCGTATGATTATCTAGAACTAGTGGCCCAATTCCATTTCCCTTTACCTTATGAATATTTATGTACAAATTCATTTTTCGATGAATATTAATGGGCTGAATTTTAAATGGCATATTAAACAATGGATTATTTTATTGACTGTATAAAATCTGAGTGAGCAGAAAGAGGAGACCCTAAACAGACTGCCCCTGGAGCACTGTTTGCCAGTGCGTTATCACGAGTCTTTATGAAGTAGTTGATATATATGAAGTGTTAAGAAAGGGAATGTCCGATCAAAGTCTCCTATGTTTATTCATACAAAATTGTACACAGATTCTAGGTAGTATGCATGTCAAATAAAAATCTTTTGTTTTATATACCATTTAAAATTCATTACATTAATATTCATCAAGTCAAACATTTCTATATGAATATTCATGAGGTGAAGGTTTAAACTAAAACCAACAAACAACTAAGACACACAGCTACCCGGAGAACTACCTTCCGTTCTGGAAGACTCGGGGGTTGCCATCTTCTGACACCTGGTCAAAACTGTCCACCCACTTGACGGCGGCATTCCGGTAAATCTCTGTGTTGGGGAAACTGAACCTTAAGTCGATGTCGTCACGGGTGATTCCTTCAGGAAGACAGACTCCTACAACCAGCGGGGTTCCTCTGGATACAGAGATGGTTACCAAGGATATAGACGGAATTTCATGTACTCTTGAGATACACGACAAGCTTATTGTTACTTAAAAACTTTAAATTAACAATACCAATAAAGTAATTAAAATAATTAAATTCACGGAGTAATTAGTAAAATCATAGTCATTTTAAGGGGAACGGAAACGTGTAGCAATTTTGATACTTAAAAGTGGTAAATAAACATCTATATTTTTCTTGTATATTTCCATGCGGTTATATCTCATCTGGCTAGCATTAGGAAAAGATAAGCTATAGTCCTGCATTGGATTTGTAGGACACTGATATATAGGTTGTTATTTGCACCATTAGAGTCAGTCTCCAGAGATCTCTACCACAGTGAGTTGAAAAATAGCTGAGTTACTGAAAAAGCACAGGCACTTTTGGTACACACCATGGTCAGGTGGTACTAAGTGTGGCACTGACTGATGTAGAGCCAATCCTGCGCGCCGGAGGTTGCATTGGTTTATCTATTGTTCAGCTGACATTGTTAATTATTAGGTATTAGACCATTTCACTGCCAAATGAGACGCAAACCTACGTAAATCAACGAGCACTTCCCGAAACCTAATCTACATGCTAGTGTATGATTCCACACATAGTTCAATGGGAAACATACACTTGAGATTTTCCCCAGTCACTGATTGGTCAATTTAAATAAGTGAATTATACCGGGTATTGGCGATCCTCTGGTAAAATGATCTATCACGAATACATATTCGAATACTGGCAATATTCGGTGCATCGAATACATGAATGTA
Source organism: Solen grandis (assembly GCA_021229015.1). Classification (NCBI taxonomy): domain Eukaryota; kingdom Metazoa; phylum Mollusca; class Bivalvia; order Adapedonta; family Solenidae; genus Solen; species Solen grandis. The sequence continues at coordinate 5,736,258 of CM037788.1, forward strand.
TCGTTATAATTCATAGCTCATAGTAAATTAACTTGCTTCTATAGAGAAATAGCTGAAAGAAAATACTGTGAAAGGAAAGAAATATTCATAATTTTGCTTTCAGTATGGATAGTTATATCAATAACTCAATTACAGGGGCGAGAACTCGACAGAGTCTTCTCATATGCGTACTCGCTACTGATATTAAACTCATGGTATTTATAACCAATTATGGTTCAACCGATCCTTTTACTTTTAATCTTTTTATTATTATCATTATCAAATTATACCTGAGTAAATCAAATACATGCAAGAAATAAGGCTTAGTATATATTATGTACATGGTCAAATGTAGTCGACAAGCCCCAGTGGTAGAGAAGTCGGAGCGTCTTTCTCGGGAAGTGTGGGCCGCTGATGAAAACTCACTGATCAATGCTTAGCAAAAGACTATGATAGTCCTAGAACTGATTGACAGGATAATGTGATATGGCGTGTTATAATGCCACATGTCTACGGCATGATATTGCAGTTTGTCACCACTTAGACGTAGTTCCCCCCCCCCAAAAAAAAAAAACGCATATGCACCGGAACGTCACTATAAACCCCGTCTCTATAAACAGTGTCACTATACACGCCCATTACTAATACGCCCCCAGTACTACTCACCTCTCCATACCGTACGCCATTAAGCGGGTATTCTTCGGCATGGTGTTACTCTGGAACTGGTATTCATAGTAGTACTTTGTGTTACCCATGATCACCATGTAGTTACTGCCGTGAAGACCGCTGTGGTCCTCGTACGCCACATCTGTCGCGTCGCCATAGCGGCGGCGACGCATCAAGCCAGTCTCGTTTTTATTTGGCGTTTCCGAGAATGAAGCAATATGTTGCACCCTCAGCTGAGGATAGAGATTAACTGTGTCATTGGTGGAAAAGGCCAATCGTTATCATCAGAGTACAGTCATACCTGTCTTAAGCGACCATTCTAGGGAACAAAATACGGTGGTCACTTATCGTGGGTGTCCAGTCAAAGGAACAACGAATGGTGGTCGCTTATTGCAGGTGTCCAGTCATTGGAACAGGAAATGGTAACCGCTATCACATGAGGTATGATAAGGGAACTAGAAACGTTGGTCGACTCTCCAGGTGGTCGCTAAATAAGGGTCAATTGTAAAATAAAATGTTCTTCTCGAAATCTTAAAGCTTGCTGCTTAGTAGAGGTGGCTCTCCAGTGTCCACACGTATTTATCTGTGAAATTTTAGCGTTTGTATCATAAAAAGAAATAAAGTTCCCTGACACCCAGACGTTTGATGCAACATTCGTATGTTCTAAATACTTGAACTGCTAGAGATAATTTCCCCTAAAATCTTTAAACCCTGAAACCTTAAAATCCTCGGTTTAAACACAAACCCTTCACGATCTGAGTTTATGAGCGGAATTACCTTGCCGTAGCTGCCAGAGCATAAAGCCATTTTCCAGTTTTCCCGGTACATACAGTCATCGGTGACAATGTATTTCTCTGGCTTGACAAGCTGTGTTAACGTTGTGCCGGATCCCGGACATGACGTCACGCTTCCGTCAACGTCAAGGAACGTTGCCGTCTCGTCCCCGTCGAAGTTACCGAACCCGAGCACGAAATCGTCGATCGGATTTCCGTCATACACTCTCTTGCCTGATACCTGGCGTTGAAAGGACAATTTAACGATAAAACTGTAATCGTACACAACCCCTTTAGACGATGACATCTTGCTTTTATGTGATGAATATATATGAATATATTCACAAGCAGATCTGGTCAAATTAAAACAAGGACACCGTCATCCACTGGAAACATACACAACTGTAAATGCAGAGGTTGAGGGCTCGAACCACGTCGGGGGCAATGATTGTCCCTGGTTTCCAAGGCGCAATGAACTGGTCCATCTTAGTAACCGTAGAGGGGAATTAGTTTAAGATGTAATGTATTTGTTTCGAAATCGACATACATTTACATTTTTTTTTTTATATAAGATCTAAATAATTATAAAAGTATCAAAGATGCAATACTACAGACACGTTAATTTAGCTTGAATATTTTGTAACAAATGTAACAAATTATTCATTTATCTTTTATTATGGACCTTCGATAAAGAAAAAGGGTTAATAAAAACTCGCCCGATCCCTTATATTACCTACAGATTATTTGCAATACCGTGATCGTATCAGCAAGTACGGAATTTCACTGCCACCATGTGACTGTTTCTATAACGAGTTCCGGAAACTGCCTAATTTACATAATATGCATGCAAATACAAACGATCTATAATAGAAGTGCACGCGACCAGCAAATATGCTCACTTTATCTGTGAGTAGTGCTCAATTTTATTGAACTATTTCTCCAATTGAAAGCATATGCTTTGCAAGTCATTTTGCTCCGCTGAGGAGGTGGAATTGTTTGACAAACATATGTTTAACACATATATACATGTAGTATAAACACACACTTCCACAAGGGAATCGTGTTACTGTGCACGGGTTAGACCAAACTCCACACAGTGATCTCCCTTGCAAGCAAAAAATCACTGCCGTCACAACTAACAAAATGGCGTCTCCGTCTGCTGTCACAACAACAATATTTTTTAAAATGATTTTTTTTTTCCACGAGGCGATATTTGATGTTTATCAAAGAAAACATACTTAGGGATATGACACTCGCAGTAATTCTTTTTTTATTTGAAAAAAAGAAAAAGAAAAAAAAAAGAGCTAAATTCTGTTAATTTTTACTTGTGGTGGCAGTGGTTATCTACAACTGTAAGACATGTTGTAAGACATGTAACTGGGGTTAGACATGGGGCATGTGTCGTCAGATGCATAGCCTACGATAGCCGATCTGACCACGTGATAGAGTTCGGTCGTTTCCGGAAATCTTCGCGTAAATATTCGGAAATCTTCGTCATATAATATATCATTTTACTCTATTAACATCAATAGGCTAATTATTTAACTTACAGCAATAAAATCTTTGCTCATCAAAAGAAAGGATTGAATTTTCATACTTTCAACACATTTTCTGCATTTATTGCATTGATTTGGGGTTGTATTGCAACTGCAATGATAATAACGAGTAGCGTCATATAAGGTAGGTTTGTCAGAAAATGGTATAAAAGTCTGAAATCAGATTTGCAGAATTGTTTAAAGGAATAAATGATCATCGGGGTATGTTGTTTTCCTATAATTAATTGTAAAGTTAAAATAATCCTTCAGATAATATTGATTACAATTTAATAAGGGCCTTCATTTTTTTATACAGTTCAATTAAACATCATCGAGACTTATTCTACCAAATGTGTGACGTCAAAAACCCTAGTATGACGACGAACCGATTTGCATTTTGAGCGGAGGTCCGAATTACATGTTTTCGATTAAATAATGCTGTGTAAATCGTACTTCCGAAAAATGAGTAAAATTTAGTAAAACAATAGTACCAGAAGAGACATATTTATGTGTGTCACGGTCGACTCGATCACGTGACTTACCCCTTGCGTAGACGCTATGTCCTCATATCCAAATCTTAGGTTCCTGGTAGACGTCCTGACGGAACTGAAAAACTTATTCTTGGGTTGAAAGGCGAGGGCCGTGGAATAGTAGGAGGTGTTCTGCTCGAACGAGAACTTGTTGAAAAACGAGTCGCTGATGTAAGTCGGACCATCGTAGATAACAAAACCAGTGTAGCGCGTGATACTGAAAACGAGGCAAAATGTAACTGCTGCTATATAGTGTATACTGATAAAAACACTCATATTCTTTCTAAGGCTTGTGACCCTCTGTTTTTATTTCATATATTAGTATATCAGATAATATGCTATCAATATGCAAATAACCATGAAATTCTAAAAGTTTTTTTCTTCTTTCTTTCTTTCTTTAAAGGATGAAACTGCCGTGATCGTCTTTAATTAAAAGGTTCTACTAAGGAATTGCATAGATTACGACTACCCTGAACCGGAATTTACCGGTTATTTGTTCTTTCTAACGATTCGATCACGACGGAACAGTACTTTGCATAGTACTTTGTTTCTGCTTTACTAGTAAATGTACATTTAATCAGATTATTTAATCGATATCCAAATGACATAATCCCCCCCCCCGTAAAAACGCCACGCGGTGAGTGAGTTTTGCTTACGTACTCTGCGCTTGTTACTGCATCCGGGTATCCCTCTTCCTCCGCGTTCCGACAGACTGACCGATAAACACACTCTTCTTGACGTACTGAGGCTGCTTACTCGCTCTTGAAGAAGAAAATCAAAATATATTCAGAAAAGCACAAATCTAAACTAGATGAATTAGAAATATACAATGATAAAGCAAAGAATTTGACATAATTAATAAATACGTTGTTGAAGCCCATTCTAACTACTTTTTATATATACAGGTCATTTCTGTTGAGTTATAACGATATTTTTATGAAACTATTACTTGATCTGGTTGATATTAAACTATGTTTAATTAAGAGTGCGCCGTGGTTCAGTGGTAACGTTCCCGACTGCGGATTCGAAGGTTGTGGTCTCGAATCCCGTTGTGGGCGATATGAACTTTATCATTACCTTTCCAAGCGCAAAGTACTGGTCCAACCCATAAATCGTCGAGAGAGATTAAATGGTAAAAAAACTTGTTCCCAAATCAAGTTAAATAAATGAGTTTAAATTAATTAAGAATCAAAGGACCGATAGTCCCGAGAGCTGCAAATCGGAAAATACTGCTATTATATCATAGCTTATAAGTTTGTGCAATGCAATTCATGGGATTTTAAAATCATAAACATGTAATAATCTAATGGAATAAATCTTTCAGGACATATACTATAACACTCTACTAAGATAATGTCATGATTAAGATGTTTTAGATATTAAAGTTTAGACCGGGGCAGGGTTGATATGGAGGTCAACCATACGAACTACCGTCTGCTTTTTTATGCGCAGTACATATAAACAAACAAAAACAATATCGGTCTTTCCGGTGTTACAAAGACAAAATATCACAAATATGTTACAATTAATCTGATTATGAAATAACTTACTAGGGCAAAATATATTAGATCCTTTATATGCATTAGCTATTGGGACGGCGAGCGGTCCAAAAGTGTACAGACGCGGATACGATATTTAAAGGCGTTATTTTCAATTTGTAATGCTCTGTGTTTTATGAACATCAATGCAATGTCGACCATTTATGCTTATTGTATTCAAATTGCATCAATATTTTCCTATAACGTTTTAAGATCTAAAGTTGATCTAAAATCTTTCACAGATCCGTACATATAGCCGTAGACTATACTATTCATCTGCGTATATGAACCAGAATGAAATATTAATTTCTCATACTAGTGTTATATTATCACCACAAAGTATGCTTTAGATCAACTATTTCTGAAACAGTTACTTTTACGAGAAAGATACGAATAACTGACGATATTATATAGAAACAATATGGCCTATTTCATAGAGAGCATGTATACTGAAATCTGAGTTATCAGGTTCCGGAGACCGAGATCATAGCAATGTGACTGCATAGCTCAAAAAGCGGATAAATAAAAGCTAGAGTTTACCTTGCGGTCTGAAGTCCTTTGGCACTCTCGGCTGATCTACACATGAAAAAAAATCGTTGAATATAATTATATACATTGTCGTATATTTAAACACTTAACTGAAGCGTGTATTAATACATTGTGGAGTTTAACAATTAACAAACAAATGTAATTATTTTGTTTTTCTTGATGGTTGACGCATGTCTATGTTTCTTATATTGGTATCCATTTTTACCAATGAATAAAAATTTGGCAGACAGTCCTCAGGAACTGAGTTCACGATTCTTCTGATCTTCAACATCTGCTTCAGTAAAAAGATTACCTCATCGGCATTATATTTCTTGGACGTAAATGTTCTTTTTTTATCAAAAATAATGTCTTGGGGACAAAGATCCCCAACGATATCAGTGAAAAACACCCGATCCTTGCAACCGTGAAAAAATGATGCAACTTTAAATCTGGATCAAGATAATTACGTATCTACTCATGTTAGCATTAAATAATAACATAAGTGCGTTTTTTTTGGTGAATTTACTAACTTATACAGGCTGGTTCCACTATCAAAAAGCTAACAATTTCCCCAATTACCAAATTATTTTTTCCGAAAAAAAAACAACAACAAAAAAAAACATGGAATTTTAATGAAATTTGTGATATTGTCATAATTTAAATGTTGATTTGAAACTGCCCAGGACATATACCAACTATCATTAGATAATTTTAATGTTAATCTTAAACACTTCCATTATCTTACAAATTCCCAATTTTTTACCTATAACGCAATTGTCACTATAAGAAAGTCACAGGTATTACAAAAATTTAAACAATGACTTAAGTACAAAATCCTTCTTTTGATATCTAGATGAAATTATTTCTTTTACTACACAATTTCACTGGTCATTTCAATGAAAAT
>CM037788.1:5742810-5792810 GCA_021229015.1 Solen grandis
ACCTAAAACCACAAATAAAAATTACTGTGTACGGAACAATGTCAAAGAAAAACTAAGATTTGGAATTGATGCAATTCTGAAAGAAACCCACAAAGTTGAACCGAATGGAAGAACGTCACTTATTAATGAAGTAGAGAACGTTTCCAAAATTAGTGTAAATAATAATATCGAAGACCAAGATGATTTAACGTCATGCCATTCTGAAGAGGATATGGAAGATGATGACGACGATGATGAAGATATAAGTGATGAGAAAAAATCATCAGAGACCGGGTTTCACTCAATGGACGTAAGCCAGGCCCGACTGACATACATGAGGTTGTCGGCACCATTCACGGGATACCCCCTGGGAGAAGGGGGCAGGGTAGGGACGCCGCAGGGAGCATTTACACAATCACTCGTGGGCGGCGCGGGCTTCCCGTGGTCGGCGGCAGCACTGAATGAAATGAGAAAAGATAGATTTGGTTGTAAGTTGAATTTTAAGATTTATATTTTCATTAATTTATGTTAAATAGTAAGTGCCTGAATAAATAACTCACCTTTTTCTTTAATTCCAATACTTGCTTAATATAAATTTAAATCTTGCAATATACTTTATAAATAACTCACCTTTTATTACTTGAATACATTATTAAGCAGAAGAGAGGAAATTGAACGAGAGAGAGAGAGAGAGAGAGAGAGAGAGAGAGAGAGAGTTTATTACTTCGGAACAACATGCATATATATACAGGCCAGGGAATGAATTGCAGATCAGTGACAATTTACCATTAAATATTTATTTATATCCATTCCTTTATAATTTACAAATATATAGACAGCAACAAAGTTATGACACGCAAATAATTTATACCCCACTCCTTCAAAAAAAAAAAAAAATAAAAAAATAAAAAAAATAAAAAATAAAAATAAAGTAGAGAAAGTTCTGAATGAATCTCTTGAAATTGACTTCGTCATTATTTTAGAGAGCATGCTATTTAAACATATACATTTCTTCTTGAACTGAAAATGGTCTAAGCTTAATGATGAAGGGTTAAACCGTTCATTGACAAAATTGAAGGTACATATTCCTGTAGGCATCAACAAGGTAGTGACGACGATAATTGAATATCTGATCTGGGAGTTGTTAGACTGTGCCGCGTGATGCACGAGTGTGTCACTAATTGATTTTATATTGTTTTATTGCAGTACAATAGGAACATTATGTATGTTGTTTATCACTTGATCTAATTAGATACTTCAGAATATAACGGGCTTAGTTTTATCATAAAAGTGTTAAAAGCATTTTGTTTCAGTTTTTAAATTTCAACATTTGATAAAACATACTTGTATAAATACTTTTGTTGACAATTATTCATATTCACGCCAAAACATGTTGTTGTTGTTTTTTTTCTCAGGAAAATAGATATTTCATTAACAATAATGTCAAAGGAAATTAAGTTATCATTCCATGATAAAACGATGAATAAATCAAAGAAATAAATAATTCATATACATGTATTTAAAAATCACTTTTTGTTAACACTTTTGTGTTTATTTGCTAGACTTTGTTCATTAAATATTTTGTTTTCTAGACTTTATTATATAATGAATATACTATACTATTATGCAAAAAATAAATAAACACGTAAAATTTTAATGGAAACAACAACAAGAAAAACAACAACAACAAAAGACAAAAATCAATATCAAACTATTCTATGTCTTTTTTATTAGATATTACATCATAAAAATAAAAAAAAAACGCGAGATCTTTTAATAATTCAGTCTTTGACTGCCCACCCCACTCCCTCTCTCTCATTCATAATCTCAAACATTGAGTACTAACATAATTTCTTGAGCACAATGAGTCTCTTTAACTGTTTTGAGTTATAACATATACTTACACAAAACCATCTCATCATGTTTAACTCAAATTAATTTGAATGGTGTAAATTATATGACATTATATTTAGGTTATCAAAGGTCACAGTTTTTAAAAAATATTGAGGGAAAAAAAAACTATGTGTACATGAACATTTATGTTCACAATCGCAAATTTCAGCACACAAATGAAAAAAATAATATAATTGATTTTGATTGGCTAATTCTAAACCAGATTTTTTTTTAACGCGCGTTAGACGATTTTCAGATTTAATTTACTAACATGTCCACGCTTTATTACACAGACTTATTATGGTTTTGTCATAAAACAATTCCAGTGAATGACGAATTTTTACTTTTTATGTTCAATTATCACTTGGTTGTTGTTTGGTCAAGAAAAAAAAGGAGGAGCAGAAAAGAAGTGAAAAAAAGCAAAAAAAAAAAACAAAAAAAAAGACAAAAAAAAAGACCATTTACGTCATTTAATATTATATAACATTTACTTTTATCTTGTATATTTGTTTACATTTTACTGCTTTATATCGGTCTTTTTATAACTATAGTCACATATTTTGTTGGGTTCACTTACATATAAAGCTAGAATGTAAAATAAAGACTGGACGATAATAATAATAATCTTTTTTATACATATCAGATTAGAATAAGCATAACAATGTTTTAGAAGTTTGCATTATATACGGATACAAAAAAAGGTGCAACATATGTTCCCAAATGAATATACTTACATAAAAATATAAATATTCAACATTAGTATATATCATTAGATAGTTACAGTAACGATTCATTTTTACGAAACAGCTAACGAATTCAGAGCTTTTTTTTCTCTTTTTCTTTTTTTTTTTTTTTTACAGATAATGCATATAAAAAATATAGCGACTTTCACCCAAGTGTAAAATTAACATTTTGATATTGTTTGTATCTTTGATTCTTTTCATTCTAAAGATATAAAGACATACTTCTTTATTTTCCCCCATCGCCTTACATATTTTTTCATTTTCCTTACAGGTATAATTATGACATTTGGCATTAATAATTATATATTAGACCTGATATTTCACAACACTAACACGATCAGAAGATTTACCTTAACGACTGGTTTAAAACCTAGCCATTCTTCGAAATGAGAACAAAAAATCTCTCCGTCTGAACTGACCTTTCATAAGTTTTGCGTACCTAAATGATTAAGAATTAAACGAATAAATATGCATCAAACGACCATATTAATTGCCATATATTTCAGGGATCTTTGGCATGCCTAGAAATTAAAACTAAGGGATATTCACAACAGTGAAAGTAGGAAGAGGTATAACCTCTAGTGTACTCACGGGAGAAATTTCTTGTCAAAGTTGATTATCCAAAACGAGGCTACTAATTGGGCGATTCATAATAACGGGTGATAAAAACCTCATGTGGTCACACCGCTGAACAGAGTAGGCTCAAGTCAGAAACGATTAACTTTATTTACTAATTGATCATAAAACGTAGCGTATTTTTAAATTTGAAAAATAACGAGATATGGCATGTGAACTTAAATGAAATTAAATAAAAAGGAATGAAATTTAATGGTATAGAAAGGCATAGTCATAAACTCAATGCTATGGAATGACAATGAATTTTCACTAGTAGAAATGATTATAAAGTGAATGATATTTTGATAAATTTATACATTGTATAGCTCTTGTTCTCAGCCTGCGGAACTTCATATAATAATAATAATAATAATTAACCATAAATGTATATAATGATATCATATATATTTATGTTTTTTATTTATTTCTTTTAGCGTCGATTGGGAAATACATCCTTAAAGCATATCTTAATCCTTTGCTACAATTCATGGGTTAGGCCAGCATTTTGAGCCAGGGATTCGCAGTAACGAGGGCCGCCATTCAACCAAGGTGGCATCTGTAATAGTTATACTTATGTTCGTTTGCTTATCGCTATAATGTCAAGGAAAATCTCATTTTGTTCCTAATTCTGTTGTTTTACTTGTATAATTAAACTACAACTCTGCTTTTGTTCCTAGTCAGTAAATCTCTAAAATATTTATCAGACATCCGAAGATGGAATCGAACTGGCTTTCGTGTACATCTGTCAGTTACTCGACTAGTAACCTTTAAATCAAACTTTTGTTCTAATGATGTCAATGTTGTACATATCAAACGGTCACCAATGGCTCCACATTAGGGATTTACATGGCGGTGCGGGTGTAGCTGCTGACTAGTATAACTTGTCACTCACTGCTGTTGGTTCGAGCCCCAGTCTGGCCACACAAGTTATCCATATGAGGAAGTCTTTCAGCTGGCTTGTGGTTTGTCGGTGGTTCTATCCGGGTGCTTCTTTGCATTCGAATTTTTCCTTCACCTGTAAATAGCTTAAGGTAATCCATCCATTATTATTTTGTGATCATGATCCATCAAATGATCGTGGGAATTTTGTGGTAAAAGTAAACTTTGAGCGAAAGAGCCCATAACTCCAAGTCCTTGGATGCTTGCATCTGTACTGCAGTCCTCTAAGCTTTTGAAGGACCATGATTATAATCTAATGCTAGATGGTTTATCTTAACGTCGCTGTAGGACTGAATCATTTTCGTAACGACGATAATCTCCAAGCCAACAATGATGGTTCTTCTATTCTTTCGGAGGATGACAACAGAGATAAGGGGGTTACGACGCTAAAGTTTTCAGACGGAAGCGTCTGCTGTGGTTAAGGTGCACGGAAATGTTGATTCGATTTCGGCTGCGACATGTCTAATAAAATAGATAAATAAATGTAGAAATAAGAAAATTTGCAAGTTTATAAAGCTACCTTGGAGCTCCCTGTTTACGAAGATAGTCAGTGGACTGGGTCACCGTTGTGACAGTTTTATGATACTGAATGTGGTATCCAACAATGTGTCATTATAAATATCTAGGGCATTAGACTGTTCAAGCAATCTCCAATCACTGAATTCGAGACGGTCGGAATTTCCAATAAGAAAATTCACATGGTCTGGAGCTGCCTTACAGGGAGTTAAATCTCTAATTTAATATATTGCTTAAATGGACGAACGTTGTATTTCATGAAATACTGTTCAGACAAAGATTCGTGATTACAACTAGTTTGCTTTTAATTACCAGATATCACGTGTCCATGTTTAGAGGACCCGGGGTTTCATCCCCACCCCCAACAACCGTTAAATTATCAGGTCTGCATCTCAAACTGCGATATATCTCAACTCAAAATTGTGAAGAGCCAGAACGTCCTGATTCATTGACTCAAGAGAATAGAAATTCTGCATATCTGCATTTACAGAAGTCGGTCTCTGATTTATCTCAAAATTACTTTGGTTTGGCTTGAGATTCATGGGTCTAGGAAAATCTCATTTTGAGATATTTTTTGATACGCTGATCTGGACTTAAACCATTCTGGGATAATTTGCAGTATCTCACTTGCAAAATAGTGTATTATAAAGAGAATAATGGTGTTACACTTATATTTGAACCTGTATTGGCGGACACCTGTATTAAGCGGTCAACCTGCATCTTGCGGTCAGTTTTAACATTTTACTTTATGTTTAACCTTCATTTAGCGACCACCTCTGCGACGCGGCCATTTTCTTTGCTTCTTTGGCTGACCACTTAAACAGGGTTGACTTTGTACCGTTATGTTTTGGCAAAATCGTTTGGCAAACATGTGGTTTTCATTGATATTCAAACAAATCCTAAATAAACCATTGAGCGTACATAAAAACGAAATTATTATTTTTTTGTTTGAAAATAAATACAATGTCTTTCTAATAAAACCTATTCTACTACCTTGCTTAAACAAGTGCTTTCATCAATAGATTAAGCCTGTCTCACCACAAGCATGTTTTCGAAGTTCTTGTATTTCCTAATGAGTAAGTTTAAATCAATTGCTTAAACAGGAACGATATGATAAATGAAAAAAGATGAAAGCAAAATAAAAGTAAATCCATCTGACCAGACCAAATTTATATACATGTATACATGTAGTGACACTGTCAGTTTTTTTGTTTTTTGGGTGTTTTTTTTTCATATTTTTTTTTTTACATCAACCTAGGTGCAAGACTCAACAACTAACACTATTCCCTATCTACTGTTTCTGGGTTGGACTAGTACTTTTCACCCGAGTAATCATTTACTTCATGTAGATATTCTCATTCAAAGATGAAAGTATGCACGGCTCTTTATAATGTTTGACAATTTTCCATCACATAATAAATACATTAAGTTTTCAGTTATACTCATATTGACCATAAATTAACAATAGATCGTCCATTGAAAGCCAGAAGGACTCATCAACATTTACAAAAAGAAGGTCGATGAACTCGACGAATGTTGATACCGGATATTCGTTTGTTTAAAGTATGGATTTCCGTACACGTAAACTGTTGTCTTCTTTCTTTCTTTCTTATTTTTATTTTCTTCTTAGACCGAATGTACAATATAGGAATATGAAAAGGAACTATATTCTTTTTTTTTCATATTAGATCAACAGTCCCTTTTGAACACCTTACATCATATTAACTGCAGACGATATAATCGGACATAGTATTTGTACTAATTACCAGAAATTATTGAAAAGTATGTAGTATAAAGGATCTTGTTTTGTTTTCAAGACAGAGGTCAAAAACATGTTGCAAGAGTCAGAATAGACGGCTAGTAGGGAATGACAACAGTGCGCAGTATTTCGCAAATAAAAATAAATGAGACGCATTATTCCCCTGACAAAGAAGAGTTTTCTTTTTTCATCGTTTAATTTGATAGAAAAATATCTTGTTGACATGTGCCACCTAAATGCATGGAATTGCCTTTAGATCCAAGGCAATACTTTGAGGTAAAATTAAATTAATTTTCAGAATCCTGTTAAAAATACATTTTCCATTCAATGAATTTCAGCTTCAAAGTTTAAATGATTACTTCTTCCAATGTGTCTCTTCGAGAATTGTCGCGCGTGTGTCTGTGCGTGTACGTGCATGTGTATTTCTTTCACTCATTTTCTTTTATAATCGTATTTAAATCAGATAAATTAAAATTGAAATAAATACAATTATTCTCTGAAATTTAGTTTTGGATGTTGTAATTTTTAAAGGGGAGAAGAATAAGGGACTACTATCTAGGGACAGATTAACAGGGGAAATAATACTTTCTCTCACTCTTTCTTTCTCTCTCTCTCTCTCTCTCTCTCTCTCTACAGAACATACGTTTTCCGTAATTTTAATGAGGTAGATGTTAAAATAGTAACATTATTACAGCATCCCAAACAAAACACAAAAAAAACATCAACAAACAAAAACATCATTAACTACAAGCACAATACAACCACTACAGAATAAATAAATAAATAAATAAATAAATAAATAAATAGCATATTCCTAAGATCTTAACGAAGCAGAATTTGATAAGCCGATGCAATCTTCTTATAACAATGTGTCTAAAGATTTTAATGATAAACAAATAAAATAACTTTATCATAGAATAAAACTTCTTATCGTATTTCTTACAGTTAATGATCTACAATTCCGATATAAATCCATCAAAATAGGTTTTGTAAGACATTTAGTGGAAGACATATTTCTAAGAACGTCTTTTTGATGTTTGATAAAAAAAAATATGCGTACCTATTGTTAACAAGAAGAATCAATCATAATCATAATGGATAATTAATTATCAGAGTTTGAACATTAAACGGCCATGATTAATAGAGATAGTAAATGCAATTAAACATGTGTTAGCGGTCAAATGGTCAACCTTTTAGAGTGACCAGAAGTAAGATCCCGGAACAGACATTTCATTGCATGTAAGACCTCCAGGTAGAAATAGGCAGCCATTTTTGCATGTATGTATGTATGTATGTATGTATGTTTGTATGTCAAACATCATTTAATCAAACAATATCACCAGGCTCGTTATAAACGGAGTGCACTATTTAGTTAAATGTGATATTACTATGCTTGGCGGGGTAAATGACATACCCGAATTATTCCATTTAATAAGCTCCACGCGACAGTACTCGGGTAAAACCTCAGAAAAGCGAGGAAGCACGTTGCTCTTTGGAAAACGCAATGTCACTATACACATATCACAGCGTCAAAGTTTAATTTCATTTCCGAACTAACTTTGAGTTTTGGAGATATAAATGTCTCTTGTACACTCACCTCCTTTTAAGAATAGTGAAAATCTGTATGAATCAGGTGATTGTGGTAAGAAGCATTTTGTGAAACGTAGACAAAGTTTTACAACTTATGAGACTTACTTTAACCCTTTCCCTCATAGAGGACACCATGAAAAGACCTATGCGAACAGCATAAAACCAGATCAGCCTGCGAGTAACTCGCAGGCTGATCAGGTTTTATGCTGTTCGCTGCTCCTCAGTGGTCTGGAAATGAGGACTTTATAATTAAATTTGGTAAGGTTTAACTGTGGTTTTCTGCAGATCAGGCTTTATGTGGTACCTATTGAGTGCGTCAAAATGAGTCTATATGAGGGAAAGGGTCAAAATGAGTCCATATGAGGGAAAGGGTCAAAATGAGTCTATATGAGGGAAATGGTCAAAACGAGTCTATATGAGGGAAAGGGTTAAGAACAAACAAGCGCTAGGTTCGAATGAACGTCATGCCCCCGAAGGGGACCTTAGACCTTGAGGGTCAAGGTCATTTGATGGTCAAGGTCACCTGGCGGGTAGAGCTCATCAAGGTGCATGCACCTGTGAAGTTTGAAGACTGTATGTAGAATGACTTACGTGTTATGGTCAAGGTTAAAGTTTTGTGACAAACAGACAGACAAACCAAAAACAATATCCCACCCCGATCTATCGATGTGGGGGCATAAAAATTGATGACAAAAAAAAACTGAAGTATTTAAAAATCATATGAAATGCGCTTATTGTCTGAACGTAAATTTAATGAATGTACTTTCAATGTCCCATGTGGTTTTAATCCAAATTGTAGTGTAATTTTGAACGTCATTTTGAATTGCAGCACAATTTATTTTGTATTTTCTTGATTTAAGATATTGAAACTGAGGTTAAACTACACATTTTATTTTTGTATATGTCTTTTAGTTGGGTTTAACGGCCCATCGACAATATTCCAGTCATTTAGAGACATGTCTACTTTTAAAAACATACAAATTGCTGCCAAAAATGCAGTAGACACCTTCAAAGCTTCAAAGGATAGTAAGATTATCAGATAAGGTGTTAATAAGTTATTCAGTTATTTGAGAGTGAAACTGATTGAAAACTAATTGTTCTGGTTTTTTGTCGATCATTTCAGAAGTAAAGATGTATATAGGCGTCTTAATAGATAATGTTATGCGCGGTGTCATGGCAACAAATATCTTTTATTATAGAGAAATGTGTTATGAACAGTTTACGAAGAAGACACCAAGTAAACAAATGGATATAAACCATTCCATTGGACACTACTCAAAGTTTGCTAAGCACCATCCGCTATTTTCCCATAGAGTCACATGAAAACACATGCTGAATGTAATGCTATGTACCTGAAAGGAAAGCGTTAGCTGACAATCAATTTTACGCATAGTTTTTGTCAAAATGATAGAAAAGAGACTCAAAAATGAGTTACAACGATTTAGCCAATTCCTGTCATTATTTGCAAAATTCACAAAAGTGTGTTTTCTTTTTTGCAAAAAATGGCATTTTATAAATGGAAGTTAAATCTTGTGATCAATACAGAAAAAAATGACCATGAACAGGCCAATATCGTCACAAATATCCTTAAAAGTATTCCATTTAGAAAACAGAAATATTTGAAGATCAAAGTTCTGCATTTAGCTGACTTTAAATTTTAAGGTGTTTTCTCAAAATTCGCACTTTCTAATTATGATTAATTCCCACTATTGAAGATCCGAAAGGCTTATTTCTTGTAACTGGTAGTAAGTTTGGTACATAAACAATACTTCTGCATAAAAGCAAGATTTGTTTTAATGTAAAATCTAATGTAGCATGCCTTTAAGGTCGCTTGTCTAAACATGCAACGCTACGGGAAAATGGTTGATGGTGCTTAGCAAACGTTGAGTAGCATATAAGTCACCTTGCAAAGGAAAGAAAAAAACCTTCATTATTCGGATGTTTTCAGCTCGGTCTAAATGACTTCGAATAAACGAGGTTTTCCACTGTATGACAATTAACACGTGTCACTTACATATATACATACATTATCTGGTTTAAAGTTCTGGCATTAGATTGGATGTATATACAAAACAAGTAAACATATAGATAACAGTAGTGCAGCTATTTAGATGTGACAATACAATATGCACAACATTAACAAATAGCATAATCTTATACTTATGAAATGAAATTGACATGCATTTTCTTTCATTTTCTTTATATTTTTCAAGCTGGTCAAGGAAGTAACACATGTTGAATGGGTAGCCTTTTCATGCCGAAAATAAAACCCCTATTATTTTTCGCTGAAATTAAATATCGTTGATTATGTATTAAAGGAAACTTCGTTGAATTATTTTCGTGGGGCTTAATAATAGTGGACCATGAATAAATGATTTTACGACTTTTTCCATTTTCTTCATAAAAATCTGTATGGGTCGAATGTTCAGGTCTGAGATGCAAATACTCTTCGTTAAAGAAAATCAAGAGGATTGTAAATACAAAACTAGACCTCTATTTTCAATAAACATTAAATACTGCGAAAACCGTTGATTGATATCTTTAAAATTTGTAAAGTACACCAGGACAACCAACCCGTTCAAATTAAGTCCTGTTGCAATAAATGTATCCAATTTCTGTGTTTAATGCAGTAATATATAAATAGATTTCCATTAACATGAATTTTTCCACTCTGAAATATCATATACTACTTAGTTTTAGATAATTTAAGTTCAAAGGAAGTCTCCAGGGGCCTGCATCGCCGCATGAGTAACGCTGTAACCACAGGGATTGAATATGGGGATTCTGGCTTCCCAAAAAGAAGTTTTGATGGATAGTGGATAGAGTGTCTTCTTCAGTTGTTAACCGCATTAATGTGATTTCTTTGCACACCACCCTCATATTATATCTCAAAATTTCAAATTTCATATAATATTTCACAATTTCATATTATATCTCATAATTTCATATTATATATAACATTTCCCAAGTAAACGTAGTCGTCCCATTATCATTCGTATTTCCGTACATCCTGATTACGTGTCGCAAGATGATTTAAACATAAACTGTAAACGTAATAGCTAGTATATAACAGTGTCAGTCAAACAAAAGGTTTTGGCTAATGTTACAAGGTAAATATGTAAATATTGTAATAATTTCATATATATGTTGTGAAACTTTAAACTTCTAAGCACACAATCAAACAAATTAAAACAAGAGAACAACACAGTACTTGAATACAACAAAAGAAGGAAACATAACGAAGGTATTCACTGAAATAAATGACAAAAGTAAATAATTTATAATAATGGTAACATTAAATAAAGTGATAAAACGAAAATGATGATAATAAAATACTCTTTATAGCATTTACATAGTACGTCATTTTCGAGGAAGATTTTGAAAGTTTCCTGCAACAAGCTCTGTATATCAGATTTTACTGGCAATGGAGATAAAAAATACAAAACAAAAACAGTCAAAGAAAAACAAAAAAGGGAAAATACAATACTCTTGATATTATGTATTTATCATGCTGCATTTGTTTTTATCAAGAAAATGGACTAAACTAAAAAAAAAAAAAAAATAAAATAGATAAATAAAACATGTATACTTCTAATAACAGCGTATGTAAATGATTAGTGAAGTAGTATGTGGACTTTATTATAAATGAAACACTGTTTATGTTGCGGAAATAGAAAGAAAAGAATTAGCTACTTCGACGAGTAGAGGATTTTGTTTATGCATGTATTAATTTCTTCTTCTTCTTCTTCTTCTTCTATTATAACTACTATTATAACTACTACTACCACTTTCTTTTCTGATTTTCGTCTTCAATCCTTCTTCACAGTTGTCCAGTATTAAATATTTACATACATCAAGTTGCGTTAATTGTTTACAATGGAAATTATACCGATAAATGCAAATTATACCGTCACGTGATTAACAAAAAACCCTCATGGCCATTAATACATTCTCCCTCATACAAAATTAAGTTTATTTGTTCTGAAATATATTCCAAAATGACTCGCTAACGGATGTAAATAGCCTGCCCCCTTTTGAGTTTGGTTTCTTTCCGTAAAACGCAATGTCTCGCGCTGAGGCAACTTTATTATTCATGAGTTATGGAAAACAAACTCTTCATTTGTTCTCTCACGAAGCTCCGTTGTGACTTGGCCAGTTTTAAAATTCTCTGAAAACAATTTCTTTTTGATTAAAGACGCCGTGGTAATGACGGATCCGTCGAGATTCCACATCAAGCGGGAACACCGCAGCACGAAGAGTTTAATTGATAAATAGTTAGAAGTGTTCCGGGTCATGAGAACAACGGATTCTCTAAATCAGCCTCCATTCTTTGAGACAAAATCATCACATATCCCGAGTCTCAAATCAAATATCATATTTTATTGGCTCTATATATCGTAGTTATGAAATATACACTTGCGTGACCGCAGCGCTATGCTACTGAAAAGCCATTAATATTCGTGGGGGAGTAATTGTCGTCGATTCGTGATATAAGTTTTATCCGAGAATGTTAATTGCCACGAAAAATGTTATTTAAGCTTGCCTCACGTTTTCTATGAAATGAATCACGAATAGTATGTATGTAGCCATAAATTTGATTTCATAATATAAAGTCAGCGAAAATTAATGTCACTGAAAAATAAAGATTTCACAAGTATTTCCTCTGCACAGTTATGTTTTAAATTCCTTCATTTTACTTGGGAAATAATCTTATATCTTTCACTAATAAACGCATCTTGTCAGTTCCTGAATGAGACCAATTTTTAGTGCATGGGAGAGTCATTAAAGGAGTTTGGTCTTTATGGGTTTCTACCCCTCAGTATCCAATTAATAAACTCTTGAGGGCGCCGTGGTCCAGTGGTAACGTATCCGATTACGGATCCGAAGGTTGTGGGTTCGAACCCCGTTGGAGGCAAGATTTGTTCATGACCTTCCCAGGCGCAAAGTACTGGTCCAACCCAGGAACCGTCGAGAGGGATTAGTATAAGTTGTAAGAACTTGTTTCCCAATCGACGTAAAATAAATAAGTTTAAAAAAAAAAACATTAAAAAAAAACTTTCATTGAGATTATATCCATGTTAGGAGTATTTTTAACAAGTACTCCGGAAATGTTAACACAGACGTGTCTAACTTCCCAAGTAAAATATTTTCTACTGGAAATCATTATGCAAATATGTTAACAAAAAATTACATCGTCAAGCGATATGGTATTTATATAAGTATATTCAATCCCATTTTCTATGAAATTAAAAAAATGCATATGGTATTGTGTACTAAATATGAACATTGTATGTTTAAATTATGAAAAATCTTAGTTTTTCAAATACAATTGAAAATAAAGAAACAGAATGTCAATTTATCTAATTATAAACAGATGTAATATTACACCAAGGAATCGTTTTCTCTATACTGCTTTTAAAAATTCCCAAGGTATCATTCTATTACATGAAGTTCAACTAATATCACTACTTCTACTTCCATTACTAGAACAGATTCTCAGCCTATGTTGATATGACATAGCTACTCTATCTATTTAGATTAGTATGGGTTGAATCCAGAACTGCAGATGTCTTTACAAAAATTAACTACAAATGTACTTCCAAGACTAGAATGAATTTAACCCTAGACGTTCAGTTATTGCAATCTTTCTTGTATAAATCAATAAAAAATATCATAAGTTAATTTAAATAGGAAAGTTGAACAATGTGACTTGGTTAATTTCGCATAAAAATAATTTCTGAAAGTCTAATTTTAAACAAATGCCACAAATTTGAAACAATCTTTACAGGAGAAGCAATTAAGACGAAATTAATTTTCGGAAGGGAAGGATTTCTTGGCAATGATCATGTCCTTTCATTGCCCTTAAATTACCAGACCTTCAATAATTAGAAAGCAAATGTCACTCCTTTTTTATTTAAATGAATAAAGAAATATTCGCATTAACCTTTTGCACATTCAAGATTTTAAAACTGATAAGATAATAATATTGATGACGTTTCTATTCATTGCAGGGACTGTGATGTTTATTTAGGCTGAAAGAAAGAAAGAAAGAAAGAAAGAAAGAAAGAAAATAAGAATAGATAGATAGATAGATAGATAGATAGATAGACAGATAGATAGATAGATAGATAGATAGATAGATAATAATAGATAGATAGATAGATAGATAGATAGATAGATCTTCTGTTTTTCATATAAATTTTTAAAAGAGTACCAGTGGCTAAAAACAACAACAACAATATAAACTAGATAAAGACAAACCTATAACAAGAACTGGGCAAGAACAAGATATATATACAAAGAGAGAGAGAGAGAG
The DNA here is from genome assembly GCA_021229015.1 of Solen grandis. Lineage (NCBI taxonomy): Eukaryota > Metazoa > Mollusca > Bivalvia > Adapedonta > Solenidae > Solen > Solen grandis. The sequence goes on from CM037788.1 coordinate 5,757,161, forward strand.
AGATTTATGAATACATATACGAGCTTGTCTATTCCAGTGATACGGCGGATCGGTCACCCCTACCAGAACCGCACCCCACCGAAGAGGAAGAAGCCCCGCACCTCCTTTACTCGGCTGCAAATCCTCGAGCTGGAAAAGAGGTTCGAACGACAGAAATACCTGGCCTCAACGGAGCGGTCAACTCTGGCCAAGTCTCTCAAGATGACTGATGCCCAGGTGAAAACATGGTTCCAGAACAGGCGGACAAAATGGAGGTGTGTATAAAGGGCGTGAAATTTTGTACAAATCCGTTATCTAAAAGTTGCAGTTTACTTCACATTTTATTTCTATTTGCCGACCTGTTTTCAGGGTCTCGCTGTTGCGCTTTACGAGGAGACATGGATTTAGCCTCCATTTAACGCGTAATCATATAGACTGGTCGCTTGAAGGAGGTTTGACAGTAAACTCTTTGTGTTTTTTTTTCTTACACAGGGCACTGCTTTGCCGCCGATTCCATTAAAAACATTTTATTTTAATTTGTTGTTTACAGTAAGGCCGCAGTTAACTGCTATTATACAGAGATGAGATGATCTTCAAGTAGGGGAAATAAGTTAAAGAGAATAATTCTTTAAATAGTGGTCTTAGTGGAGAGGTGGTCTTTATATTTGGACGGTCTTATATGAGGAGAGTTTTGTCTAACCGTATGTAGTTTGTCGTTCTCAAAAGAATAGTAATTATCTGAGAATGGTTAGGCTTAAACGAATAAAAAAGCGAAAACAACAACAACAACAGTTGCCATACAGTTACACACAAGCGTTCGATGATAAACGAAACACCCATATAGTAGAGCATAAACAACCACTCATGGATAATATATATTTATTTTTTTCGTTCGTCCTCACACGGCGTATATATAATTATACGAGTTATTTGTTTGATTAAAGGAAGTAATTGCAAAAGTCGTGACTGGAAACATTTTCGCAAATTTATATCATTTTACAATAACGACTTAGCATAGCCTGGTTAATATTGACAAGAAAATTGCAGGATTTATTCGCACACACATGGGAAACAGCTTCTGAAAAATAATACAATATCTGTAATTTGTCTGGCAACTTTTAAGTAATACCCTTTTTCCTTATTTCGATATTCGACATCAATTCTTAATATGAAAACCGCTTGTATGTGCTATTTAAATATCAGTTCCTTTTAATATACCCATATATGGTAAAATGTCATTTCTGGACGTAAGAAAATGTTTACATTTAGAGGCAATAAAGAATGTTTCTTCGCTATTTCGCATGGTTCATAATTCCCAGTCTGCTTAAGCCAATCCGATTGCCGCGTTTTTTCATCATATATAGACAATATTTCTTGTTTAATAAACACCGTCTGCAGCTTTCGGAACCCTCTGAATCGAAATTAGACAGATACCAGTCTATTAATGAATATATATCTCCATTAATAAGCTTGAATATTTGAATAAACAATCAAATCCTCGGAGTGCCCAACTAATGTCCAAATCCAAGATGAAATAAATAGAAGGCTATCAAATAGATCGGTTTGTCTGTGTTTGGGCGCTTAAATTCGACAATTTGCGCGGAACACAGGAACATTTACATGGAACCAGACTAACGGCACCGCGCAGCGCCCCCTAGTGAGCGAAATATATTCCCAAAGGGAGACAATCGATGTATAGATACTTCATTACGGTAATTCATGTCATCTTTAAGTCGTATGATGTTAAACAGTTAGGCTATATAAATTGTAAATTGAATATCGTTTCCCGGAGTTAATTCGATAACTGACTTAGCCTCTCCAACGTTCGCACAGGAAGGAATTACTCTTTGTTTTAATTTGAATGATAAGGATTTTCTATCGTTCATTCGTCGATTAATTTTCGTCCCCTGCGTATTGTACTTCGCTACAATCTAGCCTGTTACGATAGGGGAAATAATATTCCAACCGTCGGAGCAATACACCGTTAAATATAATTTCTCTGCATGGATATTTGATTTAGATACTTCAGGATGGTTTCAACACGCCTGAGCGGGCCGGTAGATAGAGCGATAGGGTCTGGATTCAGGAAAGTGCGGGGCGAGGGAATAATGTTCAATTGCCGACAGACATTTTCGGAGATTGAGATGCAAAGAACCATGCATTTTTTTGTCATTTTCCCTAAATTAATAGAAATATGCACTTTGTTGGGAAGCAAGTCTACTTAATGCATAATGTCTTTATTTTCTTTACAAATGAAATGATAATGACACTGCCCCTGTTGCTGCTGCTGATGATAATGTTGATATTAATTATGCTGATATATATGATATGTATTTAGATATAATGGTAATTATATTAAATAGCTGGTAGCAATGCTGTGATGAATGTGAAAGCCTGACTTAATGCAAATAATGAAGATGTTTTTAAAGAAAAAATCTTATGCTCTGAATATGTGCTTACTGCACAAGCTCACGTGAACACTTTTTTCTCTTCTATTACGAATAAGGAATGCTCTGTTGACACATCTAAAATCTAAAAAACACATAAAAATCATGCAACACTTCACTGCCATTTATTGCCCCCTTTTAACTCGTTAAGACAGTGACAAATTTGAAAATATGGCTCTACATTTGTTCCTTGTAATAAACGACGATAACACAATAAAATGTTTTTGCGAAATATTTGGTTATTTTTAAATATCTTTTGATGGCATTTGGCTGTTTAAGTCTAAATGTGAATATTTTTTTTAAAGCTGCCAAGTAAATCCATTTTATGAAAAGAACACTGAACATGCAGATAAAAATGACGATCCGAATATTATTATAGTATTTTGAGCTGAATTATTCCAGGCAACTGACAATATGATTAAAGTTTAACAGGAGATGGGGATATGGGGATTAAAGGTTAAAGGTGTCACATTGATTTGTTTCACGAAAGATCATAGTTGTTTCAATGACATTAGTGAAAAAAAATGTGGTTTCAAAATAATAAATATATATATCATATTTATTTCATGCTAGATCTCGATTAACCGTTTTCTCCCCCTTTTTTTCTGTCTTTCGCGTCTTTTAAAATTTGAAGCTTTTATATACACAATGTTAAATGTGATTTGGCTTATTTTTTTATATTTCTCAGTTTATCGTATCTTCTGTTGTGTGTTTTATTGATAATAAATGAACATTTCTCAATTTGTTTATCTTTTTTTATGCATTTGAAGGGATTACTCCATATATATACAAATTATATTTAAGAATTTCATAGTGAAAGTAATAATATATAATTTCACTCTTTCCAAAATAAATTGAAAAGGACATTGTTCACTCGCATAAATAAAATCGCATCTACCACAAAAACGAAAGCATATTTTCTATATTTTTATTCAACTAAAAGAAAACATTATATAAGAATACTCTCTCTCTCTCTCTCTCTCTCTCTCTCTGTCATGGAGCTGGGGGTGACACAATACTGATTTAAATTGAACCATAATTAATGTGAGTTTCATGTAAGCATTAAAACACCTTCTTCTATTCACAAACTATCGAAACTAAATATATCCAAACAAAATAAAAAAAAAAAAAAAAAAAAAAAGGACAGTCAAGTTTATTGCTTTTGAAAGTCAATGGCGCCAAAGGGTTCTCCAGTAGACTTTATGCAGACGTATAGGCGCGTGCTTTGCATGACGTCAATATATTTAACGTCTGCCTTGTCATCTCTGCATATATTGAAATTCAAAATTAAAATAAGAACAATATCCTGCACGAAAGTCACGTTTATAAATTCGCCATTAGTTCCGATGTTTAAGTTTCTTGTATGTTAATTATCCCCGAAAGTAAGGACTCAGAAGGACAAAAAATGACAATGCCGTGCGTATCTTTATTCTCCCTATGAATTACAAGTTAACGCGGTGATAGAATGCCTCATTGAGTATTCAAAAGCTAATACATTTTACCATTACGGGCTTCTTAGCATTATTGACATTGGAGACTCGTATTGTGATTAGATGACAGTAAAATTATCGCCCACAAATATGATGGGTTACAGATAATTCAAGATTAAAATCTAAAACGCCTCTTACATTTATTTGTAGCTAAGCGGCTTTAACGCACAAGCACCTGTAGAAGCAGAATGTCTTCGTCGGCACCAATGATCCTGACGTGATTAACGTAATTACAGTACCGTATTGACATTGTCTCCAAATGCCTACCTAATAGACCATGATTTAAACTGACCAATCATTGACTGATTATTTCTCAAATGAACAATGTGTAAAATTTTACACCAGCATGTAGATTAGTGTTCGGAAAGTGCTCGTTGATTTTCGTAGGTTTACATCTCATGTCGGAGTAAAGTGGTACATTGCCGTTGAGACAGAAAGCTAACTGTTTGTATATTCTATTTGAATTGGTATTTTAAGACTTTTTGAAAAAGGAAAATTATATGCTCGTATATTTATCTGAAAGCTTATTTCTAAAAATATTTCATTTGCAGACGACAGACGGCGGAGGAGCGGGAAATAGAACGTCAAGCGGCCAATCGTCTGCTACTGAGCCTTCAACCGGAAACTACCCACCGGAAGTCTATGGCGATGTCAGCCGACAGAATGTGCCTTAGTCAACTTCAACGGTGGCAGGAGAAGCGAACTGCAGACATCTGAGGTCAAAAAATGTATCGCGAAAATTCATGACTTTAAAAAAGAGGGCCTTCAACAATGAGACCGACTCGGTCACTTTGGATGTTAGAAACTTACATATGTGTTGCCCTCTCGTGTTGAAACTGGGGGAAAGAACTTTTTGAAACCTGATGAGAGTGCAAAGTGATCCCTAGGATAGCGGGGCGATTTTTTACCGTTCGTATACACCAAGCCCAAGTGTAGAAAAGCAAACAGGAAATCACGAACCTGTTTTTGAACACATCATCACGTGAGGACAATCATGAATAATCAAAAATATATTTAAAATGTTAAATTAGAATATATATTAAAATTTGGTGCAGTTAAACTGCATACCTTGCACGGAGATTAAAGATAAAAATATAAGAAACAGAAGCAAGGAGCTATAGCATGCTATTGTCCGTATTGTGTATTGTAAAAGCAACAAATTCATCAACATTAGTAACAACTTCTGTTGATGCCACTGCTGTTGGTACTACATTTATTTTGCTTTTCATATTGACATAAATACGAATACCTTTACTAACTACTGGTTATTCTAAAATTTATCTTAAAACTATTACTTTTACTATTACAATACCAGCATCACCAACAACTTCTATTAGTATATTTACTACTACTACTTGTACTACCATCGCCATCATAGTCACTACGCTACAATCTTTTCTACGGCTACAGCTGCCGTTGCTGCAACTACTACTTCTACTAGACATGGAATGCCTACAATTTACTACATTGTTTGCTCAAAATGTTGCTTTTGTCACCATAGTAACACGTGGGTCTTAATTGTGTGTGTGCTAATCTGTATGTCTTTATTTTCTTCCATTGAACGTGAGGATTCAGTGAAATAAATTATGTATTGTTAAAATGAACGATGTTTTTTTTTCATATTTTGTGTTTCCAATTTGGTCCTGAGAGGCAGGTTGCTTCTTCATATAAGCTTTTTAATTGAAAGAGCCTTTTCAAGGTCAATTAATTAATGGAAATGAATGGACCGCACACATTATGTCATCTTGTATCAAAACAAACTGGCACAGACAGATGGGTACAGATAGACGGACGAATATCAAAATTTATTTCTACCTAATTAATTGTATTGATGTGCTTATAGTGGTTATGATTGATGTAATTATAGATTTTACAACTTTTTAAAAGTAAATTTCGATTGTTTACCAAAATGATGGTACATTAACCGGATAATAATATATGTATACATGTACTATGATAAATGTAAACTCATAAAGGATATGAATTTTAAAAAATAAATAGATAAATTAAAAAATAAATAAATTTATTATGAATGAATAATAAACAAAAACCTGATATATCTCGGGCCGTTAGAGTATTCTATGAGCTCTTTTTCTATTTGTAACTTCCATTAAATATCATTTTTAGACCGCACATTCCAGCGAAATTTCTGATTGTGATATATTCGAAATCTATGAGACGTCTCCCAGATTTAAAGTTATTCCTATTTAAAGTTACGCCGCTGCGAGAGAGATCGCAGCTTCTGTAAGTTCTAGACAGAACTTTCTATCACATAAAGTAGGATCATTTATTATTGATGGTATATTGAAAATAATATACTTACACTTTGAAATAGGACGCAGATTTCGCTTTACTTTGATTTGATATGGAGTAAGATATTTTTGTTTCAAAGTATTGTCTTTCTGTTGATGAGAATTTATGCCCCGACACTTATCATAACCTACCCCAAACTTGGGAAAAATATCTACACAATGGCGGAATGGGTTCTGTCTGAGGTGGCAAACGTTGAAAAATGGCACAGACTGTAAAATAAATACACATATAACACAGAAGGGGACATTTGTTAAGGGCAAGGCTGAAGCTTATATTAATATTTTTTTACACTCGATAAATATTAATTAAGATGGAAAGAAGTTTTGTGATTAAACAAAGCGATGAAAAGGAAAAATATGAAAGAAGTGTTACAAAAAATAATAAACATGTATTTTACTTACACTTGTTATATGTGATATAACAAAACATAACTAAGTGTTTGTTGGCATTATTCTCTTACAATATTCATAACTACATATATTTTTTATGTATTTTTCTCTCTATCGGAAAAACACTAAAATTATTCTTTTCGCTGACTGTGAATTTCGTTGGGAAAAATATTTGAATCCGCTTAAAACAAATTCCATTGATAGATTTATTTGACTATGACTTGACTATTTGAGTTTACCGTCGCTTCGACAGTATTTCAGTCATATAGCGACGTCCAGCTAATCACAGGTGGAGGATAACCCCAAAGGCACGGAGGCATCCGGGTAGAACCACCGACCTACCGCAAGCCAGCTGGAAGGCTTCCTCACATGAAAGATAAATTTATTTGTGGATGACGTAAGTTCTACCCACTTGAAATATTTAAGTGGGTGTATATATTTATAGATAAAAAACCCCACGAATTCAGCAGAAATTAGTCCCCCATGAAATTTGATGATAAAACCTTATAATGTATGATTTCTATCTTATCTTCAAAGGGAGATAACGTCTATTTCTATCAAAGTGAAACAGTAACAAACAAAAGACCGAAACGTGCAGATTTCATTTTTTAATAAAAGGTGAAATTGTAAAAATTTGAATTGTCAACCACAAATGTTTTAAGACAATTCAAACATGTCTTTTTCAATTAAAATTCTGATTCTTATTCAATAAAGCAGTTTATTTTGAAAATAGTTTTAATTTAAAATGTCTTGATAAATAAATAAATAAATAAATTCTGATCCTGATTTCAGAAAATTATTTTATTTCAAAATTAGTCTTAAATTAAATTGTCTATAGTAAATGAATGAATTAATTAAAAAAAATCATGAAATTTATAGATACGTGACAAAATGAAACAAAACAAACAAAATTAAAACGAAAGACAATTCTCGTCCTCATAATAGTCATCACTAGCATTGTCCAACACTGATGATAATTATAAATGTATTTTTTAAAGATGCTAATTCTAAAAATTCAAATAAATAAATAAATTATAAATAATAATACTGGTGATAATAATGTTAATGATGATGTTTATAATAATAATAATATAATAATAATAGTAATAATAAGAATGATAAGTATTGTATACAGACTACAGTATATCTATGTTCCATAAAATACAACAAATCCCACCTTAAAGTTTCTATACAGACAATTAGGGAGTCTGTCATATCACTGATTTGACCCTCAACGTCCAGCCTTTCTGTTTCAACATTACAAGCTGTCCTGCTGTTCTTTCTGTCTGTCTGTCTTTCATTCTTTCTTTCTTTCTTTCTTTCTTACACTCACTCAATCAATCAATCAATCAATCAATCAATTAATCAATCAATATAAAACAATAAGCAGAACAGTTCTTTTTTTAAGTAATCCTTTTAAATTTATGAATATCTAATTGCAGTCAACAATGATATGACATGTCAATATATCTTTTTGTTTGTTTAGATATCACATTTTAATTACATAAACATTTTCTACAAAATGTAAAGAGCATAATACAAAAAGATTTTATACAAGAATTGAAACATACATGCTTCAACATGTCAAACTAGGTGTCCAAATGGGCGATAAAAAGTTTAAGAAGAAAATTAATCAAAATAATAATTACACTCGCACATTATGTATTACACAAAATATGACTACCTCATTAAATGAATATTCAGAAGAAGATTAATGTCTTCACAAAAGACGTGTCCGTACTAGCCTATTAGTAATAATACTAATTCCAATCGATTATTTTCCGTTGACATATTTTTATTTATTTTATATTACAGGCAATTTTGTGAGTACATTTATTCTTCTCTGATTAGTGTCCTGGGGAATTCAAGATCTATTACACAAACAGTTTTCGTGGGGATTAATGTCCGTGGATATAATTATTTTCGAAATGCAGGAAATTTATGACCCACGATTATTAATAATTGTACATTAATTTACACACTCGAAAGTATGCAGTCAATAGAATACCACAGAAACAGCGCTTTTGCTATTATTGTTAGCTACTATTGTGAATTAAGATAAATTGAAGATGAGTATCCTTTTGTTATAATGTGTGAAGCTGACATTACTTAGAGTACTATTATGGTGTACAGGGTCATCCGAGTGTTAAACCACTTTGATGAAGATTAATCATACTGACAATTGAATTCACCTTTAAAAACACGCGTTTTTTTGTTTTGTTTTGTTTTTTTAATTACTTGGTCTCCCTTGTTATATTTTCATGAAAGGTTCAAGAAAAAAGATAAGTTATATTTTAAAACTTTTAATATAGTATATAGTAGTATATAGCAATAGCATGCTTGTATGATCACGTGACACATCATTTGTTATTTTAATTATATACAAACTATTTTTTGGACTTCAGTACTTATAGACAATGTGCTATGAACAATCTGTTCTTTTTCTATTGACTATAGAAATTGGCGTGAAAACCTGGCCAATGGAAAACAACTATCATCAAGGCGTTATTCGCTGACACATTTGTTGACATGACAGTATCTATTTGTGACACATGTCCGCTGGGGAAGGCCTCCAATATGTCAATGCTTGTACAGACAAATCATGCGTCTCCGTGACCGCTATTGTTTCAGATGCAGACGACACTTTTCACACACAGGAAGAGGTGTAATCGGAATCCTTTGGACTTCATCATGTTTCGTTTCATCTTTATTTAACAGCGACAAAAGGCCTAATGAAAATGGGCATAGGGGCAGATAAACAAACAAAAGTTCCCGGATGAAGTAGCTCAGTCCAACAGCCGTCTGCTTATTTTTTCGGAATAACGAATTGACCTTACAATAAGGGTCTTAAAATCTCAAGTGAAAATGAATAATTGATAATTTTGGTGGCGTAAGTCTCACTTTTTCTTGACATTTCGACACTTAATAAGATCCTCTGTGTGATAGAACATCTTAATTTCATTTGAAACACAACTCCGTCAAGTAAATTATGTCCCATTTCATCACCGAGTTCCAGACTCCATTGAACCTCTATGCACAGTTCTTGGTGTCATCGCGTTTTTCACAAGTATGATTCACTTTGAGACAACCGGGTGTAATACAATTAAATTTTCAGCAACGGCGCAAGTACTGTCACAACCAAGAAGACAAAACACTCGGGAGAACGTCTGTATGTTTGGGTAAGAATAAGGTTTGGGAATATTTGATAGTTTTTTTTCCTACGTATGTTTTGTGTTGGTTCCATATTTCGGTTTTCTACAAATACAATTACGCGCACTGTCGTAATTATACGTTATCATCAGAGACCTGGTCATTGGTCATCATATGAAGCTCGATCTCGACATTGCCGAATGTAACAAATTGGAGAAAAAAAAACATGTCATTGTTTAATGAATGGTTCAGGAATGTCGGTTTATTAAAAAATTGGAATGGCCGACCTTTTGACGCAACAGTTGTCTTTTTAGATACACAACAGTTGTGTTGCTATGGTTCATTTATCATTTAAACTGGGGTTTCGTGGAACAATCATGTTGCGAATTCAAATTTAATTTTCCTTTATAATCTTATAAATTTATATATAAATATATAATTTATCGTTTACCGTTATCAGCATTCAAAATAGTCGGTGCAAATAAACATTGGTGTACAGAACGGAAGAACATCTCATGACAGTAGTTATTTTTTATGCTTATATCTTAAAATTTCAAATAGATATATGGTTTATTATTTCAGTTTTTGAACCAGAAAAAAATTAATTATTTTATTCTACGAAGGTTTCAATTTTGATATTTTTGTAATTCAGACCTTTTTTCCAAGATATCAGCTCATGTATTTGAATACCGTTGAAATTGATGAAAAGTAGTAGCATTAATGCGTTGATCCCGAGGATTGGAAATATTTTGCATTTTAATTTTAGATATATAATTTTTAGAAAAAAATAGGGGTCACCGTCCTACTTTTTTAGTTATCTGCCCCTGAATATGACAGTTTAGCAGCTTTAGGCCATATTCAATGGCAGATAATTCAATTAATGTCAAATCAAATATCAATGTCAAGTACTTTATTCCCTGTCTCTGTACAAATTTTGTAGAAATTCTATGCGACAAAATTTTTTCCTCAAACTATCCCCCCTTTAAAAATGCAATATATTTACAGTTTTAAACATAACAGAACTTCTTTAAGATGAATTGGTTTCAGATTTTGCATAATGACTTGAAATGAAATCACAACCATTAAAAGAAATACTATAAGGTATCAGTAAGATTTATTTTGAGTTACCTGCCCTTAAATATGGCATAAAAGTGCTAAACTATCACAATCAGGGGCAGATAACTCAAAATGTAGGACGGTGACCCCCATTTTTTCCCATAAAAAAACAACGTTTCTTTATGAATCTCTGTAATAATTGCAAAGTTTAAAAAATCTTTTGAACAGTTTAAATTTTCCATCTTTGTCTATATAGAAAATGTAGCAAACTGTCACGTACGCCCTTAACATGACAATTTGTTTGCTAAAATTTCTATTGCTATATTTAGCGCTTAGCTTAGCGAGGTATACCTCTGGTCCCCATTATCCGAAGACAATGCCTAACGAGATATATTTCTGATCCCCATTTTCCGAAGAAAATGCTTAGTCCGAGCTATATTCCCGGCTCCCAATTCCGAAGACCATGTCTAAATCGAGGTTATTCCTGGTCCCTTTATCCGAAGACCATGCCTAATCCAAGCTATATGCCTGGTTCCTTTTATCCGAAGACAATGCCTTCCATGATATATTCCTGATCCCCATTATCCGAAGACCATGTCTAAATCGAGGTTATTCCTGGTCCCCATTATCCGAAGACCATGTCTTTTTCGAGGTATATTCCTGGACCCCATTATCTATCCGAATACTTGCCTAGTCCGAGATATATTCCTGGACCCCTTTATCTATCCGAATACTATGCCTAATCCGAGATATATTCCTGGACCCCTTTATCCGAATACTATGCCTATTCCGAGGTATATGCCTGGAACGGGCACAATCTCACTTTTACGTAATGAAATTAAATACACAATCGTGTTGACATGATTGTCCGAATCTTGCGGTTTTCCAAGGAGTTTAAACACATTTGTTCCTTGACTCGCATGATTTTCATGAACGGAGCGTAGTCTTGCAGTGGTATGTTGGCTTACAAAGACAATTACCATACCTACCATACCAAGCAAACTCTGAAATTCACCGTACCGCGGGTGGGGGAGGGGGAATCGGGCCAACCTACGTCCCCGTATTCTTCATTGATAAAGTTTATCACTAAACTGATTTCATTTATAATTGTAAGTACTGGTCCAGCTTAGGAAATGTTTTAAAAGGGTAGTTTAATAGGGCCCAAGAAGTTTTCGATCCCACAAGCTTTAGATCTGCAATTACGTACGCTGCCTCGGGACCACGGCGCATTCCTGTCTCTATTGATAATGAGTTAATCGTCGAATAGCCTGATGGTAATCGGGTTAATAAAATTTTGGCCCTTGCGATTATTACGACACAGTACTTCTTACAGCACAAAACCTCAGTCGCAAAGATGCACTTTATTGAATAATGCGATGGTTCGAATTTTTATGCTGACCCTAGAGGAATACGAAATATCGTAACAAGACTTGAAGTTCGAAAAACTTCAGTGAATTATGGTCTTAAATAAAACAATTAGAAAAAAGAAAATTGTTTTATTCGAGTATTATTACACGTACGAGCATTAGATCTAGTATTATAATTATATATCTTGTCTTTTTGAATTCTAAGTTGCACCTGAATAACATGTTGTTGTTTTTCTCCTATATCATTGTTTTCAATTTGGTTTTTTTAAATATAACTATCATTTCGAAGAATGGATCTAATAACTTCGGTATCCACGATTATATATTTCAAAGTTATGATCTCAATCCAGTTTTCGAAAGAAATTGGGTACCTAGAAATAGACAAATAAGTCTTATAATGTAATTCATACACTACTAACAAATATATATATAGATAATTATATCGGCGATGTCAAATGTCAAATTCTTTTGTTGTTGTTGTTGTTTATATTACTATGGAATACGTCCTTGATCATAATATTTAGAATCCTGAATCTAATCTGAATTATATACACATGAACTTGATGAAATGCTACTGAGTCATTCGTGAAGACGAAGATCATCTAAACTTCGACTCACCTTTTTCGAAGGTAAGTCTCGTGTAATTGCTACATTTTAAGAGTCGTGCGACCTACCTAGGAGTTCACATTTCCCAGTTCGATTATCTACAATCATTTCTTCCCAGCGCTGGGTTTAAACGGTTACTGTTCTGAAAGGCTGTGGCCCATACGCCAAATTACCGAGTTTCTAAAAAATACTCTATAGTTTGCTTTTTGTTATAAAATGTAGTTCTTCTTTTATTTTTTTCTTCTCTTATTTTTCTGAATTCTACTTTTGTTGGTTGAAAAAGAAAGACAAACAAAAGAACCATATAAAACAACAACAAAATCAAAGCAAATTTCACAAGTTGAATTATGAAAATAAAAAGAAATCATTGCAGTTAAATATGTTAAAAAGCCAATAAAAATTAGAAATGAAGATCGGACGACCATGTTGCGTTCAATATTTTTTTTATGCAAGAGTTCATTTAAATAAATATGCAGCATACAAAGTCATGCTGTGTTTTTTCTTCTATCTATGCTGCTCAGCATCAATTGTTGTCAAGCCAACTTTGTCATGGCAACGCGAAGGGTTATGAGACGCAACTAATGCTCTCGCTGCGTGTTTATTTCGGTAGTTCAAAACTATAAAACCGTACAAGTCGAACGTTTTTCTCACACTATGAAAAGGATTAATACAGACATTCGACGTTAGGTAACAGGATTACATCAAAACATGAAAATGTGTTTTCCGTATTTGTATTAGCAGAAATGCCTTTCTGTTCTTTTTATGTTATCCCTGCGTATCCGATGTTATATTTAATTTTCTTGTTGACATTCTTCGCTAAACCTATTTAACCGCATGCAGTGTAGTAGACCGCTTTCCGATATACTGAGTGAAACAAATCCATCCTATAAACAGGCTGACGAAGTAACAAATTACTAATTTCGAATTTAATAGATGTTACGAAAGATAAGTTAAATTTGTTATATTTAGATCTGATCTTATAAAATTTTTAACAATAACCCTTAATATTTTACCTACCGGTATATAACTAATATAATAAACGGATAGATGAGTGGGTGATATGATGGGTGATTTGACAGACGTTCGCTACCCTATTGCACTATTTATTTTTCTCATAGCCACTGTCCTCAAGAGAAAAGGGGCCTCCGAGGCCGAGAGGGTAAAGTCGCTGACTTTAACACTCACTCAGCCCCTCACTGCGAGGGTTCGAATCCTAGCAGGGTCATTCGGATTTTCATGCGAGGAAGCCTTCCAGCTGGCTTGCGGTAGGTCGGTGCCTCCGTGCATTCGGGGTCTTCCTCAAACTCTAATTAGCTGGACGTCGCTATATGACTGAATTACTGTCGAAGCGACGGTAAACTCAAATAGTCAAGTCAAGAGAAAATGGACTGTCCCATAATAGCATTCGAATGAATGCCACCAGAGAGAGAGAGAGAGAGAGAGAGAGAGAGAGAGAAAGAGACAGCAAACCCTAACCGTGTTGTCCCTTAGCCCCCAAAATCGTGTCGATACGCACGGTTGGGCTGGTAGGTAGATATGGGAGATATTCTTTTTTTTTTTTCTTTTTTTTTTTCGGAACACCTTCAAGTAACACGTCCTGTTCGATTCCGCTTCATGTGACAACTCCAAGAATGTCTAGCGACCCAAAACTCCTTCTTTAATCAGCACTAAACCAATATATGCATCTCTTAACAGGACTAAAGTTTCTCCCTGGACTGTTCTATTAAATCCGAGAAATGTAATGGAGTATAAACGTCATCGCTGCAATGACGAATGATAAAACATTCATTTTCCATTAATTAGTAAATTGCCCGTAACATAATAAAGGGGAACACAGGATCTATTTCATCCGTCCTAACCCAATAATAGTCTCAGAAGACATATGCCACGTGACGGCTCTATTCTCAACTGACAACGACCCGGCAATTTAAACGCAGTTGTGGCGTTTAAACCGGTTAGCATTCTCTCCCTTTGTTACATCGTGAATTGAGATAAAAGCTTCCCGGCGAAGATGGTAAAATGTCCATCAGACAAAACACTCTGGCTTAAAACAATAGAGTTTAATGTTTTATGTCTTATTTGTAGGCAATTTTACACTTTTCATTAAGTAAAATTTATCTTCCAAAGAATACTTGATAGTACAAATAGGTTTTATCGGATTGGGACCTTATGAAAGTTTTATCGGGAACAATTTACGTTGCCACGTTTGTGTGATAGACGGGTACCACTTCGGGGAATGATAAAATTTAAGACAAGAACAAATGACCGAAAGTCATTCCAAAGTTGTCAAAAAGCAATCAAAGAAACGATTTGTCCGTCTCGCGGAACATAAGCGTATTTATCAGTAAAGTCTCCTGACCAGCTTCAGGGTTTAGTGTGGTGAGGGGAGAGTGTCAACATTTTGGTATAAGCTATATAGACCCACTGTTTTTTTCTTATATATCTAACGACCACTTCGTCATAAGAATTTATTATTTTATAGTATTCTTATAGTTTTTTTTGTTATTTTTATATTAAGATCCACTTTTTTTTCGTCATGAGCTTTGTTGTTGTTGTTGTTGTTGTTGTTTATTTTAGTATAAGCAAGTATCATTTTACTTCATAGAAATATTTGCTGATTTTTATATTTAAGATTGATTTTCACATGATAACATGTTCATTTTGATATCAGCTACATGATTGTCCATTTTTATTTTGATATAAGCTTTAGACACAATTTTTGAGATTTTTTGTTCGTTTATACAAGTTTGTGGATCATTGGAGATTACATTATTACGTATATTTTACAATTTTTTATTTTTGCGTGTCATAAATCAGTTTTAAGCAAACTTATTTAATATCTGACAGGAACAACATTTAATAATCTTCGTTTATTTGTTCACTTGGAGATATGACGTCCACTGCCAATATTTCCGTCGTTTTATTTATCTATCGATGTATGTTTTTCAGTCATGTAACCATATCCAACGATTGATTGGTGGGAGATGACACTGTGTACACAGAGGCACCCGGCTGGAGCAAAACTACCGGCTGTCGTATACAAACTGGGAGGCTTCCGCATATTATTTATTTATTTATTTATTTATTTATTTATCTATCCACATACATACAAATATTAAAACAAATTAACATAAAACTAATGTATAAACATATGATGTAATGTTATAAATGTATAAACATAAAACTATTTTCAGATATAAATGACTGTTCAAGATATAAACAAGTTGTAAACACAACATGAAACTATAAAAGGATAAAGTGTATAATAACTAATGTAGGGCTGGCACTAGACTTACACTTATATTATTTCTAGCCTCTACTGTTCCTAGCATACATATATACACACATATATGCATGCATGCACATATAAACATATATATTTATACACACACACACACACACACACACACATATATGAAACTTTAAGTGGACAGACCAGGATTGGAACATACGAGGGTGTGTTAAATAGTAAGTCGGCCCCATGGGCCACAAACAGCAGAAAACCAGCTCATTACTTTCGTTCAAACATTTAAAACAACGCACGAGTATATGTAAGTCCCGATGGATGGGTTATTCAATTTAAGTAAACATGTATTTGTTTTAATTAGTCCCGATTTTACATTAAGTATATACTACTAGGTTTTTTTTCCCCAAAACATGTCTGCGCATGTGCGTGGTGAATTCACCTGGCTTCCTCTAAGTACAGCTGGAGGTCTCAAACTA
Organism: Solen grandis; assembly: GCA_021229015.1. Classification (NCBI taxonomy): domain Eukaryota; kingdom Metazoa; phylum Mollusca; class Bivalvia; order Adapedonta; family Solenidae; genus Solen; species Solen grandis. The sequence goes on from CM037788.1 coordinate 5,773,681, forward strand.
AGCATAATCCTGGACTCATGCAGAGACTGTTCGCTTTATTTTCTAACATGTCTCCTTATTTTTCATACCCTGTAAAGCAGAACTTTGAAACTTTATTCTCTTTTTTTCTTCAGTTTTCTATATTTTTTCTGTATCTACTTAGATCGGGTTTAAGTTTCTCAATTTTCACAGAATCTTCGTCGTTGTAGTCAAGTGGGACAGCACTCCTATTTTGGTAACTTTGTTACAATATTCCCTTTGGCTAGATACCGTCTCATTTTGTCAAACTATAATATTCTCAAATTTCTCGGCATTTCATAAATATAATTTAATTTTGTAAAGTACATTCCGAGTTATGTCGAATCCCCATAATCCAACCATGCACTTTTTTTTTTTCATGGACTGAATGAAAATAAATAACCGACAGCGAGCATCTAGGATGTACTATCGTTCTATTAAGGTTTAATTTAAATTTGACATTTTGATACTGAACGACAAGAAGATGACACTTTGCTTGTATTTATCACAAGGATTGAATGATGATTATGATGCTGATGGGCATTTTAGATATAGATGAACCTCGATACTGTCTAAATAGTTTGATATACTATGTATTTCATTGCAATGCTCTTTGCTGTCAAAATCGTGACAAAAAAGGGCGTTCGACTTTTGCTGTACATCACCGAAGGTATTAAACCTTTTGTCCTACAAGTAAGTACTTCAGGGGAAACATTCGAATCGTTACTGTGCCTTCTTTGGCCCCTAGCGGTGACCGAGTACTTAAGACACCCGCGCCGTTACCGGAAGCTCGTGGATTATATTCCCGGCTCCGACACGCCGAAGTCGTTTAAATTGGTACTATAGTGTATCTCCCTTGTGCTGGGCGATCAACACATAAGGGTAGTTCCAAGACTGTTTGGCTGGGTACCAGGATACTGTGACTGTGTGGCATTAGTACCATGCCGCTTGTCTACAGCCAGATATCGCAGGTGTGAGGCACGATATTTATCTCATGAAGACAAAAGTCTCCCAAATAACCGAAACACTGTATATGGGACACTTGGCACAAGCAAGGATTTTTCCTTGTGTTCTTTTCTTATAAATCTAAAGCCGCTGTGTGCGCCAAGAAAAAAGCTCATAGACGCAATCGCCTGTAACCACTCTCCAACTGCGCAAGGTGTATCGGTAATGTCTGCGTATTGTGTGATCTCGTCCATCGGTCATTCTGTCTGTACGCCGGCCAATTGACTCCTTCAGTGAAGAGGAGATCCATCGAGGGTGAGAAAGGTTAACTGTTCCTTATTGCAGAAGTTAATAGGTCTGAAAACATCCTCTAAGTTGCAATCACTCTCTCTGCTGACACTTATTCAGGGGCAATGTAGTTTATGTGGAGGGCGGAAAAGATGTGTTTTCTAAAAATAAATGAGGCACCTTCGCGGTTATGGTTTTTTTTTCGCGGTTGTATTACTGAAGCTTCTTTGTACAGCGTGAACTTGCTTTTTTGCACTTCGGTGGCAATTTCTTGGAATATTAATCGAATCCAGCATTGCTACTAAATGATGTATAAGCATAAGTAGACCATAGATGTGATTAATATACATGGATTTTTTTTAGTTATACATCTATGTGATCTTTTGTGTGAATGGAGGAATCGCAGCAGAGGTTGATTCATCAATTTGACATTTTGTCATTGAGTTATAAAGGCAAAAACCAGTATAGTTAAAAATGTATAATGCTTTTTCCATAGAGATGAATTTTGAAGAAAAGACATTAACTGTATGATTTTCTTCTAATGCGTTCATTCATTTAGAGAAACAAATAGTCGGTTCCTTCGCAGTGCACGCGCAGGTCACGTGTCGTCTCTATGGGAAACCACGAGATTCCATCAAACATATTAAATGCGGGCCTCACTTATCAAATATTGTTGCTAAAATTAATGAGTTATGTAACCATTAACTTAAAATTGATGATATGAGCACAGGACACGTCTCAAAAGACCAGCGTCTCGTTACAAGGATCCATCAAGCAATTAAACGCCGATTTAAGAAGTCTTGTTTAACTGATTCTAGAAGGATAAGGGTATTCACTATGAGATACCCCTCACAGGGCTGCCATGTGTCATGCCTGCCTGCCGCGTGGATTTTCAAGACTCTTCTGTAAGACGCGGGCTTGCACTGTTACATTTAATTCCTGATATTCGACATATTAGACTCAATAAAACAGCAAAAAAATTAGACTTTGATACCATAGACAGGATTGTGAGAATACATGTATATATGATTCAAGTCAAGTGTTCCAAGAAAATGAATAAAAATACATTTGGCTTTCGTACCTGCTTTGAAGATTTAGATCTAACTTATGATTTTTGTAATACAATCTGCAATATCCCGTATCATTCGCTGATTTAAATTGACCAATCAGTGACTTGTGAAAAACCTCAAACGTATGCTTATTTCCCGTTGAACAATATGTGAAATATGTGCACACCAGCATGTAGATTAGGTGTTCTGGTATTGCTCGTTGATTTACGTAAGTTCACGTATCACGGAGTGAAATGGTCGAAACAATTTATGATACATGTACAAGAAAGTTTTATCGAAATTGTAAGAAAAAAAAAGGTTAATTAACGTCAGGCATAAACCGAAAAGAAACTTCTGAATTATATAACGTTATAATCATGAATATGTTCATGATTGCGTTTCGTGAGCTGTACATGTATCATTGTTAGACTGCGTTATCATGTTCAGAGTTGTCAACGACGACGACATTGCAATTCCTTTCCATGCGTGTTATTAAAATAAAACTTTAAAATTCTAAGACTCCTCCGCCTTATCTGGTCTGTAGTCATTCAAGTCTTTGCAATTCTACTTCCATATGGGACTAGACTGGTACATAGCAACATGTATAAGTAGGGTATCAAACAGTACCGGCCCAATATATCTTGACAATCGAATATAAACCGTCTTCAAGCCGAGAACTTCGGCATGTAGCTTGACACGTAATCTGGAGTAAAGCAGTATTAGATTTGATCCTAACACCCCCGGGAGAGTAAGTATTTATCGAAATGGCTTAAGTCTCCGTGGTTCGGGGGAAATATTGGAAATGACGTCGATATGGACATCACAAGGCCCGATGAGTTTAAACGAACATTAAGCAATATGTAGACAGCTGTGAGTCACTTTAGATGAGTGAAGAAATGATTTAAAAGGCGTTGAAAGGATACCGTGGCTATTCTATGATTCCAGTATTTGTCTTAAATTATGGATAGAGTTCGGCGCAAAGTATGGTGCTAAACATACTCAGAGGTGAATACATAGCTGATACATATATCCAGAAAAAAACACTTTACTGTCTAAATCAGTTATCAATCGATAATGGGTAAAAAAAAAAGCTATTAGACAATCAATACGGTTAGTAGACGTGACTGTCGTAATACATCCGTTTTGGACGGTGGCATTTTTTTCTTCTTTTTTTTGTTTGTTTGTGGGTTTTTATATATTATAACAGTGACCTTTTTTCCTCTTCTTATTAAGCCTGACGATGAAATGACAACAAAATGTACATGCAGACCTGTAATCAAAAGTCAGATTCACTTTGTTTTGAAGCATTCGGGGATTCTTTTAGTTTCTGTACGAGAATATATTTTCATTAGTCATATATCCATCTATTTAGAAGTACGATACATTTAATACTTTGGACCAATCCGGAAGCTTTCGTTTCTGTTATTTGAAGCTTTGATATGACAAAAGATATGTTGTGCTTTTCTTTGTTTTACCTTTTAGCTTTAGCTTGCATATTTATTTATCAACTACTTTAAATCATTTAGTCAATACATGTTGGTAAAATCAACAGTTAAATTGAAGATACTCTAGTTGTTGTTTTTGTTTTGTTGGTTTTTTTTCCATTCAAGAAAAGTCAACACAAATTCGGATCATAAATGTGTTTGTTTGTGTGTTTGTTTGTATATTTGTTTGTTTGTTTGTTTGTTTGTTTGTTTGGTAGGTTTAACGTCCCGCCGACAGTATTTCAGTCATTTTGAGATTATGTGTACTTGAGACAGATATAGTGATGTCACACTGCAGTATCACGCCGTAGATATTTGTCATGATATCACACCCAGTCAAGTTATCCTGACACTGACTAAGATTTGTGTGAACAACTTTTATTTAAATGGAATCCAATATTTCAAAGTTTGTATTCAACACTTGAATTGGCATTTCTTGTTGTTTCTGTTGCTAACTTGTTTTGAAAAGGACCGTGATCATATTAATCACGTGACCTGTTCGGAGAATGTCTATATTCGGAATCATCCGTATGAGCAACCGGATACTAACGAAGAGTATCATTTGGAACACCTCGCCAATTCCATCGAGCACCGACGGAAATGGCCGAGTAGTTACGAGTGGAAGAGTATATGGATATTTTTTGTTGAGAATCGTTAAGGACATCAGGCTGACTCAGTTACGTAACAGTTTTAGAAGCCACCTGTTTCCATAAATACAGTTTTCATCACGAACAGATCCCTAATATCGGCACCTACAATGTGTATTACGAGACTTCGTATTTGTTTTGCGGCTAGGGTTTTCAGTAGCGGAAAAAGCTAGACGCCCCGTTCCGCCCCTTATCTTAAAATAATAACATTAATTTCCGCCCATTGAATAAGATTACATTACCTCCGATACGCGTGATCATTCTATTAGAGATAATCATTCCTTTACATTTATCATGCATTTGGGACTCTCATTTTATTGTTCACTGCGAATCTCATAGCAATATATGGGAAGTTAACAGTCGAAATGGAGGTAGTTAATTATCCTTTAAACTCGATTAAAGGGGAAGTCTTCTGACAAATTTAGAAATCATTGGAAAACTTGAATTTTGAGAAAGTTTTTATCAGTGAGTAAAAAAAGTGGGATAAAGAGGGAAGAAAATAGATAAAAACAACAACAACAAATATATAATCATACCGACAACATTGATAAAACCAATAAAATAATGTTGATGATGAAGATGATAATAATAACAGCAATGATAATGATGTCTCAGATCTATGCTTTCTAGTATTTTTCTTTTAAAATATATTTAAACACATGCATTGGTTAATTCAATGGATTGCAATGGTAGTTAATACTTTCAAATATTGTGTATGACAGTATAAAATTATAAGAGAAAGAAAAGAGAAAATATAAAGTAATAGCATAGTCAATATTTTAATACTAGCTAGGTTGTAATAATGCCAATAATTAATCTTTATAATAGGTAGCCGGAATGCCTAAAAGTTGTTTTAATTCAGACTTTATATACAAAACTTCAACGCGCATGCATGCATTCGTGCATGTGCGCGCGTGTTAAGGAGGCAAATGTCGACAATTAGGAGACTTTTTCCCATCAAGCAATGTTCCCCTTTAAGCAACTTCTCATAATTCGCCCCGCCTGACCTCTTGTGTCGCTAAGCAGGTTCAAGAAGATGAAGAAGAAATTTAAAGTTATGATTTATCACAATTACAGGCTAGCGCCCTTGCAAGGCAGGCGATTAAAGAGAGCGATTGTGCGGAACTATTGATTGTAGAAGTCTAAGCATCAAACAATTTCCTAAAATTGTTTAAACCATCCCAGGGGTTCCCGGATCCACCGTAGTACAAATTAAAATGAACAAGTTCTGTTTAGCCTTCAACGACCATCTACCGTGCTCCCGCGTTCTTCGAATATTGAACAGTGTCTTTAATTTAGCCTTTTCACGCTATTGCTGACTTTTCCCGCACACCGCGGGGCTAACGAATGACGCCTCCATTCATTGTTTTAATAGGAATTATTCCTATTGTGATGTCTGCAAAGCGCTCTAAAGGTTGCTATTCCTTAGTAAATATTAAATACATTTCGCTTAAAGTTTGCAAACACATTCAAACATATATTTATACATATTGAATTATGAGATACAATATAGTAAAAATTAAAAAAAATATTGCTACTCTTTATTTTGTTTTGTGTATTGTTTTTCTATTTGGATAAAATATAAAAGAAATAGAATTGAATTTGATAAAAGTGATAAATATTTAAAACAAGAACAAAAACCAAAGTAATTATAATACAAAGTATTTAATGATATTTATTAAAAAGTATAATCTAAAATTAAATTAAATTGCCAATAATTAGATACACTGTATATAGGCAATTATAAGCATCAATACATCGCAATGTTTTAAAGTTCAAATATTTGCTACCCCGCTGGGAAAAGGTAACTAAGCATCCCCTAAACAATCTAGAATTCTTTAAAAAGTATTGAAAACGGTTTATTTTGCTTTTATTTGTTAATTAACGTTCGGATATTTTGCTTACGTACGGGTCGAAGATTTGAATACAAGATAAATAGCTATTTAAGAGCGGATCAAGCTACAATTATCTTGCTTTATTCAACGCCACCCGCCGCTCCTCGTACATTAATTTCCTTAAATATCTCGAAAAAGCTTGTTTAAAAGGCACCAATAAAGAGTTCCTATATACTCTTTCAATTATCCATTTGTTTTGTTCAGATCAGACTAAATTGGAAAGAGGTCATGTTCCCGAGAGCACAGTAAAGAAAATTAGTCGCATTTTCAATTTCATTGCTGACGAATAACAGACGGCGTTTAACTCCATTTAATTTAATAACATAACCCTGAAAGAAGCAGTCTTCATTTAATCAATTATCATCTTTTAAAGAGAAGTTGAAACCACGTGGTATCCCGCCCGCATCGTGCGTTTGGAAACCTCGGCTCCTGTCGTTATTGAAACTACTTCATTTACTGAAGACACAATGCAATGGAAAAGAACATTTAATCTCGCGAGGTCTCGTGAGGTCTCGCGATAATTGTTCCTTTCCAATTTACTATCTCCGAAAGGCCAAATGTTTTGCTTGTAAATGAACTATAATTACCACATCGATGGCTTTGATAAAAACAAAATGCAGATATCATCAGAACAGCCTAGCGCTGTGGCATAGCGTGATGTGACCAACTCGAAGTCATCAGTATAACTAACGAAAAAAGTTACGATGGGGAAAAAAGTAATGTTGGGATAGAAAAGTTATATTACCGCATAGCTAAACTTTGCGTTGAATGTGAGTATTGCGCTTAAACAAAAGTTTGTTGTTTTTTCTGAAGAGGTAGTTATAGTTTTAATTAAGTTTATTTAATAACGAAAAGAAAATAAATTTAAAAAAGGGAAACAATGATTAACAATAAAATTATATGATTTTGATCAAGATGTATTTAAAATATTTTGACAATAAAATATGTATAAATTTAAGGTATTAAATGCTACAGGAAATGTAGGTATTCTATCAAATTATATAAACTATATGCATTTAAATTTCGCCACACCCTTTTAAATTAGATATTGGCACCAGGGTCTAATTCCACCAACTATTCCTAGCGCAAAATAAAACTTAAATACTTAAGGACGAATTTCACAAATCTTGTTTCTCTCATGAAAATACCCAAATATTTCATTCTTAATAATTGTTTTTAGTTATTAAGGCAATAATTCATTTCAGCTTAGTCATGTACTTGAATGCTTCATAAAATAGTAATGGTGGACTGTGTATTTGCCCAGTTTAGAAATTTAAGTATTACTTAGCGCTAAGTATTGTTGGTGGAATTCGCGCCAGGACTTGCGTTTTAAGTCTTACGTTTAACGTTTTAACCCTTTCCCTCATATAGACTCATTTTGACGCACTCATTAGGTACCACATAAAGCCTGATCTGCAGAAAACCACAGTTAAATCTTACCAAATTTAATTACAAAATCCTCATTTCCAGACCACTGAGGAGCAGCGAACAGCATAAAAACCTGATCAGCCTGCGAGTGACTCGCAGGCTGATCTGGTTTTATGCTATTCGCATAGGTCTTTTCATGGTATCCTCTATGAGGGAAATGTTGGCTTTATTATTATCATTACCATTATTCATAGCATCAAATAATCCTCAGTCTATTTGTTATTATATCGTATAATATTTTGAATCTCTCTATCTCTCTCTCTCTCTCTCTCTCTCTTCTGGTGTGTGTGCGCGGATTGATGGTGTGAAATACCCGTGTGTGTATATGCACATTGGCTCGTGACTTTTTATTTGTTAAATGAAATGTGTATGTAATAAAAACATTATATGTTTCTACGTTGCAATTGAATAAAGTTTTGAATCTTGAATCATCAAAAATGGCCTTTAAGTAAAATATTTTATGCATGATAAATTATTCAAACGTTTTATAAAGTAAATGGTGAACAAACGTTTTAGATTTTGGATTTTTTTTAATCATGATTTAGTTTTAACTTTCTGCCGACAGTAGTATTGCATCAGTTAGAGATCAATGCCAATATGAGGTCGTTAGAGCTGAGCTGTGTAAACCTAACCTGCTCAAGTGAGCATTGGTCACAGTACCGGTAACTCACAATAAGGGTGAACCATGCTCTGAAAATTTCCCCAGATCTTTTATCCCAATTACACTAGTCATGAAATTATTATTTTTTCGCTGACATTAAATTTCGTTGATGTGTTAAAGGCAAATTTTTGGGTATATATATATCCATGGATGCAAGTCCTAGAAACCTTCTAATGTTCTGTAATACACGTTTCTTAGGGGATTTATATATGTGGATAAATCCACATTGTGAAATCCACGAAAATTAATCCCCGTGAAAAACTTATCATTTCACAGTATTTTTTTTTTCATCTTCTCTTACTTCCTCGCGGTGTTCCGAACGTATCTTGGTGTTAAGAAGGAAACAAACATGTTTTACGGAGTTAAACGAAAATTAACTAAAATACATGTATATGGTATTTTTTCTCTAAATTACGGAATAAGCATTGCTAATGTTTGTTTGATCATAGTGACACGTTAGAGACTCGATACAGTTAAGTAGGGCAGGGGTCTTACAGTATTGAGTATAGATATGCATACATGTATATAAAAACGAAATCTAATTAAACTAGACAGATATAATTTCTAAAATATTTCATGATAATTTCTCCTCAGGGATCTCTTAGAGGATTAATTTACCCTTTACAGTCTTAAATGAGTCTGAAAATGCTGCCAGTGAACGGAGTTAAGATATAATATAGAAAAAAAAAACGATATCTACAAGCAATATGATGCTGCGACAGTAAGAAAACTTTTCACTTATATTAAGTTCAAGTTTTAACTTCCTTCTTATACGTCGATGGGGAAACGATTGCTTATACCTCTCAACAGTTCCTGTGTAGGATTAGTACTCTGCGCCTTGGGTGGTATTGCTTGTACCTCTCGACGGTTCGTGTGTTGGGCTAGTACTCTGCGACTTGGGAGGTATTGCTTATATCTCTCTACGGTTCCAGTGTAGGACTAGTACTCTGCGCCTTAGGTTGTATTGCTTATACCTCTCGACAGTTCCTGTGTAGGACTAGTACTTAGCGCCTCGAGTGGTTGCTTATACCTCTCGACGGTTCCAGTGTAGGACTAGTACTCTGCGCCTTGAGTGGTATTGCTTATATCTCCCGACGGTTCCTGTGAAGGACTAGTACTCTGCGCCTTGAGTGGTATTGCTTATACCTTCCGAAGGTTCCTGTGTAGGACCAGTACTCTGTGCCTTTGATGGTTTTACTCCTCTACGGTTCCAGTGTAGGGCTAGAAATCTGGGCCTCAGAACTAATACACTGGGCCTTGGGTAGTATTGCTTATACCCCCCGATGATTCCAGTGAAGGGCTAGTAATCTGCGCCTTGAGTGGTATTGCTTATACCTCTCGACGGTTCCAGTGTAGGACTAATACTCTGCGCCTTTGGTGGTATTGCTTATACCTCTCTACGGTTCCAGTGTAGGGCTAGTACCTGTGCCTTGGGTGGTATTGCTTATACCTTTCGACGGTTCATGTGTAGGACCAGTACTCTGGGCCCTGAATGGTATTGTTTATATATCTGGACGCTTCCAGTGTAGGCCTCATACTCTGGGCCTTGGGTGGTACTGCTTATACCTCCCGACGGTTCCTGTGAAGGGCTAGTAATCTGCGCCTTGGATGGTATTGCTGATACCTCTCGACGGTTCCTGTGTAGGACTAGTACTCTGGGCTTTTGGTGGTATTGTTTATACCTCTCGACGGTTCCTGTGAAGGGCTAGTACTTTGTGCCTTGGATTGTATTGCTTATATCTCCTGACGGTTCCTTTGATGGTCAAGTAATCTGCCCCTTGTGTGGTATAGCTTATACCTCTTGACTTTTGGGGGTTGCTTATACCTCCTGACGGTTCCAGTGAAGGAATTGTACTTTGTGCCTTGGGTGGTATTGCTTATACCTCTCGAAGGATCCAGTGTAGGACTAGTACTCTGGGCCTTGGCTGGTATTGATTATACCTCCTGACGGTTCCAGTGAAGGGCTAGTAATCTGCGCCTTGAGTGGTATTGCTTATACCTCCAGACGGTTCCAGTGTATGACTAGTACTCTTCGCCTTGAGTGGTATTGCTTATACTTCCAGACGGTTCCAGTGTATGACTAGTACTTTGCGCCTTGGGTGGTATTGAACAATTCTCAGCCCAGGGGATTACACTCGCATCTTTCCATTCTCTAGTCAAGGAACATTTTGACTGGACCATTGCGTTAAATTTCTATTATGTTTTAATGTGTGCATGGATTTCACGTCCCACCAACAGTATTTCAGTCATTTTGGGAAGGTTTTGTATTTGAGACAAACATAGTTCAGCCTCACTGTGATCTAACGCAAACAAGCAACATACCATATTCTGATACGGACACAACCAATTCTGGAACTGCCCTTACGTTAAGTCCATTGCCAACCAAGGGAGGTCATTATTAAGTGCCCTTTTTTGCATTGCGTTTTTTTTGTTTTTTTGTTTTTTTGTTTTCTTTTGATACAGACATTTACAACTCTGAATATTATGGATAAATTTTAATCACTTTTTTACTCTACCGAATAGATTTAGACCGGTGCCCTAGTAACAAGTCACATGCTGAAAAAAAATCGTGGACCTTCTCGTGTCCGACGAAAGAAATACGCATGCAAAGACGAGAATATTTTTATGAACTTATAGTTTTCGTCAGTTGTGATTTATCTGTAATAGGATTTTTATATATAAATAGTTTCCAAGTTTTTCTTTACACATAGACTGAAGACAAAAGTAATAATAATTAACACTTATCCCTCTCGACGGTTCCGGTGTTGGTCCTTTTTGTGCTCTGCGTCTGAGAAAGCCCTGAAGAATCAAGGCTCCCCCTCCCAAAATGGGGTTTGAAACCACATCCTTCGGATCCGCAACCGCGTATGTCATCTCGGCGCCCTTATAAATTAAATCGTAAAGCGAAATTTCACATGCGCATGTGCAAATCTTTACTAAAATACACGCCAAACTAATTTCCAAATGTTTGATTCTTGACACTGGGAAATATTGCAAGCAAAATAGGAAAAATATCAAATTGGTCTAGCAATGGATTACCGAGAACAATTCGAGTCACTTAAAATCACTTATAATGGTACAGTATTAAAATCACAGACGTTGGATCAATAAAACAATTTAATTGCGTCATTGAATTGTTTTTGCTTTATTCTGAAACATTCGCTTTTGAAACATTGATTATCATCGGATTTTTTTTACTGTTTGTATAATCAGATACATTTTGATTGATCAGCAAAACATCCTTTGCCATTCTTAACAGACTTCCTTTTTTAATGGAATAACACATATCTCCCAAAACCAGAAACATAGCTTCATATTTATTTCAAGAATCTTTGATTATGTTTGGAACAGCATCTACATCTGAAATCCTTTTGCCCAGTCATACTTTCAACTAAACAGCGAATCAAACATTTATGTTTAATGCGTCTTTTATCTCTAATGCAAGTACACCTTGGGGAATTCACTCAATAGGTTTTTCAGTATCTGCGATGGATGCAATGTTGGATGATGATCAGTTTTATTAGTCTAGTCAAACTTTTTATACATATGGAATTCTTTGATAACTGCATGATTAAGGGAAAATATATGGTAATGGCACTTAGACATATATTTCTCAGCTATATTAGATATTGCCTTCGTTGAAATGTAATATTTTAAATAGTTAAGGAAGACACGCGTCAAATGAATCTCATTTGGATAAATTTAAAACAGTAAGTTCAGTCCAAGATTAATGCGAATAATAACACGGAAGTAGACGGAGTTGAACATCGCTCCAACATTCACGTTAAAGGCAGTAGCTTATGTACGTAAACTGAAGATGTTTTACTTACCTCATAAATGACATATTCAATATATATACGAAAAATCTACAGCTACTACTACTTCCACTACTTTTACTACTGCCAATACAAAAATTATGACAAAAACGCTTTTATTAACACTTGTTGAAATGACCATCATGGTCAATCATCATCATCATCATCATCATCATCATCATCATCATCATTATCCTTACCATCATTATCATCTATGTAGGAGTTGAAGTAGCATACACGATTATAATTATTTAGGATAAACATACAGGTCCCACTTCTTTTTAGCTGAACAATTAAATAAACAGAACCACCGTTAATGATCAAATGTCAGGCCGGGCATTTTTTTTCTTCATTTTTTTTTTTAGAAAAACAACAACAGCAAAACATGTCCTGAGAAATAAACAGTATGGGCTCCCATCAGTGCTTAATGAATTACGGGACCATACTTTTTAGCAGGATTGCGAGGGAACCATGGACGCAAACAATATTTAGATCTTTTGAAACTCCAATACATGGCATCACACCGTTGCAAAGTTGCTGTTGTGACAGAAGCATGGATTCTGAGGTCGCCACTGCTTCTCATATTACAAAGAGGGTTAACTTTGATTTCCCTGGCAACCACACTCAAGGGATCTCATTCCTTTGGGGTCATCTCTTGGAAATGTAAACTAAAACTGATAGGTGCAAGTATGTCATTAACAATTTCGTGAAATGCGTGAAGGTAATGTTTATCAATTAATTTCAAAAGGTGATCACAGTTTTGTAGATAATTGCTTTTTTTTTTTCTTCAAATTTTATATGATCATTTTCCTGTAATATGGTACTTTGTTCTTTCTTGCTTTCATCAGAAAAAAAACGTACCAATGGTCTGAAAGTGCATCACATAATATAAAACCCTTTATCTGAGACGAGAAGTGTTAGGAGAGATAATGCAAGAAAAGCAAATCGACAGATAAGTAGATGAAAATGACTTGACTATTTAAGTTTGGCGTCGCTTCGACAGTATTTCAGTCATATAGCGACTTCCAGCTAATTACAGTTGGAGGAAGACCCCGAATGCACGGAGGCATCCGGGTAGAACCACCGACCTACCGCAAGCCAGCTGGAAGGCTTCCTCACATGAAAATCCGAATGACCCTGCCGGGAATCGAACCCACGCGGTAGATGCAAATGAAGTAGGTCACAACCACGTCATGATATTTATACAAACTTTGTATGAACTATCGGTCATTATTATAATATGGAATCAATGTCTATTCTTAAGTTTCAATTTCGAGATTTTGACTGACTATATTATAAATGCGATGCTAAACAGTGTAATAAACGACACAACCTATCTCTCATATTATTCCGGCTACCTTTTGACAGAACTTGCCCACCATACGTACATGGTACAAGAATTGAAAGAAAGAGAGAGATACTTTAGCGACATCGCTAGGGTGCATTTATTTTAAATTAAAATTCTGAAAATGATGGACAAAAACATTGAGACATTTGGTTTTTGGTATTAATATTCCTGTTGGAATTTCGTACGCTATTATTTAAGGAACAGCCATAGATAACTTTGAATTTATAGGATTCGAACCCATAGAGTCCGATAACTGTTCTTTGTATGTGACATTTCTCCATGCAAGATAAACACAGCTCATTTCAAGCTCTCGGGTTACTATTAGCAACCGATTTTTAAAGAACTTTTAACAGTAAAACAGGCTTCGTCACAAGTTTCTATTTTTATTTTGTATTTTTAATTTTGTTTTACAACCCAGCAGTGCCAAGTTGCTGAAACATAATAAAAATGAATAAACTCATGAACACCATAAACAGGGAAGGCTTGCATTTTTAACAGATCACTTTCAATTTGACAATTTTCTGCAGATGGGATTCGCACATTAAAATGAACTCCCCTAGTATTCAACTAGTAAAGTAAATGACACAAAAAATGATCTTGATGCGGAGAATCAATAAGACGATGTTCGTCTTTTAACTTTAAAAAATAATTTATCGCCATAAGTTGTTGACAGCGTGGAAGCATCATGGGACAACGTCTTTATGTAACAGAGCTTTATTCTATTCAATTACAAAATTAAGACGAAAACCCGCGGTCCCAGTTAACAAGTCAAATACATCAAAGGAATTAAAACAGAAATTTCTAGACGTTAATTTGACAAGCGATTTAAACTAAACAAGGTATAATTTGCTCACCGGTTTCCAGGAAACCCCCGATGAAATCATTGCTCATTTGGAAGCATCTAAATCGAATTTCAGATGTGCAATTTTCCAGAATCAAAGATTATACTAAAAATCACCGGTATATTTTCCGGATATAAAAAGAGAGAAAATTTAAAGGAATTAAATAGCTGAAATGTCAGAGAGAACAAATTCAATGTTAAATCCGTCGACAAAGGATGCAGTCCTTCCCACGGGGACACGTTTTTCTTGCTTTCGACCAGTTAGATAAACCAAACTTTCTCAAATGTTTGTACATAGTTGTATATAATTGAAATACAAGGCATTTACAGAGAAACAACAAAGAAAGGAGTTCCCAAAGGTTCGCGTTTTCGAGAGTTTATAAATTGCACGGAAAAGTTTCCAAGAGTCTGGAAGTCAAGAACCTCGTCAAAAATGCAGTTCGACATTCCAGACAATGCAGACACTTCTGTGGATTGTATAAATAGACACATTTGAAACTATACATACACAGTTCGAAACATTGAACATTTCGGCCATTAGATTTCCTGGTGTGCTTATTCATATTTAACAGCTCTATCAATTTACATAAGTCCTTCGTTATATAAAATTATAATGTTAAAATATGAAAATTAATAATGTATACGAGAATGACATATATGCCAATCCAATTATTTACATATTTTGATTATGAGTAATATTTGAGAGAGAGTCTCGTTGATACTAAATGAGTTTTGTATTTAATGATACCAATCAACCTCTTATTACTAATTGAGTGAAATACATATCCATTTCCGGTAGTTAAAAAAAAAAGACATTTTTATGGTGGATTGGTGAGTCGCGAAACATGATTTATACACACTTTTAATTTCCTCCACTTAACTAAAAGCGCCTGTGTTCTTTTGTTATAATATATATATGAGTGATCAAGTAAACAAAAACAAAACAACAATAATAGTAACAAAAAACAACAACTGCATTGCATATAGCATGATACTCAATTTCAGTAAACGACATTTATTTGATGAGAGCAATTTTAATCATAAAGCGTCAATCCTTCTAGGATTACACTCATTTCAAAAATTCATTAAGATATTTCATGCTTGAAAATTATATTTAATTTTTAAAATATTTTCAATGTAATCAGTGAAACAGATGATTTCTGGTGTTTTAGATAACAAAAATGTTTGAGATGACAAAAATTATAGATAAAGTCTCTCTACCATGGATCCTGATTTGATTTGTGAACAGTTAAATGAACTTTTTTATTTTTATTTATCTATTTATTTTTTCATTTCTTTTATTTATTCATTTTTTTTTTGTAATTTAGAGAATATTGTAAAAATATTGAAGCATATGTTTCTAACTTTTTATATTAGATGTCCGTCTGAAATGGCCAACATCGTATTTTTGAGGTTAATGTCTTTGTCCGCAATGATAAGTTTGGTCAGTTTGAAGAAAAACAACAACATACAATAAATAAATAAATAAATAAATAAACGTGCATGACTTATTGTGATCTTATAATATTTATTGATATTAATAGTTAATAACTATAATGCAAAAGCAGTTTCATTGATAATGATTGATAACCAAATACATCCGCCATAATTGGTAAAAAAAAAAAAAAACCTTATCATACAGTAATTAATTACATGGCTATCTACCGGAAGTTACTTGACCCAGAAGTTGTCAAAATTAATCAGGGCATCTAAAACTTGTCTATTTTATTTGTTAGTGAAAAAATGAATCTAAAACACGCAGTGGGAGTTAGGGCTAATGACTGAAATTAATTATTAATCATTTCCTTGAAGAATTATCTTAAATATACGTTTTTCGAAGACCGAATCATGAAAAGTGACCACCCTTTCCATTTTTTTTCTCAATTTTTCAATATTACCTCAGCAGGTTAAGGTCGTATCCTAATTTTAAAAGAATTTATATCTTATTTTGATCTTACTCACTCCTTGAAGGCGGTTTATCTCAATCTCAATGTTCAAACTCACGCTACCAGTATTATGGCACGCTCAAAGAGCTGACGTGTGCGCACGTGACCACCATGGCAACAGTGACATGCCTTGCTCTAATTATGTCACATCGCCCCCTGTGCGCGCACTCCCCCTATGTACTTCCGCCCGTGGGGAATCACAGGGTGTTGTCACGTGATCCGAACTCGTGTTTATTGAGGTCATTAATATCATGACTCCATCAGCAACATTTTGATATTGTTCACCATTTACTTCATACGCATTGGCGAACAGAGAGGACCCAGATCAGCAGCTCCTTTAACCCTTTCCCTCATATAGACTCATTTTGACGCCCTCAGAAGGTATCACATAAAGCCTGATCTGCAGAAAACCACAGTTAAACCTTACCAAATTTATTTACAAAATCCTCATTTCCAGACCACTGAGGAGCAGCGAACAGCATAAACCTGATCAGCCTGCGAGTTACTCGCAGGCTGATCTGGTTTTATGATGTTCGCATAGGTCTTTTCATGTGTCCTCTATGAGGAAAAGGGTTATGAGGGTTCTACATTTGCTCAGATTATATGCAAGGCTGCTGGATCCACAACCTTCATGACAAATAAAAAACAACAACAACAACATTGCTTCATATACTATTTTAAGTTCAGCAAATTAACATGAATATTCATGAGGTGCATGGTGAGGATTGAAACTTGAAACGATCTCTTCATTTTTTGAAGAGCATAGCCTAGGTGTTAACGTCATTTTTCATAAAATGAAGAAAAAAAAGAGTTTTACCATTGTCTTTATCTCTTTACCTGATAAAGACGTAATCTGAGTTCTTGGTAAACAGAGCACACAACAGATCGGACAGCTTCGAGAACCATTTTATGAGGCAAAGGGTTAAAGAAAGTCGTTCTCAACTGATCGGTAGTAATATAAAGAAAAAAATTATCTACTTTTCCTCGTGCGTGTTTGTGAAGTCTTTGATTTCTTTCAAATAAACTCGGCTAGAGTGTAGTTGACAGTGTATTAATGGAAACAGTATATATTTTTTTCGTAGACGCTCACTTCGGGGAATTCCGGTTAAAAGTTGAATACGGAATCCCTGAAGCACGTGCTCTAGTACCACGTGACACATTCAGCAACATGGCGTCTTCACCAGTCCCAGGTAGCTTAAGAGTTACTAATATATTGATTTCATGATATGCTTCATATTCGATTTTAAAATGCATTTAATTTGTCTTGTCAATCATTTTTGAAATTTTTTTTTGTCTAATAACAAATGATAATCAGGTTTTCCGATCCTGATTCCCTGTCAGATACACATTTTTCGTTTGCTTAAATTTGGCCTGAAATGAATAATATTCTTCATTTTCCTTTTTCATTCATATTTCTTGTGAATAATTCCAGATCTTATATTTGCACACCATTACCTTTTTAGAGATACATATCATATCTGTAGGTTAGTTTTCCATCTATTTCTTAAGCGTAATGCTCTACGTCTAGAAACTCAGATATATCATTCTAGTTTGAAATAGTTGCCTTTTGTCACGATATTGTAGGAAACAAAGCACTTCAAGTATATCAAATTATATATATACACACATTTAAAATGAAAATGAGAATTTCTGTACTCTCTTAATTTCTGATACAGGATTGGAATTTTATGCTCTTGTCAGTTTATCTCCGAAAATACTAAACTCCTTGTTTGAATTCTAAACGTTTTTTTTCCCGCGAGAAAAGGCCTTGATATACATTCAAAACACATGATGGTATGATCAAAAGAAACGCAGGCAATTTTGACAGCGTCAGTAAATAAACATGTTTATCTTCAAGAAGTAGTTCATATGTTTTCACTTAATTTCGTTTGCTTCGATTTGGAAAACAAACTGATGCAACAAATTGCTCATCCATTTCATCGGCTTCTAGTTTGGACCAGTACTTAGCGCTTCAGATAGTCATGAAAATTTGCATCGTTCTTGCGGGACCTGGCTCGAATTCCGCCACCAATACTTAATGCTAAATAATACTTAAATACTCAGTGATGAGTAAAACTTAAATACTTAGTCTTGAGTAATACTTAAATACTTAGTGGTGAGTAATACTTAAATACTTAGTGTTGAGTAAAACTTAAATACTTAGTGTTGAGTAATACTTAAATACTTAGTGGTGAGTAATACTTAAATACTTAGTGGTGAGTAATACTTAAATACTTAGTGTTGAGTAATACTTAAATACTTAGTGTTGAGTAAAACTTAAATACTTAGTAGCGAATATCATCATTCTTGGTTCTCAAATACAAATGTAAAAATATTTTATTCCTTAACAAATATTGTAAGTTTATCAGGTAATAATTTACGCAAGCTTAGTTTTGTACTTGAATTTTTGGTAAACAAGAAGGAATGTTGGATTGTTTTTCTTCATTCTTTAAGAATGTATTAAGTCGCGTTTTGAAGCAATCGCAAACAGAGGAGATCATGATACAGTAGTGTGGCTCAGATTCTACACAAGCTACACAAAAAGTCATTCAAGAGGTGAAGAGTTAAAGAATTAAAAGCCCTCTTCTGGCCTTGTTTAGATAAAGGGTCCCTTGGTTCAAGCCAAAAGACCCGGGCTTAAAAATGGAGGGAGTAAAAATAATTAATATAGAATTAAAGAAATACACGTTTAGTTAGATATTGTGCTCAGATAAAAACTTAATGTATATGGTTTGGCTGATATCAATATTTTTTCAATGTTTCAAATAAAAAATAACAACCCTTGT
>CM037788.1:5799382-5816859 GCA_021229015.1 Solen grandis
CACGTACACAGAGGAGCGCGTGATACCTGATAAATGTTTTAATGGTATTCACATAAATCATGCGCGCGCATACACATTTAATGTGTGTTTTCCTTCCATCCGCTGGGTAACCCGGGTTATCACGTGATCTTTTGACAATAGCCGTGACGTACGTACATCGAGGCAACGCCGCCACGCAACGCACGTCTAGTCTATTGTCCTCAGTTGACATTGGAGACCATGTTGTGATTGCACACGGTCGTCTCGGGTGAGCGGGGAGAGGGTTTCCCCGGATCAGCGTGCGCGGAAAACCATCGGACACATGACCCGAAAGACCTGGCCGCTGTACAAAACGTTAGTCACATTATTTTTTTATTTCTTCAATTAAAACAGCAAACTTAGAGCGTTTAAAATTCATTCTGAGTCTAGAATCTGATCTGCTTTGATGAGTTGATATTACACACGGCGTCCGTGACTGGTCGGAAAGGGCGAATGGGATCGGACCTGGAATTCTCGCGTGGAAAAAGTTCCCCGTGAAGCAGCGAACCTCCGTGCTACGTTAGACCGAGCCTGTTTATAAGGTGTTGATATATTTACCTGGTACAGAGAATAGGATGATCTACATTAACGCTTACCCATGTTCCAAAACATAATACTGTGTAATTATTAATTTTCGTGGGGAACTATTTTTCGTTGATTTCGTGGATGACTTTATCTACGAATATTTATTCCCACGAAAACTGTTTATTTCATAGACATCATGTTTTCTAGAACATTGTTCCAAGAATATATGTACCAACAAAATTAATTCAATCACAGATTCCACGAAATTTAATGTTAATGAAAATAAATGATTTTACAGTAAATACTTGGAAAAAAAAGTAAAAAAAATAGATTTCTAAATAAATATTAAAATGCGCGAAATATTATATTAATCTTATGCTCTTGGGAGCGTGTACATATAACTACAATTTATTTATTTATTTATTGTATACACATGAACGTGCGCCCTTTCACGTGTATTTGGAAATGAAGAAGAGGGAGAAAAGAATACATAGAAAGCACGTTTCGTTTATTCATGATATGAATGTGCGCTGGTGTGCGCTTTCATACACTCATCCTTATGATTCAGTTATTAATGTTATGTTAAGACTTATATTTAATAAATATAATATAGAATCACGTACACAGAGGAGCGCGTGCATACCTGATAAAATGTTTTAATGGTATTCACATAAATCATGCGCGCGCATACACATTTAATGTGTGTTTTCTTCCATCCGCTGGGTAACCCGCGTTATCACGTGATCTTTTGACAATAGCCGTGACGTACGTACATCGAGGCAACGCCGCCACGCAACGCACGTCACGTCTATTGTCCTCAGTTGACGTTGGAGGCCGTGTTGTGATTGCACACGGTCGTCTCAGGTGAGCGCGGAGAGGGTTTCCCCCGCGATCAGCGTTCGCGGAAACCATCGGGCACATTACCCGAAAAGACCTGGCCGCTGTACAAAACTTTTGTCACATTATTTTTTATTTCTTCAATTAAAACAGCTAACTTAGAGCGTTTAAAATTCGTTCTGAGTCTAGAATCTGGTCTGCTTTGATGAGTTGATATTATACACGGCGTCCGTGAATGATCGGAAAGGGCGAATGGGATCGGACATGGAATTCTCGCTTAGAAAACGTTCCGCGTGAAGCAGCGAACCTCCGTGGTTCGTAAGACCGAGCCTGTTTATAAGGTGTTGATATATTTACCTGGTACAGAGAATAGGATGATCTACGTTAACGCTTACCCATGTTCCAAAACATAATACTATATTATCGTCTGGAACTATTTTTCGTTGAATTAGTTGATGACTTTATCCACGAATATTTATCCCCACGAAAACTGTTTAGTTCATAAACCTCATGTTTTCTAGAACATAGTCCCAAAAATATATGTACCAAAGAAAATAAAGTCAATCACAGATTCCACGAAATTTAATGTCAATGAAAAGAAAGGATTTTACAGTAAATACCTCATAAAAAAGAAAGAAAGAATTATTATATCTAGATATCGGGCGTTTGTAAAATAAATAGCAATAATATTTAATAATATTAATAAAAATATTAAATTAATACATAAAAAATGTAGATCTATAAATAAAAATTAAAATGGGCGAAATATTATATAAATCTTGTGCTCATGAGAGCGTGTACATATAACTACAATTTATTTATTTATGTATTTATTTATTTATTTATACTTTTCATTGTATACACATTAACGTGCACCCTTTCACGTGTATATGGAAATTAAGAAGAGGGAGAAAAGAAGAAATAGAAAGCACGTTTCGTTTATTCATGATATGAATGTGCGCTGGTGTGCGCTTTCATACACTCATCCTTATGATTCAATTATTAGAGTTACGTTAATACTTATATTTAATAAATATAATATAGAATCACGTTCACAGAGGGGCGCAAACCTGATAAAATGTTTTAATGTCATTCAAATAAAAAGTGTGTTTTCTTCCTTCCGCAGGGTAAGCAGCGTTATCACGTGATCTTTTGACAATATCCGTGACGTACGTACATCGAGGCAACGTCGCCACGCAACGCACGTCTAGTCTATTGTCCTCAGTTGACGTTGGAGACCGTGTTGTGATTGCACACGGTCGTCTCGGGTGAGCGCGGAGAGGGTTTCCCCCGCGATCAGCGTTCGCGGAGACAATCGGACACATTAACCGAAAAGACAAAGACGCTGTACAAAACGTTAGTCACATAATTTTTATTTCTTCAATTAAAACAGCTAACTTAGAGCGTTTAAAATTCGTTCTGAGTCTAGAATCTGATCTGCTTTGATGAGTTGACAGTACACACGGCGTCCGTGACTGGTCGGAAAGGGCGAAAGGGATCGGACATGGAATTCTCGCGCGTAGAAAACGTTCCGCGTGAAGCAGCGAACCTCCGTGGTTCGTAAGACCGAGCCTGTTTATAAGGTGTTGATATACTTACCTGGTACAGAGAATAGGATGATCTACATTAACGCTTACCCATGTTCCAAAACATAATACTGTGGAATCATTAATTTTCGTGGGGAACTACTTTTCGTTGATTTCGTGAATGACTTTATCCACGAATATTTATCCGCACGAAAACTGTTTATTTCAAAGACCTCATGTTTTCTAGAACGAATATATGTACCAACGAAATTAATTACTTCACAGATTACACGAAATTTAACGTCAATGAAAATAAATGATTTAACCGAAAATACAGAAGGGGAAGGGAAAGAAAGAATTATTATATCTAGATATCGGGCGTTTGTAAAATAAATAGCAATCATATTTAATGATATTAATAATAATGATAAATAAGTAAATGAAAAATGTAGATTTATAAATAAAAATTTAAACGGACGAAATATTATATGAATCTTGTTCTCATAGGAGCGTGTACATATAACTACAATTCATTTATTTATTTATACTTTTCGTTGTATACACGTGAACGTGCACCCTTTCACGTGTATTTGGAAATTAAGTAAAAAAGGAGAAAAGAAGAAATAGAAAACACGTTTCATTTATTCATATTATGAATATGCACTGGTGTGCGCTTTCATACACTCATCCTTATGATTCAATTATTAGTGTTATGTTCATACTTATATTTAATAAAAATAATATAGAATCACGTACACAGAGGAGCGCGTGCATACCTGATAAAATGTTTTAATAGTATTCAAATAAAAAGTGCACGCGCATACACATTTAATGTGTGTTTTCTTCCTTCCGCAGGGTAACCAGAGTTATCACGTGATCTTTTGACAATAGCCGTGACGTACGTACATCGAGGCAACGCCGCCACGCAACGCACGTCACGTCTATTGTCCTCAGTTGACATTGGAGACCGTGTTGTGATTGCACACGGTCGTCTCGGGTGAGCGCGTAGAGGGTTTTCCCCGTGATCAGCGTGCGCGGAGACCATCGGACACATGACCCGGAAAGACCTGGCCGCTGTACAAAACGTTAGTCACATTATTTTTTATTTCTTCAATTAAAACAGCAAACTTAGAGCGTTTAAAATTCGTTCTGAGTCTAGAATCTGATCTGCTTTGATGAGTTGATATTACACACGGCGTCCGTGACTGGTCGGAAAGGGCGAATGGGATCGGACATGGAATTCTTGCTTAGAAAACGTTCCCCGTGAAGCAGCGAACCTCCGTGCTACGTTAGACCGAGCCCGTTTATAAGGTGTTGACATACTTACCAGGTACAGAGAATATCATGATCTACGTTAACGCTTACCAATGTTCCAAAACATAATATTATAGAATCATTAATATTCATGGGGAACTAATTTTCGTTGTTTTCTAGGATGACTTTATCCACGAATATTTATCCCCACGAAAACCGTTTACTTCATAGACCTTATGTTTTCTAGAACATAGGTCCACGAATATTTGTAGCAACGAAATTAATTCAATCACAGATTCCACGAAATTTAATGTCAATGAAAATAAATATTTTTACAGTAAATATAGAACGAAAAAGAAGTAAAAATAAAAATAATAGCAATAATAATAATAATAATAATAATAATAAATAAATAAATAAATAAATAAAAAATAAAAAATGTAGATGTATAAATAAAAATTAAATGAGCGAAATATTATATTAATCTTGTGCTCTTGGTAGCTTGTACATATAACTACAATTTATTTATTTATTTATATTTTTCATTATATACACGTGAACGTGCGCCCTTTCACGTGTATTTGGAAATGAAGAAGAGGGAGAAAAGAAGACATAGAAAGCACGTTTCATTTATTCATGATATGAATGTGCACTGGTGTGCGCTTTCATACACTTATCATTATGATTCAATTATTAGTGTTATGTTAATCTTATTTTTAAAATAATATAGAATACGTACAGAGGAGCGCGTGCATACCTGATAAAATGTTTTAATGGTATTCAAATAAAAAATGCACGCGCATACACATTTAATGTGTGTTTTCTTCCTTCCGCAGTGTAACCAGAGTTATCACGTGATCTTTTGACAATAGCCGTGACGTACGTACATCGAGGCAACGTCGCCACGCAACGCACGTCACGTCTTTTGTCCCCAGTTGACGTTGGAGACCGTGTTGTGATTGCACACGGTGGTATCAGGTGAGCGCTGAGAGGGTTTCCACCGCGATCAGCGTGCGCGGAGACGAACGGACACATGACCCGGAAAGACCTGGCCGCTCTACAAAACGTTAGTCACATTATTTTTTATTTCTTCAATTAAAACAGCAAACTTAGAGCGTTAAAATTCGTTCTGAGTCTAGAATCTTATCTGCTTTGATGAGTTGATATTACACACGGCGTCCGTGACTGGTCGGAAAGGGCGAATGGGATCGGACATGGAATTCTCGCCGGCGTGCTACGTTAGACCGAGCCTTTTTATATGGTGTTGACATACTTACCTGGTACAGAGAATAGCATGATCCACGTTAACACTTTCCAATGTTCCAAAACATAAAACTGTAGAATCATTAATATTCATGGGGAACTAATTTTCTTTGTTTTCTAGGATGACTTTATCCACGAATATTTATCCCCACGAAAACCGTTTACTTCATAGACCTTATGTTTTCTAGAACATAGGTCCACGAATATTTGTAGCAACGAAATTAATTCAATCACAGATTCCACGAAATTTAATATTAATGAAAATAAATAATTTTACAGTAAATACAGAAGGAAAAAGAAAGAATTATGAAATCGAGATATCGGGCCTGAGTAAAATAAATAGCAATAATATTTAATAATATTATAATAATAATAAATAAATAAATAAAAAATGTAGATCTATAAATAAAAATTCATATTGGCGAAATATAATATTAATCTTGTGCTCTTGGGAGCGTGTACATATAACTACAATTTATTTATTTATATTTTTCATTATATACACGTGAACGTGCGCCCTTTCACGTGTATTTGGAAATGAAGAAGAGGGAGAAAAGAAGACATAGAAAGCACGTTTCATTTATTCATGATATGAATGAGCACCGGTGTGCGCTTTCATACACTTATCATTATGATTCAATTATTAGTGTTATGTTAATACTTATATTTAATAAAAATAATATAGAATGACGTAGACAGAGGAGCGCGTGCATACCTGATAAAATGTTTTAATGGTATTCAAATAAAAAAAGCAAGCGCATACACATTTAATGTGTGTTTTCTTCCATCCGCAGGGTAAGCAGCGTTATCACGTGATCTTTTGACAATATCCGTGACGTACGTTCATCGAGGCAACGTCGCCACGCAACGCACGTCACGTCTATTGTCCTCAGTTGACGTTGGAATACCGTGTTGTGATTGCACACGGTGGTCTTGGGTGAGCACGGAGAGTGTTTCCACTGTGATCAGTGTGCGCGGAGATGAACGGACACATTACCCGAAAGGACCTGACCGCTGTACAAAACGTTAGTCACATTTTTTTTTCTTCAAATAAAACAGCAAACTTAGAGCGTTTAAAATTCGTTCTGAGTCTAGAATCTGATCTGTTGTAATGAAATGATATTACACACGGCGTCCGTGACTGGTCGGAAAGGGCGAATGGGATCGGACATGGAATTCTCGCTTGGAAAACGTTCCCCGTGAAACATCGAACCTCCGTGCTACGTTAGACAGAGCCAGTTTATAAGGTGTAGACATACTTACTTGGAACAGAGAATAGCATGATCTACTTTAACGCTTACCAATGTTCCAAAACATAATACTGTAGAATCATTAATATTCATAGGGAACTAATTTTCGATGTTTTCTTGGATGACTTTATCCACAAATATTTATCCCCACGAAAACTGTTTACTTCATAGACCTTATGTTTTCTAGAACATAGTTCCACGAATATATGTGCCAACGAAATTAATTCAATCACAGATTCCACGAAATTTAATGTCAATGAAAATAAATAATTTTACAGTAAATATAGAATGAAAAAGAAAGAAAGAATAATGATATCGAGAGGGTAACCAGCGTTATCACGTGATCTTTGGCAATAGCCGCGACGTACGTACATCGAGGCAACGTCGCCACGCAACGCACGTCACGTCTTTTGTCCTCAGTTGACGTTGGAGACTGTGTTGTGATTGCACACGGTGGTCTCGGGTGAGATCGGAGAGGGTTTCCACCGCGATCAGCGTGCGCGGAGACGAACGGACACATTTCCCGAAACGACCTGGCCGCTGTACAAAACGTTAGTCACATTATTTCTTATTTCTTCAATTAAAACAGAAACTTAGAACGTTTAAAATTCGTTCCGTGTCTAGAATCTGATCAAAAAGGGTCAATCCTCTATTTGTAAGGTGCGCGGTATTACGTTGAACTTCAAAAACTCTCTTGAAATCAAATTTGAAACTGTTATTAAAATGGTGACTGGCAGAAATGAGATTTATCATATATCCCTTGTGGATGACAATAAAATAGTTAGAAATCCTTCGAGTGGACACGTGATTACCAAACGTGAAGTGAAAGACTACAGAATTGTTTTCGACAAGCGTGTGATTACTGACGGCTACCATACACAGCCTTATGGTTACTGAAACAAAGACATGCTAAACCGTTTGTTTATATCAGGACACTTATGTACATTTCTAAATTTTGTAAATAATTGCTATGAGATCAATGTTTGCGACCTACACGAAAGAACATATATAATTATAT
This sequence comes from Solen grandis, assembly GCA_021229015.1. Lineage (NCBI taxonomy): Eukaryota > Metazoa > Mollusca > Bivalvia > Adapedonta > Solenidae > Solen > Solen grandis. Next base: position 5,807,074 of record CM037788.1, read on the forward strand.
ATATATACTCTTTATTTCCTAATTTCTGAGATTATACATTTATAAATAATATGATGAACAAATGAACACAAATAAACAACGTAATTACAAAACAACAATTATGACATAATGGAAGAAGTGAAGAAAAAGAGTGTGAAAGAGAGAGATTTTAAAATAGTGGAGAGACAAAAGTTAACTGTAGGTTAAGCAGATAAAGTAAATATAGTATATGTACATATTCATGAAAAAGGAGTAATGTAGACTGTAATACATGTAGATGCGGAAAAAGCAACATATATACACACAAAGCCTTTTATGTTTAGACCTTAGTTACAAAGTAATTACAAGTGTATACATCCCATACAACAAAGGAAATAGGTATTCGTTCAATTTCTTTAGAGCTAAGGCAGTTTTAAAGCATGTCTTTAATACCACAAATGCATTTTGAGACAAAATCAATTGCTATTCTTAGGAATTGCTTGTGAGCCTGTTTGTTCGTAATTGCTCTAATGCGCTTCCCAATTAAGATTTGTAGCTTCATTTCGCTGTTTGATTGAGAATATTCATTTATGATTAAAGTTCCGAATATTTTTTCAATATTTTCATAAAATGAGTTTCTTTCGTGACACATTTTAAAACAATCTAGTATTAAATGATGTATGGTATCATAATACAGCATGCCGCATTCATGACATAAAATTGGATCTGTGTTAGCAACCCTTTTCTTAGTCCACAGTTTGCTAACAATTACCGCATTGTGCAAACTGAGTCGGTCAGTGGCACATTCCCAGATCAGCGCTGGGCGGATAGAGGTGTGTAGATTTCGAAAGCGCTCGAAATCGGTATCCGATCGCATGCGTAGTTGCCATGACTGGTGTTCAAAATCTTTGATTTTATTTTTGCATATTCGTTTCCATGATTGATATGGAATAAAATATCCAGAATGTATGTAATTTATGAGATGAGTAGTCAAATTGTATTTTTCTAAAACTTTAACCACATCTGGAATGAACCCATTTTGTTTTTCTTGTGATCTACAGACTAACATTGAAAGACGTGCATTAAAATACTTTTACTTAGAACACTGCATGGCATGTTACATAATCTGCCCATAAAGAGTAGTTTACGTAAATCAATTTGAGACTGCACAGAGTTCCAGCTAAGATATCAGTGCGTGTACAGACTGGTAAGCCTTGCACACGTTTGGCAGCGAGTCTACCAAATCGCGCAAGCATGTTTAACCCAGAAACACTTTCATTGTTCCATAGCTCAGCCCCAAAGAGAAGTCTGGGTGTGCACACTTTGGAAACTGGGGATGCAGAGTGTAGCGGATTAACATATAATGGGTCATGGTTGAGTGAAAGGAACGAGAATAATGCCGATTTCGCAGCCTTACACGCATTTTCTATCTTATCTCTATCTGTGAGTTGGTTATTTAGTGTGATTCCAACATGTTTAACAGAATTCGTTTGAGATATTATGTCTGGCCCCATGTTAAAGGGATGATATTTTTTGGATTTTGACCAATCCCCAAACACTATAACATGGCTTTTAGAGGCATTTATAACGTACCGGAATCTCTGCGTGTACTGGTATGTTGTATTGTTGTATTGGGGTTTACTGGTATGTAATGTCCAGCATCTTTTGGAGGTTCTGGGGAGAGAGGGCAGAGAGAACTGTCATCTGCAAGTGTTGTGTTGTCGGTATTGTTACTTAATACTGTTGTACCAAGGCCACTTTTCTCAAGGTCATTTAAAAGGTCATCAAGGAAGATATTATAGATCCAAGTGGATAACACACCCCCTTGCCTAATACCTTGGTTAACTGGAAAGAAACGGGATTTTATGCCATTTGCTGCTGTACAACTAGACATGTTGGAATGTGCATTTACAAGTAAGGTCCACATTTTGCCCTTAATACCCATTTTGAAGAGCTTATAAAATACTCCTGAGAGCCAGACCGTATCAAATGCCTGTTTGGTGTCTAAGGTTGATACATACACTTTACTTCGTAACTCTGTGTTGTGGTATATAGACTCTTGTAGATTAAATGATGCGGTAATGGCCCCCATGTGTTTCTGGTAGGCATTTTGCTGCTTATTATGAAATGCTATATTTTGTATTGAAATCCATTTGGAGTTATGGTTCTTGTGCACTGCACTTCCTCTCATCAAGATCAATCTACATATGAAGTTTCATCAACCTAGCTACTTTAGTATTGGAGTTATGGTCCGGACAAAATCAAAAGATTAAAGATGACAAAGGGCAATAACTCCTTTCAAAATACATGCAGAGTTATGGTTCTTATGCACTGCACTTCCTCTCATCAAGGTATATCTACCTATGAAGTTTCATTAACATAGGTACAGTAGTTTTGGAGAAATGCTCCGGACAAATATTTGTAGACCAACCGCCGGACCGACGGACCAACCGACCGACAGGGTGACTCCTATATACCCCCCCAAATTTCATTTGTGGGGGTATAAAAAATGTCTGTTTAAGTCCAATTTGCAAGAAACTTGAATAATTGACACAGTCAAATTTTTGCACATGAACCTAAAATACAAACAGACGTTTACATAGGTATCAAAATTTCATTGCTAGCAGCTCCATATAACCTGAAAAGGAGGAAATATGACAAAGTCCAACATTTGCACAAGTATCAACAAATACAAACATACACATTTACAGTAGCGCAGAAATAATGCAGGATGTCAACTGACCAATCAGATTGCTGCATTTCTAAAATCTCGGCCGGGAATTTTTTTTCAATGATATTGCCCTCAGTTGCTCTTTGACAGTTGAGCTGATCAGACGTGTTTTTGATAGCTCTGCAAGATACCTGAAAAAATGTCTGTTTAAGTCCAATTTGCAAGAAACTTGAATATTTGGCGAAGTCAATTTTTGCACATGAACCTAAAATTCAAACAGACCCCAGAATTACAGTTATCAAGAAATAATGCACGATGGCTGTCGACCAATCAAACTACAGCATACCTAACATCTCTATCTTCTGTCATTTTTTTCAATTCTACCCTCAGTTGCTATTTGACTGCCGAGCTGATCAGACGTGTTTTTGATTGCTCCGTCATACACATAAAAAATATGACGAAAAAGTGTGACTTGTGTTCGATTCCTGGCAGCAGTTGTCAACCTGATACTTTTCATGGAAAGTATTTTAGGAATGTCATCATTTCTTTTTCACCATAAATTTGCCATAACAAGGTGAACATTTCAACATAGGGCAGAATGATGATACATGAATGATGATGATATACTGACAATTTAGACAAACCATGCAAGATGAGTGCATTATTTATCAGTAAATGCAGGACTTGTGCAAGTGAAATCAGAATTCTCATTTGTCTTTTGACCACTGCAGTGACCAGACGTGATTTTAGTTTTTTCTGCTGCATGATATACAAAGAGAGAAAGAGAGAGAGAGTGACAGTTCCATTCTCAGCAAGGTTCCTGACCAAGGTATGGTGAGTACACATGTTACATCATATATTTATCATACAAGCTACATATTACCTTAAACATTCAGCATGCCATTGATATGTACCACTGTTTTCTCCATACTTGTGACTGTCAAATTCTGCTCTGGGGGTATGTTGTCAGTACCATTCCACTGAAAAAGACACAAGAGCACAAGATAACAAAAAGGAAATTAAAAAAAAACTATTTCGACTTTGTGAGCAAGCTTTCACATCTTTACCCAAAGAAACTATCCTTAATATCAGATGTTAACTTTGTCATGGGATTCAGAGAAATCAAATCTTAACTTCAGTACACTAGGATATTGTTACTTAAACATTGAAACCTGCAGTCCTGTATTCTGATAAATATTAATGATGTATTCTTCCTTCTGTTGCATGGTATTTCTCACAAAAAGCAAAACATGCTTGCTGTTCTCTCTTCAAATGTGTAGCTCTGCTCAATTCAGGCACATACCAGTAAATGAGAATGAAAGCAGAACTTTGTACTTATTGAACTTTAACACAAAATGAATTTAAAAAGAATGTTTACTCCCTCAGATTTTCTTCTTCACAGAAAGATATCAAGAAATCCACAACTCTCTACCACACTGATTTGTTTTCATGATTAGTGTAAAAACAAATTGCAAGAATGCAAGAATTCTTCACATGTATTGAAACAAATTTTGTTCAGTGTCAACTCACCTCTGTACACAATGTTTTTATTCTTGATATTGTTATTAGTCACATCAAGGTCACATCCCATCCAGGTCACATCCTGCTCACCAGTCACCACAGTACCACTGTATTCTTCTTTACAAACCCGGCACTGAAACTAAAATGAGCAGAAGTGTCAGAAATATTTTGCAGAAGGGCACATCTCTTGACAGTTAAAGAAATGGGATTTAAAACGGTCTTTACTTGAGAAAGATGCAGTAACAACCCATCGATCATGTAAATATATTGTTAAAATCAAAAGAAAGAAACTGAAATAAAAAAAACATCATGTATTTCAGCATTTACATGAGCTGTCTTCATCTCCAACCAAGCAAAACATTGCCTAATTTCACTTTTTTGTTTCTGCAAGTCGTTCACGGTTTTTCATGATTCAAAGTTTTTTTCTGCAACTTTACTAACATTCTAGATACAAGAAAAAGTTAAAAATATTAGGAGTAAAGCATAAAATTGTCAGCATTCAAATCATTCTGTTGAAAAACGCATTTGCAAACATTCAAAGGGTCTGGAAATACCATCATCAAACTCTAAACAATATGAAAATTCATTCATTGTAAAATCTTTGTTGTTGCCATTATTTACTAATTGTTTCATTAATCTGCCAACTCCAGATAAGAAAATGATAAAAAACATAAGTGATCTTATGTATAATTTTGTATGGGATGGAAAGTCAAGAATAAAACATGATGTATTTGTTAAAAACTATGAAGAAGGTGGACTTAGAATGGTCGATATAGATAGCTATATTCATAGATTAAAAATCAAATGGTTAAAACAATATATTGTGAATTCCAGTGGTAAATGTTTTAAACTAATTAACACACAATTGGATCTACACAAAATCTTTAACTTGGGGGGATTATATTGCGAACTTGCTATGAAAAAAATTAAAAATGCTTTCTGGAATGACGTATTGAAGGCTTATACTATATTTATTAAAAAGTATTATATTAAGAACACAGAAGATCTCTTGAATATGCCGTTGTTTTATAATGATCTATTTTGTGCTAATAAAAACAACATTTTATTTATAAAATCATTATATGACAGATGTGTGATATTTGTTAAAGATATAGTAGATATAATGGCAATTTTTTAAATAGGGAGGTACTAGAAAATAAATATAGAATAAAAATTGACTTTTTACAATATCATTCTCTTACTACTGGAATAAAACATTTTATCAATAAAAGTAATATTCCTATGACTATTAAACAAGAGTATCTATATCATCCATGTATTAACTGTTACATTAAATTTATTGTTATGAATGATAAGTCAATATATGAGATTTTGATTAAAAATGAAACTGTACCTATTTCTCGTCTAAAATGGAATCTTATTTTTACTGATGTTGACTTAAATTGGAATGAAATTAATAGCTATGTATTTAGATGTACAAAAGATACATATATACAATGGTTTCAAACTAGAATTATACATAGAATTTTAGCAACTAATTCATTGTTATATAAAATGAAAATTGTGTCCAGTAATTCATGTACCTTTTGTCATGATCATGAGGAAACACTTATGCACATTTTTTGTGAATGTTGTTTTATTAAACCTTTGTTAGATTACATAAATGATATTTTAAAAAGTAACAAATTAGAAAAGAAGATTAACAATAAATTAATTATTTTAGGCTCAGAAGATAGTACAAATGAATATGATATTTTGTTTTTAGAATTTAAAAGATACATATATTTATGCAAAAGGAAAAAAATCATCCCCACCAACATAGGACTGAAATTAAGTTTTAAATTTGCATATAGCATTTATAAGGAGGTATTATCTGACAATTCAAAGCCCAAAAATTGGTCAATTATACAACTATTTATTAATTTATAATTGCTATGTACCTGTATGTTGTGTTTATTTTCCTAACAAATTCTAATAAGTATGAAATGGTTATTTGTTTATATTACAACGTGTCAAAACTATACAATACAAAAAAAAATCAAACTTTAAATTAAAAGTGATAATATATATGTATATATTACTGTCAGTATTATTCAAATATATATATATGTATTTTTGAAATGTAAGGTGGCTGCAGGATGGTTCCCCGACCTGCTGACACCTATGACGGGGATAATAAAATTTTGAAAAAAAAAAAAAAAAAAAAAAAAAATTCATTCTTTGTGGACACTGTGATTCACTGGAATCATCTCCCTGATAATATAGTGCATGCTGGCTCTGTTGAGGCATTCAAAAATGCCTTAAAGAGCCACCGCCAATAGTGCGGAGCTCTTCTTCCGTTGTGTAAAACCCAGTATTGGGATCTACAACGTATTTGTTTCACATTCAGATTCTGTCAAAACAATTTCAATTCTTAAAATATACACTGTCAAATATGCTTGAAAAGTGTCCGTAAACATTAAAAAAACGACGGTCCGATATGTAAACAATCCTAGTTACTAAAGGACTTGACACAAACTTTCAGTGAAAGAAGGGTACAGCGATTTAAATCTGCTTCAAATCTCCGCAGACGCTGCTCAAAAAATTTCGAAATCGTCAACAAAACCCCAAGGTCACTCAAGGTCACAAGGGAAAAAACGGAGTTTGGCAGAAAAAAGGCTTTATTTTGCATCAAATTTATGGAAAATCGTATGCGGAATCACAGAAACCTACTCAGATACAAGTTTCTTATCGAGAACAACCCTTATTCCTATTTACAACTGGCGGAACGCTGTGTTTTCACCAGAGAAAACATCCGAGAACTTCCTAGATTTTTCTCACCGACACGGAATAAACCCTAAATATGTAGAATAAAAGGGAAACAGGAGAAAGAAACGCAAGATGTTAGTAAAAAAAAAAACCTTTCCCCTTAATCCAATCCAAAATTCCAGAAACCACAAAAAAAAAAGGGGAAACACAAATTCTTCGAAAAATCTATGTAAAAATAAACATTTTTCTTTTTAATGATAGGGATATCCGAAAAAACTTCATCTGAATTGCTAACTAGCGTGTCCATGAGTCGGTCAGTGGACAGAAACTTTCCATCCAAGTTCTTAAACCACGTTGCATTGTGTACTGGGGGAGGTTCGGGCGTCTCTCTGTGCTCGCCAATATATTTTTCTGCCAACGTACAACTTTGGTCTTTTTCAAAAATGATAGATGAAACGTCTTTAGTTTCGAAATTAGTTTCCTAAGCTTCTGCGTCAGAATTTTCTGAATCTAACTCTAGCAAAGACGAATCTTGTGCAAGGGTCGAGTGAAAAATTGTTGGACAATTTATATAACTTTCAGATGGTTTTGTGCTCTTTTTAGGGGTGACGTCTTCCGTTGATGTAATGTCAATAATATCAGGTTTTTCACTAGCTACAAGAGGAACAAAATGATTCGGCGTCCAATATCTTTTCCTAGTTGCCGAAAATGAGTTCTTTGGACAGGCTCGTTCTGACTACATTGTCCAATGGCGCAAACGTTGCATTTAAAATTCCAACACATCGGTCTAGGATGCCATTGATCGGTGGAAGGACTGATCTTATCGGACATCCAATTACAGATGCGGCAGCAGCTAATGCCCACACTGATGAAAATGAGTGATTTTGTGCAGTCTGTTTGCAGGCTGCGTCAATTGAATCGGCAACAAAAATAAATCTATCGGAGTACTTTTTTTCATATGCTTCAGCGTTTTGTACCATCTCAATGCATGTCCTGGCTCTTATTTCAGCTGCCAATTTTTCATGCCCACATAGAGCAAGTGTAATTGCATTGAATAAACAACTGCCATCTCCTGTGGTGTAAATTGGCACTTTGTTTGCGATCAGTGTGCCAGCACGTCTTAGTAAACTGGTCGAGACACCGTCTTCAGTAAGATTTTTGTCCTTTGCTGTAACATTTACCCTTTCAAAGAATGATTCGTTTGGAACTTGCCGCATAAGAATCAATTCAACTTCGACCCCCTCCTTCAACAGATTAAGCTTTGAATATCGACCTAACCTTTCCAGTGACGAATTGTAGTCAAATGTTATATCAAGGAAAGAACAATGCAGGCAATGGAAACTGCAGTTCTTTTGCTTTTCAAGTCGGTTGAACTGATTTTTTGTTAATTTCTGGCATTTATAATGAAACCACTTATTGCAAGTATCACAAGCAATAACAGAGGAAACACAATTTTTACCACAAACACCACAGGGATACGATGCCATGTTTATTGAAATAGAACAACAAATTTATTCAAAAGGTGAAATTAAGAACAAAATTAAATAAATCTTGACAGAATAATTGAAATAATTGATGAATATAAGTTTAAGATATAATAAGGACGAAGCAAAGACGGAGGTAACAATGAAAAATGAAAAAGAACAATGGGAACAATTTTCTGATTGCAAAAAGGTAAAGCAGACTATTAAAGGTTATGATGTTGAAAAAACAGATATTTTTTTAAAACTTGAAATTATTACTGTAACAAAATAGACCGTCTTTTGCTACAAAATAATCAATAAAATGCTGATTTAGAATAATGGTAAATACCTGTCGTCACTTGTTTCTTTACTTTAGCAAGACTTAAATATTTATTAGCAGATCAGAACTGATGATGATCTTTTCCTTTTTCGTTCCTCAGGTCAAAAAAAATATTTTAAGTATGACGATCAAAAATAAAATATATTTATTTCATAGAAAGCTATCTTACAATAAGCGACGTAAGAACACAATGTAAAAAAAGGACAAATAATTTAATAAGGACAACTTAAAACATAACAGGACAGAAAGGATGCTGTCCCTACAAAAATGTTTAATTAACACGTATACCAAATGGTCTTTTTTTTTAAGACAAGTAGTCTGCATGTACAATTTATTCTGGAAACTGAATCTGGACCGTAATCAAATAAAATGCTGCTCTGTTTCAAGAAAACAGATAAAATCTAAAGAAAATCAATAATTGTATTGAGTTCAAAAAATAAGTGTGTTTGCTTTTCCGATAAAGATCGAATGAATACAAATCTTATCAACACGTAAACAAAATGTATCGATTTCAAAGAAAAAACAAAATGTTTACATGTACAATTTATTCTGGAAACCGAATCTGGGCTGCTATCAAATGCAATTTTACTCTGTTTTCAAGCAAACAGAAAAAGTCTACAAAATCAATGGCTGTGTGGAGTTCTAGAACAATTAAGGTTTTGCTTTTTCGATAAAGATCGAATGCAGTATATCTACAAATTTTATCAACACATTAACAAAATGTATCGATTTTAAAGATACATGTACAATTTATTCTGGAAACTGAATCTGGACCGTAATCAAATAACAAGAGGGCCATGATGGCCCTGAAACGCTCACCTGAGTACCATTGCTACAACTGATTACAAGGTTTTTAAACAGACAAGAATTCTGATATAACTCAATCTTAAACATTTTAGCCCTGACAATACTACACACCAAATATATAAGCATTGGGCTTTATGGTTTCAGAGGAGAAGACTTAGTGCGGGTTCATTTTCTCCAAAGGGCCACCATTTTGAAAATCTTGATAATGAACCATTAGATGATGCTACATACCAAAAATCTAAGCTATAGGCCTTATGGATTCATAGTTAAAAGATTTTTTTTAATGATTTTCCAATATAACTCTAAAAAAAAGAGGC
>CM037788.1:5816959-5866959 GCA_021229015.1 Solen grandis
CTAGTAACTGGGGTATGGCTGTCAACCTGAAGGTGATATGTTTGACACCCTTTACATGTCATCCTCATTTTTTTTTTCTAAAAAACTTTATTTAATTAAAAATTCTGTCAAACTGCTGGCTCCATTTCATTAAAAATTCTGTCAAACTGCTGGCTCCAGTACTGATTGAGTAAGAGCAATATTCGGGTCAACTGTAGTTGTCCAAAAGGATCAAGAGTGTTGAAAATCAGCTATAGACAACATGGTCAGCCTGAGTGTACCTATAAAGAGACCAGCATCATTTTGCTGTGATCTGTTTTATCTGATTATTGGGAAAAAATCCAGTCCCAAACAGACTGCCAAGTGATAAAAAAAGTTCTTCCTCTTTCTGTCCTATTTACCTCGAAGCTATTAAGTTTGGACTTCTCGAGCCTGTACCGCCAGTAGATATAACATCAATTAAGCTATGGTTCCATTCCTTTATTCGGTGTTCAGATTTTTTGGAACTGCAAAAAATGCCTTGATGGAAGATTCTCAAATTCCTTTTAAGCGATACTTTGATGGGGGTGAATTTTTGAAATATTGAAATGACTTTATTCAGGCCTGCTTATTCTATATAGATTTTGTAGCACTTCTTTAAGTCTTTAAACATGTAATTTGGGATTCATTTAGCACCATGACTGGTTTCTATATGGTATATCGACCTATATAATTTTTATGCAACTGCTGAAGGTTGTTGTCAATTCTGCCTGTCTTTCCTTGGCAACCATATTCCGGCCCAATATAACTTGTCAGTTTTGATTAACCCATTTGTGAATATGGTATTGTTTTTGTTTTCAGTATATAGTTCTGCACTGTTAAAAATGTCACAAACTATGACTGGTCCTTAGGTTTCATCAAGTGTTAGTAAAGGATTGATTTTCTTTATGGATAAGGAGTAAAACAGAAAAGAAATAAAACTGCTGCTTAATTCAGCAATGCATCACCTCCATAAACACAAACAGGTTACCGTAACATTCATCTGATTGGAAATCAAAACCCATTTCTCCATTATTTTTTACTCTGAAAGCAATTTTTGTGCCATTTCTTTATGGGTAAAACATATGTGATGATATTTAAAAAAGAGCTATCATAAGCAAAACAAGACAAATACTCACAAGACATCTATTTATCAACTATAAAAACTGATTTAATTTGGACATTTGGATTCTTTGAATAAGGTGATTCTTCTAATTTTTTTTTTATTTTTTTTTTGTCAAATTGTGTCCGTGAGGCCACTGCATCTAGCTTTTGGTGGATTGGTAATACCATCCCCATTCAGTGTATTCTACAATTAGGAAACTGAGTGAGATATACTGTACAGCTGTCCCAGTTTGTGGCGTATTGTTTTTTTTTGTCTTGAAATATTCCATAATATAAATGTTTTTTGACAAAGGGAGTTACTGGTTGTTAAATGTCTGGTGGTAGGTCTAATGTCTTCCTCCTACCTGGACTGTCAGGCAAGACCCTCATCCAGACAGTCTGGGGTGATAGCTCATCAGTTTATCTGGTCCTGTATATACCACTTATCTCATGGAAGCCATCAAGGAAATGTTTGTAACCAGAGTTGTCTGCAAGCTGATCAGGTTTACAGTTGTTTGTTTCTTGTAGATAAATGTTGAAATGAAATGTGGTTTTACAATGTACATTAGAGTTGTTTAAACTATGAAATGTTTTCCCTTTCTTCTTGTAACTATAGTCCTAAAACAAGACTAGAAAATGGAGTTCTCGATTGATTCATTACTTAACAAAGGGCAAACATTTTTTAGAATGTTTAAATCTTAACTATCTCAGTATTCAGAAGATGGGGAACAGTTTTACATAGACAATACATAATTATCCTGTACCAGAACTTGATCGTTGCTCATGTATATTTTACTATGCATTTTCTAAGCATCAATATTCCTTAGAATATTACCCAATGTTATGAATGCCAGAAGTAAGAGAATGAAATTCTGTCAAAATAATGTGTGCATCTTGTTGAGCAGACACAACATATTTTGTTCTGAGAGTTCATGGAGAAGAATGATAGATTTTCCCATGTACAACCCTTTCAAATGTCTGTTAGAGTTTCCTCCATTCCAGGGGGAAATTGGACCATTATTAGAAGAAATGTAACCACCCTGTGCAAGTCAGTTGAGCTGGAGAGATGTACATATCACAGTGTTGTTATACTGATCTTTTGCTGGTGGACAGTTTTTTTTCTACAGCAATCTCTCTATTGCCAGGTGGTGAACTGTAACATTGTTACTTATTGATGGCTTAACAGTTTTGTGAATCAGATTAAGGTTATAGTCATTTTAATTAAAAAATAATTGTAGAATATTATGCTATAACAAGTTTTAGCCTACCAAAATTTCCTTCTATTTTGTTTCTTAACTAGAAAAAAACAACAACAACTTACCAAGCTATCACCATATAATGGCTGACCCTACCAGACGTTGCTTAACTTAGCATTTTGGGACTAGAAAGTAAAAAAATTCAGCAGTTAAACATGACCTTATCACAACACCTTCGCCCTTTTTAGCTACCTTTTCCAAAGGTAAGTAGTGAAATAAGAAACTCGCGGCCATTTTGTTTCTGGCGGTTGTATACGTTATATAGTAAAACCGCCATATTTGTTTGGCGGTTCCGGCGGTTCAGTAGTTGATTGACAGGTTTATGATAGACATGATCAGATAAGGTGAAAGTTGTATTGTTCTTGAGTGAACCCTTTATAATAAGGTGAACGTTCTATTGTTCTTTTATTGACGGTGGGTTTTGTTGTAAGTGCTTATAAAGAAAGGATGAGAATAGCATTGATCGTGTGGTAAATTGTTTCACCAGATAAAGTGATGAGATAAGGTGTACGTTGTATATTGTTCATACGTTTGATGTGTATACAAGGTGAATGTTGTTTTGTGAACTCAATGACTTTAAAGTATTCAATACATATGGTTGTTTCTGTAAATTGAAAATGGCACAAGCACAACTTTTACAAAATAAGGTAGAGATAAATGAAAGCGGTTTTGATAAAGTAACATGGCTACCAGGGAATAAAATAATAACATGTACTTTAGAGGACGGTTTTATTATGCTGTTGAAAAGAAAGCGACATCAAATCAAAGTGTGTTTAAAAAAAGGATCGAAAGAAATTAACATCCCGTTAAGAATTTTTGAAAATCTGTGTGATTTAAAAGAGAGTATAGAGTTTTTATCATCATTCTTAAACGGACTACCATCATGTCAACAAAGCAATTAATAGATTTGGACTTTAAGTCACCCCCCCCCTGGTATATTACGAAGATAGGTTGAACACCTTTGATTTGTGGTCGCCTCAGATACAACCTAATAAGTTTCAGCTTTCATCCGCTGGATTTTATTATACGGGTAAAAATGACACAGTGGAGTGTTTTTCCTGTGCCTTAAGACTACTCAAGTGGGAAAAAAGGGACGATCCATTAACAGAACACAGAATTCATTCACCAAGTTGTTTATTTTTAAAAATCATAGGACAGTTAAAAAGTAGTAATTCACAAAATGACATCGATCAATCTTGGAACCCTTGGAAAAAGTTTGATTCACAACTGTTGTTCAATCATGGAAACCTCCATTGCAGTGGTGTTGATCAGATAGGCTGAAAAAAAATAAAAAAACCGTTAGAATTCAAATTTAAATTTAATAACCGTTAAAGTTGTGTTTAGTATAAATACTGTAAAAAAAAATAGTCTTCACCCAGAACCTCTCCAACACTCAAAAAGAGCACATCGTACATGCAGAATGGCTTATTTCAATACTCTAACCGAGGATATAATGAATGATGATAAAAGCTGTGATTCAATGACAGTCAATGTCGATGAAGAAGAATTTACAACTCCACCAATTGATCATTGTATTTCACCATCTGCAAGTGTGATGTTGATGAATTCATATTTTGACTTTCTATATGCGAAAGCATTGTGTGAGGTAAAAGGAATGACAGTGAGAAAGAACTGTTATGGATGTCAAACAAACCATCCTTCTCAACACCAACATGACTGTATTATGATCACCGATGATGAAGAATACCAAATTGATTTTTACTTTGAAGACATGTTGAAAGCAGTAAATGAAAAGGACATTATTCACTCCTGGGAAGAAGTTTTGTACATTTCAAATATTTCCCCCACCATGATACAATTACATAAGCGTATCATTGAAAGCAAAGACTTTCTTTCTGTGATGAAAACAGAGCAGTGGAAAAACAAAATGAAGAGAATGGTATTGACGATTACACGCTTGGAAGACAGACTTTTCCGCACCTCATTTTAAGTGACAATAATATGTTAAGATCATTTGAAAGTGTGTGTACAGTTGACTTATTGACAATTGTTGTTTTACTCTTATAATATTTTCTTTACCATTATTGTGTTTCATTTTATTTTTTTTATTATTTTCACTTTGAATGTGTACCATCGAAAATGAAATGTTCTGTTTGTTTATATTAAAATGAATGGTAACATATGTTGATGTTATTTTTTTCTTTATAATTACCAGTTATAACATTTTATATGTTAGTCATGGATAAGTCACAGAAGGAACAAATTCTCTCTGATTATTATTTTGATACAAAAAACCCTGGTAGTTTCTTAGGTGCTGTAAAGTTACATCAGATATTAAGCAAAAAATATCCAGGAATATTTAGTGTTTATTTTATTCAGAAATGGCTAAACAATCAAAATTCATACGCCGTACAGAAACAAGTTAATCGAAAATACAGAACACCACACATTCAAGTAGCAGGACTTAATGATCAAGCTGATATGGATCTGATGTCTGTTGAAAACATTGCTAAATACAATGATGATGTCAAGTATCTACTTATTGTGATAGACATAATGTCACGGTTTTTACTCGTACGTCCACTTTTAAATAAAAAATCTAAAACAGTTATTTCTGCAATAAAAGACATCCTAAGTGTACGCAAATTTACTAAAATAGAACATTTAATGTTGAGACAGCAAAGAAATTATCGTTACATCGATAATCTGCAGAATATTGTAGACAGTTACAATAATTCCCCACATCGAAGTCTTAATGGACTAGCACCAAGTAATGTAACAGAAAAAAATGCTCTACAAGTGTGGAGTAAGCTGTATTTAAAACCTAAAACATTTCCAAAATCTAAACCTTATTTCAAATTTTAAGCAGGGGATTTAGTTCGATTAAGTTATGTAAAACACCCATTTCGAAGAGCATATCAACAACAATATACCACGGAAGTGTTTCGAATAAAGAACAGGATATTTAAACAAGGTGCACCATTTTATAAAATAATTGATTTAAATAATGAACCAATATCGGGTTATGTCAATGAACATGAAATGATACGAGTTGATAAGAATGAAGAAAGCATTTGGTTTATAGAAAAGGTTTTGAAAAAAAGAAAAATAAAAGGAAAATTACAGTATTTTGTACGTTGGGAAGGATTTCCAAAATCATTTGATAGTTGGGTTGATGCAAAGGAGGTGCAAAATAAGTAAAATGGAACATTATATGTTTATCAGAAATGATGAAAGTAACCATATATTCCCCAACAACAAACCCTACCACTTTAAAATACAACTGAAATTACCGCTGACATTTGATGGTTACTGGAAGGTGGCCTTGAAGGAAATCAGTGTACAAACAACCTCCAAAACACTTAAACCATCACAAAACACCCTTTTAATTTATTCAAGTATATGTAAGGAAAGTATAATAAGCGGTGGTGAACACTCCATATTAAGGAGAATAGCAAAAAATGATAAAAATAGTTAACTATATATGGAACTATATATTTGATACACCTTTTTATATACCCCTAAAAAAATTAGAAGTTCAAGAAATTGAATTCTTTATAAGATCTGTCAACGAAGAGTTTGCATCATTTCTCGATTCTCCAGTGTATATAACACTTCATTTTAAACGATATCCATTTTATCCAAACTATGAATCAGTCTAACTTATATATCCCAAATCCACAAAAATGGATACAGTTTTTTAAGACCAAATCGGAACAAAAAGGAAAAGGATTACAATTACCATCTAACATCGCTAATGATGTTTCCATTCACACGGTATCACCGACAGAACAGACAGTGGATCAAGCCAAGAGTGAGCTTAGACGAGATGGTATAAAACCATCAGAAATATCCTCACTTGTACAGAAACCAGAAACTACCCGAAAAGCGAACAACAGACACAAGTCAATAAAAAGAGCAAGAAAAACAACGAAATCAACTAAAAAGGTGAAGAAATCAACTAAACGAGTGAAAAAATCAACCAAAAGGACAACAAAAAAGAGAAAAAATCAAACAAAAAGAAACCAAAATCAGCCAAAAAAAGGAAACCTATCACAACCTGGGACATATTTAGTAACTAAAGATGGCATACTTTGCACAAGACGGGTTTTCTGAAGGCATACCAAACGAGTTGTTATTATTTGATTTACCGCCTACACAGGTAGCTGTTAACGAGGTGTATTTTCAAGAGATTCGACCATTATCTCAAGTGTCAGATGATACACCTATTGAGTTTCAAATTAGTGGACAGAATTCAATGGACTATCTCGATTTAAAAGGAACACAATTGTGCGTTAAACTCAAACTGACAAATCCAGATGGTAGTGATATTACCAGTGATAAAGTGGGACCTGTCAATTTATTTTTACAGGCATTATTTTCAGCCACTGAAGTGTCATTACAAAACAAAGCTATCATTTCATCCAACTATAACCCTTATATTGCTATGATACACACTTTAACACATGAGGGTTATGATGCAACAGTTTCCCAATTATCCTCTCAGCTCTTTTTTAAAAACGATAATAATCATCCCGAAGATCCTGCTGCGGATGGTTCTAATACCGGCTTATACAAAAGAGCTAAATACATCACCAATTCAAAAGTTGTCGACCTCCAAGGACCGATATATCACAGTTTATTTACATTGAAACGATACTTGTTAAATCAAGTAGATGTAAAACTGAAACTGTATCGTAGTTCTCCAGCCTTTTGTTTGTCATCAAGTGATGCATCACCTAATTACAAAGTGAAAATCATAGACGTTTACTTACTAGCTAAAAAGGTGAGAGTCAACCCCACACTGATCGTAGCCCATGCTGAGATGCTGAAGACTAGTACAGCAAAGTACCCATTTGACAGACTGGAATGTCGAACACAAACCATTGCGAGTGGAAGTACGATGTTTACATGGGATAATTTATTTCAAGGACATAAACCTAATAAGATAGTTGTAGGTTTTGTTAAATCAAATGCACTGTCAGGAGATTATAAATCAAATCCATTTCATTTTCAACATTGTGATATTCAAAGCATTTGTCTCTATACTGATGGTGTTCCTGTTTGGGGGAATCCGTTAAAATTGAATTTCAATGAATCAGAGGGACAAAACTTTATGAGAGCATATACAAACTTGTTTCTTTCAAACGGTAAATGGAATAAAGATGCAGGACTTAATATGAATAGAAAAGATTTTGGGAATACATCCCCATTATTTGTATTTCAGTTAGAACCCAACTTCTCAGATGATACAACGTTTCTATCATTAGTGAAAACCGGGAACGTGCGTCTAGAAGTTCAATTTAGGACTGCTTTACCAACCACAACCAGTTGTGTAATCTATAGCAATTCCTCAGGATTCTTCCAAATTAACAGTCAAAGAGACATAATCACAGAATGAACACTTCACAAATTCAGTGTTGTATAGACTGCAGTCCACAACTGAGAAAGACAATTTTGGGGGTTTTTGCTGCTGATCAACTTCCAAAAATCTTAAATTACCCATGTGGTTTTGTTGCAAATACACAAGACCACTTTCACAGTGGTTTGCATTGGTGCACGTTTTTCTTCCCAAACTCAACTACTGTTGAATATTTTGATAGTTACGGGAAACCTGTTGGATACTATAACGGCTATTTTCCTGCTTATATTTTCAAATTTTCAAACATAGTTGTAAATACCAAACAGTTACAAAGTATGTATAGTGATGTTTGTGGAATGTATTGTTTATTTTTCTTATTGCAAAGATTGAATGGTGTGTCTTTTTCATGAAATAGTTCAAACGTTTTCACATGTGTACGAGTTCAATGATTCTTTTGTGTTTAACTTTATTAGTGCTGTATTTGCAGAATGTATACAATCTCGTAAGAAATGTAATCAAATGTGTAAAGCTGTTATAAAACGTTTGTAAATATTGTATAATCATTTGTACTGCTGTATTCTTTTGAATATATATTTTTTTAAATAAAATGTTGATAAAATATACTTGTGTTAGTGCTATATCATTCTTCCATTAGCTTTCTTCGTGGAAACACTATGTCTGAAACTATCATTACATTTGAGTGCCCAGCTACATACATCATAGCAGGAGCAAGTGGGAGTGGAAAGTCAACATTTCTGTTTGAACTGTTTAAAAATGCACAATTTATGTTTGCAAAAATACCAAAGAAAATCATATATTGTTACTCTACATATCAACCAATGTATAATGAAATGAAAGCTCAAGTGAAAAATATAGAATTTTTTGAAGGTCTTCCTAGTAAAGAAGATATGGATATATGGTCTATGGAAGTTGGATTTAAAATCTTAGTGATAGACGACTTAGCACAAAAAGCATCAGAAAATGTAGATATTGTTTTTGGAGGAAAATATTTTCGAACAATCAGTTTAAATAGTCACTATTTTGTATTGTTTAATAATCAAGAGATCAACTACAAATTCAAACGTTAGCGAAACAAATGTTTCCTGGTGAAACTAGATATTTTATGGATGCGTATAAAAAAGCAACAAGAAAAAAGTATAGTTACTTATTGGTAGATGTGAGTCCACATTCAGAACCACTTACTTTATAAACTACGAACAGACATTTTACCTCATCAAAAGTTGATGTGTTCCGACCAGAAAAGGAGAAATATGAGTGAGAAATTAGAAAAAGAAAAGTATTTTTTAAGATATTTTATACATTCAAATGAACAACAACAAAGAGATTTAATTAAGGTCATAACAAAATCTCAAATGAGTGTGATAATAGAAGTCATTTATAATACGTTGATGGGGAATTTGGCTATATCTGAGAGTGATAAAAATACATTGAAACGATATAGAGAAGTCATTCGTAAACTTGTATCCAAAGGATTATCACGGAAAGAAAGAAAGCGACTGTTATTAAAATATTTAAAGCGTTTTTTTTGTTAATAAAACCGTGTGAATCATGGCTCAGGAATTAGTGTTAGTACCTAAATCAAAATATGAATATTTGTTGTCCAAAAGTAGCAAAGACATTGACAGTGAAAATTCAAATACAATCCAAAAAAGTACAGAACAAAATGGTGGGAAAATAGATGAAACAGACGCGGAAAAATATTTTGTGAGACGTCTCAATACCACATTTGGAAATTCATTGATAAACAAAAAACAACCAAAAAGAAAGGTTAGAACAATACCAGATATCAAATTACAGTCAACAAAGCACAATCTTAAGAAACAAAGAACAAAACCTTTAGATAAACAAAGCCTTAAGTGGATTGCCTATGACGTGTAATATTCAAATTTCAACGCAATTTTGAGTATATGTGTTATTTTCCCTCAGTTTGATGGATAACCTCAAGCATGTCAGACCTCATAGACGTGCTGCTTAAAAAATATCCTAGTGATAGTTCAGAATTACAAATTGAGATAAAAACATTGAAAAGAAAACTGAAAGATGAGGATAATAAAGAAAATAAAGTGCCGAAAAGTGAGCACCAGTGTCATATTTGTTCAAAAGTGTATACTTGTAAGAGTAGTTACAATAGACACGTGATATTGCATAATACGTTTTTTAAATGCAATTACTGCGGAGATAAATTTCGAAGAAAAGACTACCTAAAAAAGCATATGATGAGAAAACATCAACATGGAGGAAAAATGCGAAAAACCAAGGCAGAAAAATTAAAAACTTCAACATTAAAAGCATAATTATACAAGACAACCCTCAACATCAGATTATGCAAAACAACCTATATCACCTAATCATGATTATGCAATAAACAATAATATACAAGATTTCACACTTAGACCGAGTAATCATGAACAATATGATCTTTTGACATTCTTTGCCAATATAAAAGAAAGTGTTCAAAACATTTTGAAGATGCGTTTGAAAAATAGTGCTATAAAATGGTATATATCAGTGCAGGTGGAATTAATCAAAGATGGCGAACAACCTACTCAAAATGCAAAACCACATTTTAGATCTCAAACCTACAGTACTTTAAACTTAGAAACATTTGATGAACAAGATTTGAATGCAAGTTTTCAAAAAATGTTTAAAAGTTTTGAAAAATATATAAGAGAAAGCTCAGGGTGGATAATGAAAAATATCATTCAATTGAAATTTCACACAGTGAATTATAAACCGCTTGTTGGATCTAGTTTTATGGAATTACCAAAAGCTTTGAGACATTCCCAATCATTATTAAATATTAGAAATTTGGATCAAAAATGCTTTTTATGGAGTTGTTTAGCATCCATACACCCACTAGATTCTCCTTTGGTAAGTGACTATGAATCGTTTGAATCAGAATTGAATTTAAACGATTTAAGTTTTCCGCTTCCAGTACATCAAATTAGCAAATTTGAAAAGCAGAACCCATCTATATCCGTCAATGTTTTTACCTTTGAAGAAAATGAGGTATTACCATTACGTATTACAAGAAAAAAAGAGACATATCATCACATAGATTTACTATTATTACAATCTGAACATAATTCACATTATATTCTCATCAAAGATATACACCGTTTTTTAAGTTCTCAGCGGAAAAGCACCAATCGCTTCTATTTTTGTCGTTACTGTCTGCATGGGTTTTCCACTCAACAATTATTAAATGATCATATAACATACTGTCAAGTTCATGATGAACAGAAAATTGAATTACCATCAGAGAAAGACTGTTTTTTTTAATTTAAATCCTATGAAAAATCATTACGTGTTCCCTATGTGATCTATGCAGACTTTGAAACGTTAAACAAGCCTATAAATACATCATATCAATCAGGTTCAACAATTAAAACTCAGTTATTAGAACCTTGTTCATTTGGATATAAGGTTGTCTCAACAGATCCCAATTACAGTAAAGAAACGGTGTTGTATAGAGGCGAGGATGCACCTAAAAAACTTATTGAAAATCTTTTAAGGGAATCAGAAGACATAGCTCAACGATTAAACAAAATTAAACCTTCGACTTTAAACGATGATGAAGAAAAAGATTTTCAGTCGGCTGAGAAATGCTGTCTTTGTCAAAAGCATTTTGTTGTTTCAGATAAAAAAGCGAGACATCATGATCACACCTCTGGAAAGTATGTTGGTGCTACACATATGAATTGTAACATACAATGTAAACAGGTTGATTTTATCCCAGTCATATTCCACAATTTAAAGAATTTTGATTCCCATCTGTTATGTCAAGGTATCGGTTCATTTAAAGATAGCAAGATTCAATGTATACCCCAAACTATGGAAAAATATATAAGTTTTAGCATAGGAAAACTAAGATTTATTGATTCTTACGCCTTCCTACCCTCTTCTTTGAACACTCTAGTTGACAACTTAAATCAAGATGGCTTATCAGCTTTTAAACACTTTCAAAATGAAATATCAGAACATTCAGAACTTTTGCTAAGAAAATGAGTCTATCCATATGAATATATGGATAAATGGGAAAAATTTGAAGAAAATAAACTCCCCCCTGTAGAACACTTTTATTCTTCACTTACTGGAGAGACAATTTCACAAAAAGATTATGATCATAGTAAGCAAGTCTTTGAAACTTGTAAATGTAAGTCTTTGGGGGATTATCACGATCTTTATTTGAAAACCGACGTCTTGCTTTTAACAGATGTGTTTGAAAACTTTCGCAATATGTCTCAAAAATGTTATGACCTTGACCCATGTCACTTTTATACAAGTCCAGGGTTGAGTTGGCAAGCTATGTTGAAAATGACAGGGGTGACCCTACAACTCATGACGGATATAGATCAAGTTCTTTTCATTGAAAAGGGGATTCGCGGAGGGGTCAGTCAAATCTCAAACAGATATAAGAAAGCAAATAATCCCTTCTTAAAAGATTATAACCCTTCAAAGAAAACAGTGTTCCTTACGTACTTGGATGTAAATAACCTTTATGGTTTATCAATGGCAAGCAAGTTACCTACTGGTTTTTTTAGGTTTTTAGATTCAGAAGAAATAGCATCTTTTGATGTTCAAAAAATATCAGAGGAGAAATCAAAGGGGTATATTTTAGAAGTAGATTTAGAATACCCTGAGCATTTACATGATAGTCATGATGATTACCCACTTGCACCTGAGAGAAAGTTCATTCCAAACGAAAAATTATCCCCTTATGCACAAAAACTTTGGAAAAAAATTACATAACAAAACAGACGTACTTCCACCAAGAGCAAAAGTGGAAAAATTACTTACCACTCTAGACGATAAAGATCACTACGTCCTCCATTACCAGAATCTGCAGCTGTATCTACAACTAGGACTGAAATTGAAGAAAATACATCGTATTCTAGAGTTTGAACAAGAAGCGTTCATGAAACCCTATGTAGAATTCAATACAGAAATGAGAAAAAAAGCCAAATCAACTTTTGAGAAAAACTTCTTCAAACTGATGAATAATTCAGTCTTTGGTAAGTCATTAAACTTTTACTTAATTAAACTTTAAATTAATTAAACTAAGAATACCCTTTACAAAACATTTTTGATATGTTTGGACTAGTACTTAGTGTTAGAAAAAATATCTAAAAACTTGAAACCCACAACTTTTTAATAAAGATGTTTTACATTATTAATCATTTATGCATTGTTTGAAAAATAACTATCCTTACCTCAGTTGTTGAAAAATTACTTATCTATTTATTTTTCGTTTCAGGAAAAACCATGGAGAACCTTCGAAAGCATCGATCTGTGGAACTATGTCATACAGAAGCACGTTTGAAGAAACTCTCTGCCAAATCTACATATAAGCTACACAGAATTTTCTCAGAGGACCTTGTAGGTGTAGAGTTAAATAGCGTAAAAGTCAAATTAAATAAACCAATTTACATTGGAATGAGTGTATTAGATTTATCAAAAGCGAGCATGTATGATTTTTATTACAATCATTTAAAGTGTTTGTATGGAAACAAAATGCAGTTGCAAATGACTGACACCGATAGTTTCCTGTTTAGTTGTCAGACTAAAAATATATTTCAAGACATGTATAATTATTCCCATTTGTATGATACTTCAGATTTTCCAAAAGATCATTTTTTGTATAGTACTAAAAATAAAAAAGTTCTCGGTAAAATGAAGTGTGAAACGAATGAGAAATGCATCTCCGAATATTGCGGGTTGCGATCTAAAATGTATGCATACAGTTGTGATGATAAGGAAGATAAACGCGCTAAATGTATTTCACGAACTGTTGTTAATAATGAACTTAGTTTAGAACATTATAAAAATGTGTTGTTTGATGAAACATCTTTGTTATCACAAATGCATACACTGCAAAGTCATAATCATGAAATTTACTTAGAAAAAATCAATAAAATCGGTTTGTCATGTTTCGACGACAAAAGGTTTTTACTTAATAGCGTGAAATCGCTCTCGTTTGGACACCATCGAATTCAACAAAAGTAAATTCAGAACAAACTTTATTAAAAAAAAAAAAAAAATCACAACAAGCCACTATTAAAGTCACTACTAAGCACTGCAGTTCACTATGATCATCGTGATACTAAGCACTGTTAAGAAAAAAAAATCACAACACACCACTACTAAAGTCACTACTAAAGTCTCAACAGTTCACTATGATCATCGCGATACTAAGCCTGTTACTGTGGTAGTGTGATCTGAAAAGAAAAGATGATGATTTTTTATTACATCTGTGATATGAAACTTTAACTATGTGTATTCACATATTTTATTTGTATTAGAATGAAGTCATGGTATATATTCTAACAAAAATGAACATGTGGTAAATGTTTTAATAAATATATGTTAAATAGCAATGTCTTGTTATATTTTCTATAACCAGAGAGAGAGACAAGAGAATAGATTAATACTATGATATTAATAAAAAAAACCTTCCATGGTGACATTTAAAAAAAAAATATAAATGTTATACATATGATATACATGGAAAAAAAACTAATCTGAGGAATCTAACCTAAGTTGAATAAATACATTAAATCTGATAATAAAGTTTATTAACACTAAACCCAAAATCAAATAGAAGTTTATGTAAATCTTACCTCTCCTACTGGGGTTATCGGGGAGACTGATGGTTGATAATGTGCTGGTGCTTGTAGTGTTGTTAGAGGTAGTGTTGACGTCAGAAGTTGTGACGTTGGTGATGTTTGTAGAGTTGATGTTGTTGGTGGAGCTGGTGATACAGCTTGCGGAGGTGTTGATGGTGGCGCTGGTGGTGTTGCTGGTGACAACATCACTCTTCGCTCACTCTGTAAAAACAATCATGAAATAAAGAAATAAAATATATTTTAAATATGAAAAAAGGTAAACATCATTAATACCTACCTTACTTACCTTAAGCAGTTAGAGCATCCATTGTGAGGGGGGTCATTGCTTCGATCCTCCCTCATGACATAAGAACTGTAAAATGATTATATTTCGTGTGGATTAAATTTCATGAATTCACCCTTAGAAACGTGTTCGTGGGGGCAAATACTTTTCGTATATTTATCATATATTAACTTCACGGTTAGTAATCTGAGAACCATATCTATAACAAAATTAAATTGTCATTATCCACATTTTTAAATTGCCCTACATAATTAGACACACCTTTAAGATTCCATCATGTCCGCATTATTTTGGACAAGGTTGCTACATGAAGAAAGCAAAGTAAGTTTGACCAATTAATTAAATGATACTCGTAAGTGTGAATCTTGGGGTTATTTGTATTACTTTTCATTAAACTTATTCATGGGGATAAAGGGATCCGCGAAAATTAATCCTCCACGAAAAATAACCAATTTACAGTAAACCATTGCACTATTTTGTCTTAATTTCAGATGAATACAAGTACAAAAGTGCTGCCTGTGGCAGCACATTGAAATAAGCACGGCGGGAAAGAAAAACAGTCTGATAATGATTTTTATGTGGGTCAACAGGTAAACAAATTGTTTTTATTTTTACATAGCCTTTATTGAGATGTGAACTTGTTTACATAAGTATATAAATAGAAAACTAGTGCCAAGACTTGAAGGGAATCTTAAAATGAAAAAAACAAGAGGGCCATGATGGCCCTGGATCGCTCACCTGTGTATACGGTTACCCAAGGAACATCAGTCTGTATTAAAACATTTTGAAATCTGGCCAGTAGTTTTAAAGGAGATGATCCCTGTAAAGTTTTCCCTATATACATAAAAGGCAAATAAGCCCCGCCCCTGGCGGCCTGTTTTTTAATCGATCAGAATAATTTTAGCAACTTTGGTAGAGGTTGACCCATGGAACATCTGTACCAATTTATTTTAAAATCTGGCCAGAAGTCATAACATGGACAACACATCCCAGTGAAGTTCCATCCACATTTATGGTTGTTTTGGGTGGGTACAAAGATATTGTTTAGATAGGATATGTTTTTGCTTGACACAGGTTGTTTATTTCTAAGCTAACTTAAAATATTTATGATTTCTCACATCCATCAAAGCCATGTTTACAGTCGATACACAATTGTATCGATTAATACCATAAGTTGAGCACTACGAAGAAGCACTGACTGGATTTCTGGAGACAAAACTTTGTTTGGGAGACTAAATCATATCATATGCCAAAACATAAATCAAAGACAGTCGGTGCATTAATTTAATTTTTTGCTTTAAAATCCTATCATACCCAGATGTCATCATGAGAGATGTAAAAAATAATGTCCCTGCCTGGGTTCCAGCCCAAAGTGGTTCAAATGCAAAATAATTGATGTTGAATGATTCTGCTTATCTGGCATGTGCCTGTAGGCCTATCTATCATTCACAAAACTGACATATATACCCACCCCTTGGGTGCTTGTGGGATCAGATGCAAATAACTGCTATAAATACTTTGCCTACCCCCTTATTTGCTTGCTTTTTGGCTACATTTATTGCAGAAACTGAACAGATTTCATCATAGCCTCAGCCCAATATTAATGGTATTTAATGTTGTTGCTTTTTTATAACTCTTCCAAACCCATCCCTCTATACAGATAATAAGAATATAAAAATCAAATTAAAAGTTCATTTAGTTTGTACTTACATGCATGTTTTCATTTGAACAGACACAACTTTCTCGAGGCTTGCAAAAAAGTACCGAGATACATTCTGGCTCGAGATAAGATCAGAAAAAAACTCACATTAAATCATATAAAAGATGTTTATATGTTTATAATCGTAACTCTATGTACTGATATTCTCATTCTTACAAAACACAAAATACTGTAGGAGTCGAAGACAGATCTTCAATATTGTCAAATTGTAAACAATTTACCATACTTTCGTTTTTACCGGAAGTTACATATCAGAATTAAAAACATCAAACCCTTGTAAATAAATGATACTTGATGACAATTACCACAATAGTTCAAAAGTTGTTGATTATAGAATTAATACTGAAATAACTTACATCTATGACAAATCTTGGTAAAACAAATATTAATAGATAAGTAATCTCGATGCCAAAGTGCCATCGATTATTTTCCAATCAAATATATTAATACTGATTTTGTTACGCTTTCATTTACGCAAAGTATCAATAAATACTTTTTTGGCTAGAATTCATAAATGAATAACAAACCCAGAGTAATGTATTATCATACCTTCCTATCTAAGACATTTTACGTAACATAAATAATCTCTAAGAAGTATAACCTCACTACAAAATTTCGAAATTAAAACTCTTTTCAAAACTAATGTGTTTTACTTATACTTAACAAAGTGAAAAAAATACGAACTACATACAATTTTAACTTAAAATTGTACAAATTCATGAAAAAAGTATTTATCATTATAAAAGAGGCGAAACAGCCTCGTTTTCGTGTCCATAGACAATCTACGAAGCAAATACAATATGCCCGGCGGTGATCCGCCGTGCAATGACATTACACAATTTGTAAAGTTTCTTGTATGTGTGTAAATGTCTATGATGTTAGACTTAATCAGTTTCATAGACACTTTTTCCTTATCATAAAATAGTACAAGTTTTAGCCTACCAAAAGTTCCTTCCAGGGCATATCTAAACTATGAAGTATGAAGTGAAAGCTGTTTTTCAGCATTTGCATATGGAAGGGATAACCTTAGAGTACGAAAAGGACAAACTGTATTGGTGGTTGAACATTTCTCTCCAAGTCAAACCTTTCTTAAGTTCTTATTTTTTCTTTAAATCATGGAAGCACAGGAAATGAAGCAAGAAATTCAAGGACTTAAATAGGGCTAAGTTTAATTTAGGCTGACATCGTATTTTCTTAAACGGGACAACACGAAGCCGTAATTTAAACCTACGCGCACCTGCTAGACTGACTAAAATGGCCGGTTAAATGGCGGACATCACGTGAAATAAAATGGCGGATAAATGGCGGTTTCTGCTATCACGTCACTTCCGATTGGATCCCGTCTCATCGTGGGTATCATGAGGCAAATCAGATACTAAGCGGGATAACATCTCCGCAGGAAGCGAATCTGAAACTGTCAAGTTGAAATGTATGACTATAGATGTTCCTTCCCATGGGAAGGAACAATCAATGAGGGCTTTAAAAATAAAAAAATTACAGGTGGATGAGAGTTTACCTAACATCCAATAAATAAACATATACAATATTTAGATTCACTACAAAATCACATACTGTGATATCAACTAACACTTAATTTGATTTAAATAAAAAGGTACATACCCTTGCATGAAATATAGCGTCGTAACGGCACAACGCTTGATATGAGTTGACAATCTCCCCCACCTCAGAGAGGTTGAGGGAAATGTACTTCTTCCGTGTGAGGTCCGTCACGTGGATGTATGTATCACCCCGAAATGGGATAGCGCACATCTCCTTTTTAGAATCTTTTAGAATTAGAATTTTGCGGAGGCTCTCACAATATTGCCGGTGTTGTCCCTTTTTTCTGTAAACATTTTGTTTGTTTGAAGTTCTGCAAAAAACTGTGATGGGAGGAACATCTTAAACCTTTTTATTGCATGATCTTTGGGTACGTACTGATTGGATGTCACCCCTTAGCCAATGATTTTTTTAAACTATGACAAGAAAGGTTAGTTAAATATCGTATTTCACTCAGTGATGACTCGATGTTATCCTTCAACCAATGAAGGATTCAAACCATGGTATGAAAGGATGACTAAATATCATGTTTCACTCAACGATGTTCAAAACGGGTAACGATTGGTTTGAGCATTGGATAGTGTGGATCCATCCATCGATTGATGTTGAAAAAGATAAGATATGTTTGTGAAAATAACGAAAGTTTGCGAGAAAACGTCACCCCCCCCCCTTAAAAAAGGAGATCAAACCAGGTTCTTAAGAAAGAGACTAAGTCGTTTGATGTCACAAAAATATCTGTATAAAAGCCTTAATGTGATTTAATTCATAACTAGTCATTGCATCCCATTTCACTTCATTACACCCCTTTCCGATAATTCCGATAACGTCCCGTCTATATGTAAAAGATCAAGTATCCAGTCTATGTATTACGTCACCCCCTACGCCGGTCACCCTAAATACCGACAGGAACCGTCAAGAACCGTCAGGAACCGACAGGAACCCAAAATACCGACAGGAACCGTCAAGAACCGTCAGGAACCGACAGGAACCCTAAATACCGACAGGGACCGTCAAGAACAAAATTTATATTCGAAAGATGGTTAAAAAGCCTAATTCTATACCTTATGGAAGGTCTGAAGCCTTATTTATGACCGATATAAAATAATAAGTCATGTACAATAACCGACAGGAAGATTTTTGGCCTTAATTCGGAGCTACATGAAAATGTATGCCTTTCTTATGTACCGTCAGGAAGTTTCAAGGCCTTAAGTTGGACCGACATTTAGTTATATGATAATAACATCTACCGACAGGAACTTTAAAGGACTTTATATTGACCGATATGAAGTTATATGACATGTTCATCTACCGACAGGAAGTTTTGGGGCCTTAATTTGGACCAACATGAAGTTACATGATAATAACATCTACCGACAGGATCTTTTAGGGCCTTTATTTGGACCGACATGAAGTTATATGACATGTTCATCTACCGACAGGAAGTTCTGGGGCCTTAATTATGACCGATATGAAGTTATATAACATGTTCATCTACCGACAGGAAGTTTTGGGGCCTTAATTATGACCGATATGAAGTTATATGACATGCTCATCTACCGACAGGAAGTTTTGGGGCCTTAATTATGACCGATATGAAGTTATATGACATGTTCATCTACCGACAGGAAGTTTTGGGGCCTTAATTATGACCGATATGAAGTTATATGACATGTTCATCTACCGACAGGAAGTTTTTGGGAGTTTATTTGGTCCCATATGAAGTTATATGACATGTTATCTCATGACATTTATATCCGAGGAATTTTTGGGTTTAAGTTGTATGCCATTCTTATGTACCGTCAAGAAACTTTTATGGCCTTTATTTTGACCGATATGAAGTTATATGACATGTTCATCAACCGACAGCAAGTTTTTGGGCCTTATTTGGACCGAAATGAAGTTATATGATAATAACATCTACCGACAGGAAGTTTTGGGGCCTTTATTTGGACCGACATGAAGTTATATGACATGCTCATCTCCCAACAGGAAGTTTTGGGGCCTTACTTATGACCGATATGAAGTTATATGACATGTTCATCTACCGACAGGAAGTTTTGGGGCCTGTATTTGGACCGAAATGAAGTTATATGATATTAACATCTACCGAAATGAAGTTTTGGGGCCTTAATTATGATCGATATGAAGTAATATGACATTTATATCCACCGACAGGAAGTTTTTGGGCCTTAATTCGGAGCTACATGAAATTGTATGCCATTCTTATGTACCGTCAGGAAGTTTCAGGGCCTTAATTGGGACCGACATTAATTTATATGATAATAACATCTACCGCCAGGAAGTTTTAAGGCCTTTATTTGGACCGATATCAAGTTATATGACATGTTCATCTACCGACAGGGAGGTTTGGGGCCTTTATGTGGACGAGAATCCAACATTTCGCATTTCGGAGCGAATTCTCGCCCCGCGGCACGGAATAATCAATATTATGTCTTTTCGACTTTTCGTTTGGCGCCCCACCAACCCGCCAGGCGAGAATTAAATACATGTATATCGCTTTTCGCATTCCTGGACGCATGCGCAAAATGATTGTTAACACATGTTTACCCTTTGATGATGCTACTTATTCATTTTTGTTTGTTTGACTCTCCCTTGTGTTTTCGTTTCAACAAAGGACGACAAATGGAAGATATATAGCATGATGAATATTGAAAAACTTTTCTATGCATTTGTTCAAAAACTAATTTCCCCCTTTTAGTAAGGCTTAAAATTTATTTATTTATTTATTTATTTATTTCATTGGTAAAGTGATAACTGGTTGTTGGATTAATTATATGATTGATTAATTAATATATTTACTCTCTCTCTCTTCTCTAGTCATTATTTGATTCAATATAAATGAAATCTATTATCCATGTAATTTAATATAAAATTATAAAGTTAAAATGAATGGTTTCATGTATACAAATGCCGTGATTAAGCTTTTTGATAGTACATAATTCATATTTTAGTAATTTGATATGAAGTGTTGAATATGCATGAAAATGTATGTTATACTGTCGCCGTGAAATGTTACCACATGCCTACTGACCATCTAGTTTATTGAAATAAGAATCTTGAATCTTGAATCATGTAAGCAAATCAAAGAAATGTTTCCTGCTTTAAATGGAAATGGTTATGGTGATAGTATCCTTCAAAAAGCAGTTCAAATTACTCTTTCTTGGGTCAGGGCTATTTATAAACATACATTGACTGATTGAGGAATTTGGCAAAGAACTAGTAGAATTAAGTACGATTTTCAGCAATATAGAAAACAGAACAATTGTGACACGAAATGATTAGCGCATTATTGAATCAAGGGGAATCTCTGTAAAAACTATTTGTTAATTTTTTTTTTTTATGTTTTTGATTTTTTTTTTTTTTAGTTTATACGGATTGCATATTTTGCACGTTTACATGTACATGTCTTATGAGTCATTCAATTGTTTACAAACATAACTACATCGCATATTACATTTATCCTCATCAATTTACCCCAGACACTCCATGTGATTCCATTTACTTATCACTACAACATATATTGATAACATAAAAGATAAAAAAACTTGTGATTCGACGAAATTCAAATACTAGTATCTCCGATTACAGACCGTTTTCAAGAATACTTGCTGGTGCAAAATGTAAACAATGCTAGTATTTTAACATCCATCTAAAATATTAAAACACGTAACTTACATTACATTCTCAATGAGTATATTTGTTATTTTGCAGAATATATTTGCACATTATGTACCATTTGTGTTTGTTTACAACATATCAATTATTTGATCCGTAAAAACGGCCAGAGGCGGGCCTTATTTACCTTTAATTGAATGATGTTGGCAGGGGTGAATCTTGGGTGAAGCTTGAGAAAAGATGCTGAACTTATTCCGATATTTGTTTTGTTTCTTTCCATTGCCATGGTAACCAGATTTCTTCATGTTTCAAGTTTATTTAAGAATCTTTTGTAAAGGTTCAATTTAGGATCATCTTTTTTAATTTTTATGAAATTCTGTTAAAGCAAATTGGTAACGGACAACTAGAGACATAGTGTGATCACAATCGCTCACCTTGAGCATGATATGCTCTGGTGAGCTAAGAAAATAAATCGATACCAAGTAAAAGAGTGACTAAGTAGAAGGTTTCTAAGTAGAAGGTTTCCATTTCAACATATATTAAGCCTTTTTCTACATAATACCCCTAAAGAAAGCATCTTTTTCATCCTAGAACATAATTTTTAACTCCCTCCCCCCTCCCCGTTTTCTACCAATATATCAAGGGAAGTTACTGCTAAAAATCGCGAGATCCTTATAGTTGTCATGCGTCATCTACAAGCACGTGTCAGCTTTTTCTAAAACTTAGTACAATTTCCTAACATTGTAGACATTGCTTTAAACCAGAGCAGTATTCTATCAGATAACAGACCTCCTGTTTCAGAATTATATTTGATAACAGCCGAGATTCAGTTTTCAGAATAATTTGTACATGTACACATTTTGTATTTTCTTTGAAGTCGATACATTTTGTTTACGTGTTGATAAAATTTGTAGATATATTGCATTCGATCTTTATCGAAAAAGCAAAACCTTAATTGTTCTAGAACTCCACATAGGCACTCATTTTCATCAGTGTGGGCATTAGCTGCTGCCGCATCTGTAATTGGATGTCCGATAAGATCAGTCTTTCCACCGATCAATGGCATCCTAGACCGATGTGTTGGAATTTTAAATGCAACGTTTGCGCCATTGGAACAATGTAGTCAGAATGAGCCTGTCCACATTCTTTGGACAAACTCATTTTCGGCCCAAAAACTTCCTGTCGGTACATAAAATCTTCATGTCGATCATTATTAAGGCCCCAAAACTTCCTGTCGGTAGATGTTAATAGAATATAACTTCATGTCGGTCAAAATAAAGGCCCAAAAACTTCCTGTCGGTACATAAAAATGCCATATAACTTCATGTCGATCATAATTAAGGCCGAAAAACTTCCTGTCGGTACATAAAAATGCCATATAACTTCATGTCGATCATAATTAAGGCTGAAAAACTTCCTGTCGGTAGATGAAAATTGAATATAACCTCATTTCGGTCAAAATAAAGGCCCAAAAACTTCCTGTCGGTACATAAAAATGTCATATAACTTCATGTCGATCATAATTAAGGCCGAAAAACTTCCTGTCGGTACATAAAAATGCCATATAACTTCATGTCGATCATAATTAAGGCTGAAAAACTTCCTGTCGGTAGATGAAAATTGAATATAACCTCATTTCGGTCAAAATAAAGGCCCAAAAACTTCCTGTCGGTACATAAAAATGTCATATAACTTCAAGTCGATCATAAATAAGGCCCCAAAACTTCCTGTCGGTAGATGAACATGTCATATAACTTCATGTCGATCATAATTAAGGCTGAAAAACTTCCTGTCGGTAGATGAAAATGTCATATAACTTCATGTCGGTCAAAATAAAGGCCCAAAAACTTCCTGTCGGTACATAAAAATGTCATATAACTTCATGTCGATCATAAATAAGGCCCCAAAACTTCCTGTCGGTAGATGAACATGTCATATAACTTCATGTCGATCAAAATAAAGGCTCTAAAACTTCATGTCGGTATTTGTACATGTCTAATAGCTTCATATCGGTCATAATTTTGGCTTCAAAACTTCCATAAGGTATAGAGACAGGCCTATTTATCGTCTGTCGAATTTAAATATTGTTCCTGACGGTTCCTGTCGGTATTTAGGGTTCCTGTCGGTTCCTGACGGTTCCTGTCGGTATTTAGGGTTCCTGTCGGTTCCCGACGGTTCCTGTCGGTATTTAGGGTTCCTGTCGGTTCCCGACGGTTCCTGTCGGTATTTAGGGTTCCTGTCGGTTCCCGACGGTTCCTGTCGGTATTTAGGGTGACCCTACTACGCAGTTGAGTTAACAAACATGGCTTTCGTTATTTTCGCTTTCACTTGTTTCATCATCATCTCTGTTCAGTCTCAGCCTGCCATTGATTCCAGAGATGAATGTAAGTCTGATGACTCTATTCTAAGGTGTGTTGGAAAGGGAGAGGGTGAACGTTACCTCATCCACTTCGATGGAGAGATATTGGAGTTGAAAGGAAATTTCAGGAACGCCATCATAGATATCTCAAACGCTATGAAGATCAAAAGAGTCTTAAGTCGGGACACTGAATTGTCGTGTGACAGTTTCATGTTGCAGCACAGAGCTTTCACACTGAACAACCCAAATCAAGACCCTCTTCAATGCAATGTAAGTGTTAAAACCATTTTCATTTCGTTTTGTTTGTTCTATAAATAGAACATTTTCAGTTTTCGTTACATAAATATTTATGGTTGAACAGAATAAATGTGTTTCCTGCAATAAATAAATAAATAACATATCCCTTAACCAAAGCTTTAATACAGTAAATTAAGAAGTTCTTTTTTTTTTTTTTTTTTTTTTTTTTTCAAAAATGTTTTTGATGTTTGATGTTTTCTTTTAAAGTTAACTTTGATCTTTAAAGCTTTTTTATTTATATTTCTTTCACTTCTTTTTTCTAAAGTTTTGTTTTAGATACTAAAACTTTCTTAATCATGCCTTTCTTTTGATGTTCTATGAACAAAAAACTATTTTACTTTTTTAAAAACTTAAGAAAAAGTCACGGAATTATAGTTTCAGATTTGACAATAAAAAGTTGAGTTCAAACATCTCTGTATATAGTTGTTTATTTTTCACCCTTTTAGTTGACAATGTTTTCATGATAGCTTTCATGTAGTAAAACAATAAACTACAAACTAAAATATTTGTAGTTGTTTATAATCTTAGTCTTAGCGGAAAGTATCTCTTTTCAGGGTTCCCGCTGGCCATCGCCATTGTCGCCAATGGCGCCAGAAAAAAAAATCTGGCTCCAAAAAATTGAAATGGCGAAAGGTTATGACGCCTTATTTTTCATAATTGGCGCCGCATTCTCCGCATATTAACCGCAAAGAAAAGCGGATCACCAATCAGTTTACTCAAGCGTGTTTACCGTTATCGTGTAATCTTAATGATGGGTCTATTGTTTGTCACAGCAGGTGACAAAAGATTATTCTTATCCATTCATCGATTACGCAATCATGCTGCAGTAAATGACCAGAGGGCATGTGACCTCACTTACTTCGGCAAACAGCAAATTGCAAATTCTGGGACAGTGTTTGATCAGCTGATTTTGACATGTCGCCTGCTAATTTACAGATCCAGCCATGATCAGTTTCATGTAAATTAGTCTTTGTAAGTAAAACATATTGAAGTATGAAATTCAATAGTCGTAGAGGTTTAGTTTGAGATTTTGATATATTCAAGTAGTTCTTGACTTGGCTAAGTTTGGTCACAAGGCTGACTAGTTTTGCTGCACCGAGTTTTCTTTCTATCAATGTTTTTTCCCATTGAAAAATATTCCACTACTAAGACAAAGTTCTAAAACCTGTTTTTCTTTTATTTGTTTTATTTTTGAGGTTTTTCAGTTATTGCAGGTAGATAGATCAAAAGGGAAACAAATCAATTGCATAATAATTTAAAGTTTTTCTTCCTCCCTTCATAAAATTTACAATTATTAAATAAATAACATCTCCTTAATTAAAATATTATATCCTGAGTGAATGTGTGTGTGAGTAGTTTGAATATACCTGGTAATACAATTTAATACATATGGCACCTGTTTTTAAAGGGAGAAAAAATAAACATAATAAAAATATATATTTGAGCCATTGGCACTAAATTTGGCACAAACTTCCTTAATTTGGCTCCAAGTTTTCTCGTTTGGCGAAAGTTGTGGCGCAAACTTTT
The DNA here is from genome assembly GCA_021229015.1 of Solen grandis. Taxonomy (NCBI): domain Eukaryota; kingdom Metazoa; phylum Mollusca; class Bivalvia; order Adapedonta; family Solenidae; genus Solen; species Solen grandis. The sequence goes on from CM037788.1 coordinate 5,842,666, forward strand.
TTTCAGCCAGGGTGAACCCTGCTTTTCTTTTGTAAATGCATCTCAACAGCTTTTGAAAACATTTGTATTGGATTTATTATCATTTATCAAAGAGATGTTATCTTTTAGTACACTGTCCTAAAGGTTACTGATCTCACCTTTTTTCTTTCTTTTTTTGTCATGAAGAGTGCGGAAACTCATAACTAAGTATTGGTCATTTTCAAAATGAATCCAGTAATGAACGGACAATGTTTTGAGTGTGGAAATCCATGCTATATAGAATGCAACAAGTGCTACTGTGTTTTATCAGAACAAGGGTCAGCAGCATAACTGTGTCGTCATGGAGGATGAAGGGTTTCATGACCTTGATTTTGAACTCTGTAACTGGATGTTATGATAAACATTTCCCTATAAAACAGCATCCCATCCTCGATTAAACCACCTCAATCACGGTCCTTTTCAGGACCACACATTCACCTCATGGTCTCTCCCTTTAAACATATCCCCCTGTGTGTGTGTGTGTGTGTGTGTGTGTGTGTGCACTCGAATCCCACGTGTGTGTGTGTGTGTGTGTGTGCACTCGAATCCCACGTGTGTGTGTGTGTGTGTGTGTGTACTCGAATACATAGGGGTATTAAATTCATCTATTACCTAGCTTGTGATAGGTCAGTGGTTCTATGTGAATGTCTCTGTCCACTTAATATCTTCACCCATCTATAAAAATTTGAACATTCCTATATGATCGAGATACTGTTGGTGGGATGTTAAATTCTCAACAATGACATAAAGAGTGTTTTTACATTCAATTTATTGTTTTCCTATAAAGTAAAAAAAACATGTTTACTTTTCTGTAAACTAAAAAATACATGCATCATAGAATTTATACATCACACATTAATAATTGAAAATGATGTTCTATGTAAGAATCTACAGCTCCTATACTCAAACTTATACATCCACCGTTTTTAAAATCATGTATCCAGTTTATAACCTTCTCGGTTATGACAAATCTATCCCATTCCTCAATCTTGATCATGTCAATATTAATATCAACATGATACTTAAAACATAACTGTGCTAATGTCCTTGAAATTTTCAAAGGTGTCTGCTCTACCTAACCACTGTGTAATGCATGTTTTGGACTTTAGGGATATTTTCCTGCAGGAATAATAGAGAGCTGCTTTATACATTTCATATCTAAGTATATTTTTCAATGATATGTATGGCTTTTCCACTAATTCGTGATAAATAAAAGCACACTGTTCCTCAGACAAGACATCCATATTCATTCAAAACTAGTTGAATGGTTTGAAGAAAAGTCGTTAAAGCACACTAGGATAATTGGATCCTCCGAGAAAACGGATATGTTTGAAGCATTTTACACACTTCGTCTTGCTGTCGCTATACCCATTGTCCTCTCAAATACCCTAAGATAGCCAACAACAGTAACTGAGTGATAAAACTGTTCATATTCACACCTTAATGAAAGGAAGAAAAATAACTTCAATCTATTGTATTGAATACTTTAAAGTCATTGAGTTCACAAAACACATTCACCTTGTATACACATCAAACGTATGAACAATATACAACGTACACCTTATCTCATCACTTTATCTGGTGAAACAATTTACCACACGATCAATGCTATTCTCATCCTTTCTTTATAAGCACTTACAACAAAACCCACCGTCAATAAAAGAACAATAGAACGTTCACCTTATTATAAAGGGTTCAATCAAGAACAATACAACTTTCACCTTATCTGATCATGTCTATCATAAACCTGTCAATCAACTACTGAACCGCCGGAACCGCCAAACAAATATGGCGGTTTTACTATATAACGTATACAACCGCCAGAAACAAAATGGCCGCGAGTTTCTTATTTTTTCACTACTAAGGTAAGCTATTGTGACTTATGAATGTCTGTTGTCCATTGTCACTTAAACAACATATCGTCCTAACTACTGAGCCAATTTTCATAAAACTTTACAGGAATGTTCCTTTGGTGCTCCTCTTCCAAAGTTGTACAAAGAATTAAATTCCATGCCAAAATCTGTTTGCCATTGGCAGCTAAAAGGGGAAAAAAAGTAAAAACTTAAAAAATCTTTTTTTCCAAAAGTACTGGCTGGATTTCGAAGATTTTTGGCACAGATGTCTCTTCTCTCTATAATGATTGTAAAAATTATCTAGATTGGTCAAAAAACATGTCCGCCAGGGGGCGAAGTCCATTTTCCTTATATGTATATAGTACAAACATGAAAAATCTTCTTGTCCGAAAGTACACATTGGATTTCAAAGTTTTTTGGCACAGATGGTTTTTGGGTGACTTGCTACCAAGATTGTAAAAAATTTTGGTTCGGTCGAAAAATATGGCTGCCAGGTTGCAGAGTCCGTTTTCCTTATATTTTATGTATATATAGTGCAAATTTAAAAAATATTATGGTCCAAAAATACTCATTGGGTTTCAAAGTTTTTTGGCACAGATAATTCTTAGGTGACTTGCTGCCAAGATAGTAAAAATTGATTGGATCCTTCAAAAAACATGGCCGCTAAAGGAAAGAGCCTGTTATCCTTACATGTATATAGAACAAAATTGAAAAATCTTCTTTTCCAAAAGTACTGGCTGGATTTCAAGAGTTTTGGCACATATGTTCCTTGGGTCACTCTCTATCACGATTGTAAAACTTAATTGGATTGGTAAAAAAACATGGCTGTCAGGGGGCAGAGCCCATTTTCCTTATATGTATATTGTATAAATTTGAAAAATCTTCTTGTCTGAGCATGTAAAATTTAATTGGATCATTTAAAAAAACATGCCTGCAAGTAGGCAGAGCCAGTTTGCCTTATATGTATGTAGTACAAATTTGAAAAATCTTCTCGTCCAAAAGAACTGGCTGATTTCAAAATGTTTTTAGCACAGATGTTCCTTGGGTCTCTCTCTATGAAAACTGCTGAAATTATTCGGATGGCTGGCAAGGAGCAGAGCCCTTTTTCCATAATATCATAAAATATTAGCTGTTTCTTTTCCTCCCACTAATACCTTGTTCTCAGGTGAGCGATTCCAGGTCCTTCTTTTTAAAGCTAGGCACATGTCAAACCAATGGCCACTGGTCCTGCAGACCATCCAACATCTAACAATACCCGTGAGTCTCATGGTTACTATTTGCCAGCAGAGAATTGAAGTACCGCTTCTGTCAGGCGCCTTCATAATAGTGAGACCGGCTTTTTTTTTAAATTCTAGATCAGCTCATGCAGCAACAGACAATCATCTACATTTTGTTCTATGAATACATTTGCTGAGATGTCCCTTACATTTAGGTAGATCTACACCCTTTTGTTGTATTCATGTTCTGTGGTACAACTCAAATCTATACAGAAAATAACAGTCCCACACTTTTTCTTGTACTCTTGTAAATGTCCCTACATGGTAATTATTATAATGCCCTGTAATGTAACATGTTACTTATCAAATATATGTGTTTCCTTTTACTTAACATTGTGAGGTCAGCTGAGGATAGATTCCCAACCTCAACTGCACTTTTTACAGGGGACCTTAAAAACAACAACTAATTTTTAAGGCAGCTAATGTATAGGGAAGATAATAGATATAAGGATTCAGAGTTGTTATAATTCACGCTTGACATTTCAGACAGTTGTTAAAATTACATTTTGTGTTGGAAAGTAAAAGCAGATAATAGCCTATCATTTCTCTAATAGATGACATTGTAATATTTACAGTGGCATATTCCACAGATGATTTTGAAAATATTTGAAGTGAGACATTCTTGAAAGTAGAGTAGCATAAACACAAATGCCATGATGGGGCTTGTTGGAAATGGGTTTCTTTGGTCTCAACTGAATTGCTGAGACTTTTGGAAATTGAAGTATTGTATATTATTGTTTTATGGAGAAAACTTGTGTCGCAGAAACTTGTCTTACTTTTCTTTATGGACTAGTCTTTCAATGAAAAAAACTGTCCTTTAAATTGATGATGTCTTGGAGGGCGTCAGGCAGCAGCATCGGGCATCCGATCAGGTTGACCTTTTTTTTTTTTAATCTGCTATAACTTGTATGGCCATCATTGGATTGCTTCAATATCTGGCCATAATACCATCAGTTGCTTATGTAAAAACAGTTTGAAAATGATTAGATTTCCATGACATTTCACAGTATATAACTTTGCTTTTTTAAACTTCCTTAAGGAATAAAAAAGGGGAAAATTGAAGTCTTTACATTTCAGTTAATTATCCATGGGAAATAACTGCTTTAGGACTAAACCTTGTACATATGTTTGTTAAAATAGAGTAGCTTCCCTTGCACTGAATTGCTTTGAAACAACATGAAGTAAGAGGTGCAGGGTCAGTGTCAAGACAGGACAATAAAAAGTCTACATAAGATTCCAGTCCTGTCCACTTTATGAGATGTATTAGTCCCTGAGATGATTTGTGGTAGTACATGTGTTGCAGTAGTGTTTAACATAATGTTTCTAAATGTACACTCTGTTTATTTCAGGACCTCAGCGCCATAGCCATGCCTCTCATGGAATCAGGCGACAGTCCTTTGTCCCCTACCTCTCCATTACATGCATCCCTAGACAACGTGGACGGAGATTTCAGAGCCAGATCTGGATCAGTAGGCCTCAGGGGATTGTTCTCAAAAGACAGACATCGGAAAAAATCGGGTGAGGAGTACACAAAAGGGAACTCACCATCAACTTCATCGAAAGTGAAAAACTTTTTTGACTCAATTCGACCTCGCTCAAAATCAGATTTATCAGGTGTTAAAAAGCCTAACAAAAAGGCGATACAAGCTGCTAGAATGGACGCCTCAATGGATGAGTCACAATTAAGTGCCTTGAAAAACAGCAATCCAAATGTATCTCTCCCACCCGTGCACCGAATGGAAGAGGAATCTCCAATGAGTCGGATTCAGTTGACAATCCCCAGTTCTCGTCAGAGGCATCAGTCAGGCCCCCCAACTGCAGTGGATCAGTTTAACAGTCGCCGCCGCCCTCGTGCAAATTCTGACTCAAAACATATGAGACCTGCCAAAAAAGCATTAATACACCAGGTGAGTCTTGCGTTTTTGAATTCATGATTGTCATGTCTGTTACTTAAAAATAAATCAAAGTAACTGTTTTCCGATAGGTATTTCTGTTGGTTACATTTTAAGCACAAATTGTCATCGCTACAAGGTGTCAGAATTTCACCTTTTCATGCACCCACCATGAAATGGCAACGGGCATATAGTGTTACACCTGTCCATGTGTGTGTGAGTGTGTGTGTGTGTGCGTGCAAGAAATTGTATCCTGGCAATAACTTTGTTGTATCCATGGCCTCATGTTTTGAAATAACTTGGCACAACTGACGATGTTTCGCCAAAAGAACTAGGTTGATAGCTTGAAGGTCAAGGTCATAGCACTTGGTTAATTGACCTTAAAATCTAGTCCCGGCTGTAACTTGGTTGTGAATGGTTGTATTTTAAAATAAATAATCCTTAGGACAAGTTGATGTGATGCACTCAAGAATCATGTTGCTACCTTGAAGGTCAAGGTCATAGCAATCCGTTGATCTTAAAATTGTGTCTGGGCTGTAAATTTGTTTTATATAGTTGTGTCTTGAAATTACTTAACACAAATGATTCCTAGGACTAGGCAATGTGTTGCAAACAAGAACCAGTCACCTGCTTCAAGGTTAAGGTCACAGAAGTCAGCTGACCTAAAAATCATATGCAGGCTGTAACTTTGTTGCATATGGTCAAGTTTTGAAATAACTTGATGTCGCAAACAAAAACAAGGCTTCAAGGTCAGGGTCACAGCACTCAGTTGACCTTAAAATCTGTTTAAGCAGTTGTGTCCGGCTGTAACTTTTTAGCTCACCTGAGCACAAAGTTCTCACAAAAGTTGTTAAAATAAACTTGATCCATGTAGAACTCTTGTTGCCATGGCAACAAAAGGAAAAAAATTATGAAAACTTTAAAAATCATCTCCTACAAAACTATTGGTCAGATTTCAAAATGTTTTGGTACAGATGTTCCTTGGGTAAACCTCTACCAAGATTGCTAAAATTATTCCGATCTGTAAAAAAAACATGGCCACCAGGGGCGGGGCTAATTTGCCTTATATTTATATAGTGAAAACTTTAAACAATATCTTCTTTAAAACCGCTCGACAGAATTTGATTGAACTTGTTGGGATGGTCCTGTTGACCGTCATCATCAATTTACTTTAAACGGCATCTCCTCTGAAACTGCTGGGCAGAATTTGATTGAACTTGGCAGGGATGATCCTTGGGTGAACCTTCGCTGAAGTTGCTAAAATAAACCTGATCAATGTAGAACTCTGGTTGCACTGGGAATGGAAAGAAATGAATTATGAAAACTTTAAAAATCATCTCCTTCAAAACTACTGGCCAGATTTCAAAATATTTTGGTACAGATGTTCCCTTTGGTAACTCTCTACAAAGATTGCTAAAATCCGATCAAGAAAAAAACATGGCCACCAGGGGCGGGGCTAATTTGCCTTATATGTATATAGTGAAATCTTTAAACGACATTTCCTTGAAACCACTGGACAGAATTATATTAAATTTGGCAGGGAGATCCTTGGGTGAAGTATCATAAAAGTTGCTGAAAATTTTCCGATCCATAAAAAACATGACCATCAGGGGTAGGGCTAATTTTATATGTATATAATGAAAACTTAAAATGACCTCTCCTCTGAAACTGCAGGACAGAATTTGATAAAACTTTGCAGTGATCATCTCCATCAAAACTACTGGCCAGATTTCAAAATGTTTTAATACAGACTGATGTTCCTTGGGTAACCCTATACTCAGGTGAGCGATCCAGGGCCATCATGGCCCTCTTGTTGGTATATGTAGCATGATCTTATGACTCTCTACCAAGATTGTTCAAATTATGACCCTGGGGTCAAAATTGGCCTTGCCCCAGGGGTCACTTGATTTAGCATAGGCTAATATAGAAAAAAAATTGAAAAATCTTCTTCTCAGAAACCACAAAGCATGGAGTTTAGATATTTGGTATGTAGCATGATCTTATGACTCTCTTCCAAGATTGTTAAAATTATGACCCTGGGGTCAAAATTGGCCTTGCCCCAGGGGTCACTTGAATTAACATAGGCTAATATAGAAAAAAACTTGAAAAATCTTCTTCTCAGAAACCTCAAAGCATAGAGTTTAGATATTTGGTGTGTAGCATTGTCTAGTGGATCACAACCAAGTTTGTTCAAATTATGACCCTGGGGTCAAAATTGGCCCCGCCCAGGGGTCACTTGATTTAACATAGGCTGATATAGGAAAAAAATTTGAAAAATCTTCTTCTCAGAAACCACAAGGCATAGAGTTTAGATATTTGGTGTGTAGCATTGTCTAGTTGATCTCTACCAAGTTTATTCAAATCATGACGCTGGGGTCAAAATTGGCCCCGCTCCAGGGATCACTTGATTTTACATAGACTAAACTAAAAATCTTCAAGGTCTGGAGTTTATATATTTGGTATGTAACATAGGCTAATAGACCTCTACCAAGTAGAGTGTGGTAGTGTGTAGCATTGTCTAGTCAATTCTTACCGACTTTGTTCAAATCATGACCCTGGGGTCAAAACCTTCACAAAAGTTGCTAAAATAAAGTTGATCAATGTAGAACTCTGGTTGCCATGGCAACAAAAAAAAAAAAAAAAAATGAAAACTTTAAAAATCATCTTCTTCAAAACTACTGGCCAGATTTCAAAATAATTTGGTACAGATGTTCCTTGGGTCAACCTCTACCAAAGTTGCTAAATTTTTTCCGATCTGTAAAAAACATGGCCGCCAGGGGCGGGGCTTATTTGCCTTATATGTATATAGTGTAAAATTTAATCATCATTTCCTCTGAAACCACTGGACAGAATTTGATTAAACTTGGCAGGAATGATCCTTGGGTCAACCTTCACAGAAGTTCCTAAAAAAAACTTGATCCATATAGAACTCTGGTTGCCATGGCAACAAAAAGAAAAAAAAATGGAAACTTTAAAAATCATCTGCTTCAAAACTACTGGCCAGATTTTAAAATAAATTGGTACAGATGTTCCTTGGGTCAACCTCTACCAAAGTTGCTAAAATTATTCCGATCCAATTAAAAAACATGGCCGCCAGGGGCGGGGCTTATTTGCCTTTTATGTATATAGGGAAAACTTTACAGGGATCATCTCCTTTAAAACTACTGGCCAGATTTCAAAATGTTTTAATACAGACTGATGTTCCTTGGGTAACCGTATACTCAGGTGAGCGATCCAGGGCCATCATGGCCCTCTTGTTATAAAGTATTGACATCCGTTATAAAAATAATGACTCCTGTCTCGGATGAGATATGTTCAATTGTTATACCTTATATTTCTTCCTGTAGTTAAAATTACTGGTAATACTTAGTACTGTTGCTTCTACTGTTGCTTTTCCAACAGTAGTAGTTCCTCTATATCCTTTAAAATAAGTCCCAACTACTCCTGTAAATTCAACAAAGAAATACGTTACTTATAATAGTGTGTTAACTTTAACATTTAAATTGTTGTTAAAATCATGTGTTCCGTTCATTAGAAATGATAGGAAACTTTTGTAAAGTGATTTACTCTTGAGATGGCTGATATCATATAAAGCGACTTTATGAGAATTCGAGCGAGCTCTTATTGATTCAGTTACCATTTACGAGTTGACAGATATGATACTCTTTCGAATGCAAGAAAAGAACAACGATGGCTGAAGTTCCTTTTAGCAATATGCATGCAACCCTAAAGAAATAAATATGTTAATGGAAATTAAGTAATTAATACCCATCGTCTTCTTTTATCAACTATCTACAGACTATGAAGTATTGTAAGAATGAAAAATGACTGATCATCTCCCAATTGGTAATAGAGCCCTTGACCATAATGGTAACTCGCTCACAACCAAACATAAAGTCATATGGTGGCACTAAGGTGACATTCATAGGAAGGAGGTGAGATTTAGCACAGGAAAATATGATGTTTTTCGTTTGTTAATATATTAAATGCTTATTGTTAATTATATATTTAATGTCTATTTTTGTAGACTGAAGACTCTTTGTCGACTTTTATATAGATCGCGGCATTAGATCGCAGATATTATCAAGTGGTCATTATTTTTAAAGGAGGTCAGTATTTTATAGAAAGGGATCTTTTTTTCTAAAGAATAATGACCGGAGAAAATATTTTCATTATATTTATCATAGGGGGGCGGGTTATGTGAGTTATTGGTACTGTGACATACTTCCCTACCAAACTGGAATTTGTTCTTGAATTTCCAAATGGATCCAGAGAACCTCACAGCACTTAAGCCATTGCTTAAATTGTGTCCCAAATGTCACAGGTTGAGAAAAATGTGCAGCCTGACTGAGAAAATATTTTCATTATATTTATATATGGGGGGAATTTTTAAATGGGGTCAATATTTTTTATACATATCATGAAGGGGTCACATTTTCTGAAGAATAATGACCCGGGTCAATACCTTATACATATCATCGAGGAGGTCTTATTTTATGAAAAATAATGACCCGAGTCAATATCTGATATATATCATAGTGGGTAATTTATTTCATACGGAGTTATCATTTGATAGAAAGGGGGTCATTTTCTCTGAAGAATAATGAACGGTGGGTCATTATTGTTACCTATCCACAATTGTATATCATGTATATTTTTTATCTTTGCCAGTCGTAAATCATTGCCACCTCAATGGTAAAGCACCGTCTCAGCAGCTCTGACTACCGTGAACACTCGGGTAGCTCAGGTAAACACAATGGCTCATGTACAGTTTTATTTTAAGCTATCCGTATTGGCACAGGATAAAACTAGTACATTTATGTTACTCACTGACACACACATGCCAAGAAGTATGTGTATATAAACAAACATGACTATACAATGTACATATTTTGTTAAATAAAAAAATTTTAAAGTTACGTTTTCTAATCGGCGACACATATTCAAAACTGTCCGATTTCATAAAAATAAATTTGCTGACATATGCATATGTTTGTTACTTTATTAGCACTCGGTTGACTTTCAAAATGTATCTACACTTTTTTGCAACACTACTTTCGATTAAACAAGTCTTCAGACACAAATATACAGCACATATATCTACCGATCTTGACCCTTTACCTCATATTAGCGTTTTATTTTTCACGCCTTGGCAAATAGAGCAGACATAAATCTTCCAGAAGCTATTCAATCATGGTCTCCTCGGTGTACTCATTCAATGTTGTTTTTATGTTTAATGGTACAATATATTGTGAGAATAGAAAATATGTACATATTTCCGGTAAACCGTTATTAATTCTGACCAATGAGAAATTGGTATATTTGGCAGGTATTCCAAAAGCTTGAATGAAATTAAAATGTTGGTTGAAAAATGAAATCATTATAAAACATTAAACTGATTGGGCTTCTGTATAATATGTGCATAAAGTAAGACACTGAGATATTTGATGTTTATTTGACAGCGTCCTTGAATACACCTAAAGTAGCCGAGCGAGTAGATTATTGATCAAATATAAAAACACTTTATACAATTGTTTTGTCAGAATGAATTTTACGGAAAATAGTCAACCCGCATCGCTGAATTTATGGAACGTCGGTTTTCTCCATAAACTTTAAGCGACTCTAATGCCTATACACTATTAACCCATATATATTCTGAAAGAACATAGTTTCCAGTTTCCAAAAATAGTATCTTCAAGAAAATCCATCCATAAACAAAAAAGATATGTACAGCGATTAAAAATCATCATCTCCGATCGGAATTCGCTCCGACAACGAAAAGATCAATCGGTACCTGTCCGTTTTCGGAAATTTCTGATCGAATTTCAACAGTCCGACCGGAGAAAAACGATCGTTTTTTCTCGATGCCTTCTTTATTTTTCAGAAACACTGGGTGGTTATTTATTGTTATCACCTGAACTTAGAATGCAAAATAATTATTGATTTTTATGACGATGATGACATTATGTGCGTGAATTTATTCGTGTGATTAATTATAGTGTAATCGGGGTAAAAACAAAAACAGAGGTAGAGCATCTACCGATACTGAAGTAACATACAGTTTTTAAAGGAAAATAACTAAACATTTTCTTATTTTTGACTTAAACAGTAACCTATTTTTACTTTTTTATGTATCTCACTGCCTCTCCTCTTCTCTCTCCCCACTTTTCTCTTTCTCTGTTTTGTTGCATATAAAATAATGTATGTATATATAAAGTAGGAAAATCGATTGTTTTTCCCCGATCGCTTTTCTCCGATCGGAGAAAAACAGTCGATTTTTTTTTCTCAATAGACCTTTAACTGATGTTATTTTTCATATGCGAGACGTTACTTAATGCATCTCTCTCTCTCTCTGCTTTGTTATGAAAATATTCACACTTTTTTTTCTTTCTTTCTGTCTCTTGAAATTCAGTCTTGTTTCTCTCTTTCTCTCCCTCTCTCTCTGCAAGAGCATTTGCGGAATTTATCTATAAATACATCAGTTATTGTTTGTTAGATTCAAAACAGTAATGTTATTGTTTCTTTTGTAATTTAGTTGTATAGATCTACATCTACTTATTTATTAGGTTTTCGTGGACTGCAACGCAGCCGCGAAAACCTACTTAGGTTTTCGCCTCTGCAGGGCGAAAACCTATTGTTCTTCTTCTGTTGATTTGTTTTTTTTTTTATTTTTATTATTTTTCCAATTCCACCCATTTTTGTGTCCAGCCTAGCGGCCAGATGAAAAAAGCTACAGCTATGAAATTTTGGGCATGGAGTCATCTTTATCTGAATATGTGCCTAAATGGTCAAACTTTTCACTTTTGTTTCTGATTTAGCCACTAGGGGGCGCAATGCATGTAATCACTGTTTTGCTAATAACTAAAAAATTTGAAACCTGATTTAGATGCGGTTTTTTACATAATGTTCCTTGTTGACAGCCCAATCAAATATGATGGAAATCTTATCATCGAGTACGGGAAAAAAATTGTTCTAGGAGAGGTTGAATGTTCGAACCTTGGAAAAAAGTGAAATAATGAGGGTAGGTCTACGAAAAACCTTCCCACTTTTGTTAGAGATCAGATAGAAGAATTCTGTTTACTGCATACGATTTGCAAGACATATACGCACAAAATATATGGGGTGGCGAATTTAGGAAATGCGTGGTTTGTCCTCTAGAAAAGGTCAAACTTCACTAAATTTTAGGAAAAATTAAAATTTCAAAAACATGTTTTTGTCGCTCCTGACTTTATTTTCTGTTCATTCTTCATGATATTTTCACACAATATGTATTGTGATGTTTGAAAGGGCCTCATAATAAAAAAATTAAAAGAAATTTGAAAAGGTCAAGGTCATATTACGATTATTGTGTTTTTATTCGGCCACAAATAGCTCCAAAACTAAAAATATTTAATTGAGAGTATATGAACAAAAGTTTTAGTTCTTAAAGAGCTCTTTCCAGTGATGTTTAGTTTTTGAAGATCGGACTTGATTTGGTCATTATACGGCAGTCCAAAGTTTGATCTTTTTTTGGAATAATTGTAAATCAGGTTTTATGCTTCAAATTCTGATACACAAGAATAAAAAGTTTGACTTGTGCGACTAGTATACTTGATTGAACTATTTGCTGCTTTGCTAGGTACCAAACAGTAAAATTTTAATCAATTTTCTATCTCATTTTGCCGCTAGGGGGCGCTTTTCTTGAAATCATTCTTTTGCTTATAACTCAAAAAGTTGAAGCCTGATCCAAATACGGTTAATTGAATTATGTTCCTTGTTGATAGCCTAATAAAATATGATAGTTTCTAGGTATGAGTGGCTGAAACTTTTTGAGCTAGTAACGGAAGGTTGAAAGTTCGAATCTCGTAAAAAAAACTGCAAATAAGGGTAGGTCTACGAAAAACCTATCCATTTTTGTTAGAAATCAGATAGAAGAATTCTGTTTGCTGCAAATGATTTGCAAGACATATACGCACAAAATATATGGGGTGGCGAATTTAAGAAATGCATGGTTTGTCCTCTAGAAAAAGGTCAAACTTCACTAAATTTTAGGAAAAATTAAAATTTCAAAAACATGTTTTTTTGTCGATCCTGACTTTATTTTCTGTTCATTCTTCATGAAATTTTCACAAGTTATGTATTGTTATGTTTGAAAGGGCCTCACAATTAAAAAGTTAAAAAACATTGAAAAGGTCAAGGTCATATTACGATAATTGTGTTTTTATTCGGCCCCAAAGTGCTCCAAATCTAAAAATATTTCATTGAGAATATATGAACAGAAGTTTTAGTTCTAAATAGTTCTTTCGTATAATGTTTAGTTTTTGAAGATCGGACTTGATCTTTTCATTTTACGGCAATCCAAAGTTTGATCCTTTTTTGGAATAATTGTTATTCAGTTTTTATGCTTAAAATTGTGATATATAAGAAAAAGAATGTTCGATTAGTGCGACTTATATACTTGTTAGAACTATTTGCTGCATTTCTAGGTACCTAATTGTAAAATTTTTATCATTTCTTTTCTCATTTTGCCGCTAGAGGGCTCTTTGCTTAAAATCACTCTTTTGCCTATAACTCAAAACGTTAAAGTCTAATTGAAATGCGGTTTTCAGCATTTTGTTCCTTGTTGACAGCACCACAGAATGTGATGTGATGTGATGATAGGGTATGGGGAAATATTTGCGCTAGAGGAGTTTGAATGTTCTAACATTCCAAAAAAAAACAAACAAAAACAAACAAAAAAACTGTGCAAATGAGAGTAGGTCTTCAAAAAACCTTTGCGTTCTGTTTCATATTAAAAATTGTGGCTGAGTTGAAATAAAGTGTTCAAGTTGATTAGGTTAAAAGCGAAAACCAAGATACCGCTTGCGGTTCTAGTGTTCTTCTTGTGTTTCTTTTTCCCTTTTTTTTTTAATTTGTTTCCATTATTATTATTCTTTGCACTGTTTTTGTGGCCGCTGTTGCGGCATGATTAGAAGTGCTACAAATATGAAAATTTCCATGTATACTCACATGTATCTGAAGTTGTGCACCATTAAGTTTGTTTTTTATTTTAGTACTAAGTTTTGCCGCTAGGTGGCGTTTAGCATCAAAACATATAATTGCCGATAACTCTGTCATTTGACATTTTATTTGTATGCAGTTTTTTGCATTCTGTTCTCTGTCAACTACCCCTTTAAATATGATGAGTGGCAATATCCATATCTTTGAAACTTTTGAGCTAGAAGAGGTTGAATGTTTGAATCTTTGAAAAAATCTGGCAAATTAGGGTGTGTCCACGAAAAACATGCCCATTTTTGTTAGAGATTAGATATCCTCATTCTGTTTTTTGAAATTGATTCCGAAGATCTTTGCGCACAAAATATATGGGGTGGCGATTTCAGAAAATGCAGAAAATGGTTTTCAATAAGCGGTCAAAGTGCACTAAAATTTAGAGGATTTTTTTTTCGAGAATAGGCATTTTTTTTTTAGTTTTTTGATGATTCTGCCATTATTTTTTAATCAATCTTTATGAAAATTTCACAGATTGTATTGTTTGTTGTTTCAAGGGACTTAACAGTTTCAAAATTTCAAAAAATGCAAAGGTCAAGGTCATATTGCGATTATTGGTTTTTTCTTTGACCTTTAATATCTCAAAATCTAAAAATATTTTATCGAAAGAATATGGGTAAAATCAAAAGCCTCTAAAGAGTACTTTTTGAAGAATTTTACTTTTTTAAGATCGGGGTTGATTTGGTTGTTTGGTGGCAGTTTGAAGTTTGGTCATACTTTGAATTGATTTTAAAGCCTTTAAAGTTTAAATGTGTGATATATTTTGTCATCATTGGAAAAAAGAATGTCTTACCTCGTCAACAAAAAAAGAATTTTGAAAATCTGTCAAGAATTGATGAATTTATAGAGAATTTCAATACATGACCCAGAATAAAAACAGAGAAAACTTGACAGAATGGGAATCTCTGGTTACCTATGTTCTATAATTAGATGCAGCTTGCAACAGGTCAATGTACAGTGTATGTGTAACTATGAGAGCAATGTGTCAACACTGGTCTGAATGACCTGTGTAAAAGCGCTCAAAGAATCATGGGTAAGAGAGAGAGAGAGGGAGAGAGAGAGGATGAATTGTGTCTATATTCTACATGTATTATTATTCCTCCCACACACTCACTATTGAACTGGATAGCAAAACAACTAAGTACATGTACAAACATCCACCTTTTAAACAAGTTTTAGCTTACCAAAAGTTCCTTCTAGTGCATTACTGAACTTTGAGGCATAGAGTGAAAGCTGATATATGTTTAACCAAATGGCTTGTTACGTTACCAAAATTTTTGATTACAAATAAATTGTAAATCATTTATACTACGGAGTACTATTGTTCTCATAATAATAAGCAGGATTCCCAACTGTCTCACCTGATTTTTAACTTTAGTATAAAAAGTGGGACACTTTGGAAGACATTTTTTGAGCGCACAGTGATGATCAACATTAATCAAATCGTTCAATGTGCCACACTTAGATCATATTGGCTCATTGCCAATGGATGCTTAAAGGCATCTCAAAACCCTTATATAAGTGAACCTCCCCCCCCCCCCATTTATTCAATTCAATTCAATTCAATAGTTTATTTCCAAGATTTACATAGTAAATAACATTGGACAAAGCATATAGTAACAAAATATATTGGTTATGGCGGTTGTTTTCAATTAATTATGGTATTGAGTATAATAATATATATCATCAAGCAAAAATTCACCCACCCGCCGTTGTGTGGGCATCTGTTTTTGATTAGGCAGGCTGCCACAGTCTGTCACAGGTATTGTTCAAGAGTGCATATGTTGCTACATGGGGTTGTATATAGTCATTCACAGTTTGTAAAAAAGTTGTGAACATACCAAATACCAGAAATGATCCTAAAAGTTCTCTATTATTCTTTTTTTTATTCGAGCAAATATAACTCTTCCTTTTTTTCCTTTCTTTCTCTGTTGATTTATTTTGTCTCTTTATTTTGTTTTTCTTTCTTTATTTTTTATTTATTTTTTTTTTGTAAATTATCATAAAAAGGGACATTAATTTTTTAAATAAGTTATGTATCACTCATTACTTTCATTCTCTCATTTCTTCCCTCAACACGTTAATATGTCGGAAATCAACACAAATTTTATTACTTGTTTATTCAATAAGAGAAATTCTGTTGAATAAAATGTAACGAAATGTCTCAAGCAAAAACAAAACGATCTTGCATTGTCAGAATTATGTCCTTCAGGCTCATTTTAATTACTACAAAAATGCGTATCTCTACATTTTCAATATCAAAACTTTAATGCTGAAATAAATGCCGTATGATCCTATAATCATGCAGTTACAAAATTGACTCCAAGTAATAAATGTAATAAAGAATAATTATGTAAGGGATCATAAACTAAACAACCCACATATTATCACTATCATTCATTATATGTTTGGGGCCTCCGTGGCCGAGAGGGTAAAGTCGCTGACTTTAACACTCACTCTGCCCCTCACCGCGTGGGTTTGAATCCCGGCAGGGTCATTCGGATTTTCATGTGAGGAAGCCTTCCAGCTGGCTTGCGGTAGGTCGGTGGTTCTACCCGGATGTATCCGTGCATTCGAGGTCTTCCTCCACCTGTAATTAGCTGGACGTCGCTATATGACTGAAATACTGTCGAAGCGACGGTAAACTCAAATAGTCAAGTCAAGTCATTATATGTTAATTGCTTTGTGTAAAACTAGCCTACTATCTCACTTCCATTGTAGCAGGTAATTTAGTTATGCATCAACCCATCAGAGGTTTTACCGTAACATATAGGTACTATATTGGCTAAAGACTCCCTGCAGTGATGACCAGCAATTAGCAGGTCTGATCACAGCAGATGGGGGCCTGGCTCAGTGGGACATCACATTCCTTTCGAGATACCTTTAAGTCTTGGTCACATATAAAGCATTTTGAATTTTGTTGTTTTTCTGGTATTTAAACTTGGCTGATCAGGTTTGAAACTGTTGATCATCACGAAAACCGTTGCATTTGCAGTATGCAAATCTAGTTTATCTTACTCTCCATATTTTAGTCTACAAGTGTTACCAAATTCCGATTTAGATGACTCTCATGCTTTTGAGTCCATTTCTTATCTATAGATTTCTTTTGCTGATTGTTTATTAGAGCTTGTCAAGAATGAAACCTACTTGTCACAGGGTGAAAAAAGTGCAGCCTGGCTGAGACTCAAACACGGAGCCTTCACTTACCAACTGAGCTACCAGTGGTGGCAGCTTACACATGATTCTCATCTATTGTGAGTTATTGGTACTGTGACATACTTCCCCACCAAACTGGAATTCTTGAATTTCCAAATGGATCCAGAGAACCTCACAGCACTTAAGCCATTGCTCAAATTGTGTTCCAAATGTCACAGGTTGAGAAAAATGTGCAGCCTGACTGAGACGCTTTACTGGGACCTTTCCCA
Organism: Solen grandis; assembly: GCA_021229015.1. Classification (NCBI taxonomy): domain Eukaryota; kingdom Metazoa; phylum Mollusca; class Bivalvia; order Adapedonta; family Solenidae; genus Solen; species Solen grandis. Next base: position 5,860,158 of record CM037788.1, read on the forward strand.
GGCGACCCTATCAGATGAGCTTCCTGGCCTCATAGACATGATTCTCTTCTATTGTGAGTTAATGCTAATGATTCAAATGAGATGTAACAGACCACACCAGGATTTGAATCTGAGATCCTTGATCAAAGGGATGGGTAAGCTACAGGACCACATACAGAAATCTACCATAGATAAATGTTATGGTGAGAAAAATGTACCTACTGCATGGGAACTGAACACGGGGCCTTACCCTTAAAAGGTAATTACCTGTACTGACTGAACTACCTGATCGTTTACACACAGTTAATGATTTCTTCCCGTTGTGTTTTGGGCCCCCGCCAAACTGAACAAGATTTCATAGCACAAGAAAAAAAGTGCAGTCTGACCAAGACATGAACCCAGGACCTTTGGATATCAGGAATGCTTTACCAACAGAGCTACCCAGCCACTTATGCATAGTTTTCTCCTATTATGAGTTATTTGTACCATGACAAAGAGTTACTTATATGAGTAGGCTATAGTTTCTCCCTGAACTCACAGGACAATGCAGACATTAATAATATCCAATTTGACATGATTGCATGGAAAACAGAATGCTGGTTTTCCACATGCGCAGATCTAGAGGGCAGAGGGGGGGGGGGACTGGGGGTCCAGACAGACCCCTCCTGAGAATTAGCTATTATGCATAAAAGAATAAGAGACATGACCCCATTGGACATGGTAATTATTGCTGTTATAACCCCCCCCCCCCCCAAATGAGACAAATTGCTGAATCCGTGCATGTTCCAGGTATCACCTCAGTGGACATTACCAATCTCAGATCAACAGTATGTGCTATCACTCTCCTGGGATACATAGAGTGTATTTATATAGTGTACCAGAGCAGGATTTGAACCCAAGATCCCTGGCTAATAAGGGGTTGAGCTAACAGACTGTTTGCACAAATCTCTTTCTAATAATGGTTACCAGTACTTAAATATTTAGGTATTTATATATGCCTTTGCATATTTTGATTTTCCTCAGGCCAGAATTCATAGAACAGCACAGATTACTATGTTCTTGACAAACCCAAGGGTGATATATTTGAGAGAAATACTCTAACCACTTGGCTACTGCAGCTGGTTTCTTTTCTTTATTGCTCTGTATATATAAGACAGTTCACCAATATCATGCCACTTATCTAATGGCATGACATCACAGACATGTTTGTATCATGTGATGTTGACAGTATGAATTTCAGACATGATGACATTTCCCTGATTGAGATTACTTTAATGACATATTAACTTTTGACTTCACATACACTGTATTTGTTAAAAAGAACTTTTATAGACTGATTAATGGATTTGTAAATTCAGAGAGTATTGTGCATGTGCACCCAAGCACTCTAAGGGGAAATCTAAATGTTTTGTGCCCATAAAGACCTTGTGCACTAGAAAAAGTTCCAACAGACAGCAGATCTTTGAAAAAAAATGTTTAAAAAGTGCTTTTGCAAGTTATATGGAATGATATAATACTGTTAATTAATACCTGTCCAGACTGCTTGCAAATGTTTAATGTTTTAAAGGTCTGTCTTAGTGCACCTATCAATATTTTGCCCCAGGAGGGGTATATAGGCTAACCTGACAGGGGAACTTGACTTTTTTCTTTCATCACCAAAGAGCAATAGAAATTTGTCAAATGGATATGCTTTGCAGTTTGCACAGGATTCCAGCCTGTTGAGAACATACTTCTGTCAAAAGTTCCATGTATGCCCCCTCCCCATAAACCCTGGGGCAAAATATTGATAGGTGCATTGGAAACTCTGAATTCCAAGAGTTACATAATTACTTTAAAGCAGCATTACACAGGCCTATGTCATAGTCCAATAGCAATATGTTTGATGCTAAATGTTTTTTGGGAAAAAATGTTCAGCAGCCATGGGAGTCAAACACAAGACCCCTGGTATACTCTAGGAATGTGCAGTGAATTGTACTGTGACAATTTATTTATATTATAAATCCTCCTGAGCAACAGATTCAAAGAGATTGCATCATGAATTCTTACACCTGTTTTGCTGGTGTAAGTTGATAGTTTATATATGGCAAAGTAATGGAATGAAAGATGAATTTGCTGAAAATTTTATTGTTCTCTTTTTTTTTTAACCTGACTGAAAAGTGATTCTTTTTTAATTGTGCATACTTATATACTGTAGTTTATAGTTTTATGCAACTTGGTTCTCATTTTTGTCAGGCTCTTCTGTAGAATATTCTTTGAGTTTGTGCTATGGCTATTCCATTTAGAAATGTTTTGGTTCCTGCAGTTTCAGATGTATAGTGAAGCAAACTGTGCTGGACAAATTGGTGAATTTTTGCTTTGTTTTATGAAATGATTTCTTGTTGTATGTTGTGGTATGTATTCATGATCAAAGGCTGGTTACTTCCAAGGCATTGTTTACATACCATTTTTAGCTCGACTATTCGGAGAATATGAGAGCTATTCTACTCGCCCTGGCGTCGGCGTCGGCGTTGGCAGTCATATCTAAGAAACCAGTAGGTGTATTGCAATCAATCTTCACACAAGTCTTTCTAGGCACAAAACAAACCTAGAGAACCAAGAGGGACAACTCTTGATTGAATTTTACCCAAATTATGGGCCTTTTTCAACTTAGAAATTTGCGTTAACATTTTTGGTTAAAGTTTTTCTGCAACTAAGTTAATATCATAACTCTGTAACCACTTGGTGTATTGGATTTAAACTTCACACAAGTCTTCCTAAACATGAAATGGACCTGCAGAACCAAGATGAACAACACTTGCTAGAATTTTACTCAAATTATGGGCCTTTTTCGACTTAGAAATTTGCGTTAACATTTTTGGTTAAAGTTTTTCTGCAACTAAGTTAATATTATTACTCAGTAAGCACTTGGTGTATTGGATTTAAACTTCACACAAGTCTTCCTAAACATGAAATGGACCTGCAGAACCAAGATGAACAACTCTTGCTAGAATTTTACTCAAATTATGGGCCTTTTTGGACTTAGAAATTTGCGTTAACATTTTGGGTTAAAGTTTTTTGCAACTAAATTAATGTCATTACTCAGTAACCCCTTGGTGTATTGGATTTAAACTTCACAAAAGTCATCCCAGACATGAACCAAACCTGCAGAACCAAAATTTTAATAAATTTAATTAATTAAATTTAATTAAGTTAATAATAATTATTAAATACTTATAGAAAATTAAAAAAATACATCAACTTTTTTTATTTAATACAATAACTATTATATATTAATTTAAATAATATTTAATTTAACAAGACAACCAACATATCAAAGATGAACTTTTCCTTGAATTTTTTTTTTTTTTAATTATGACCTGAGTTTTACTGAGAATTAAAGAGAACATGCTACTAAACTGAGTCACATAAATTATTTTAATACCGCTTTAATACAATGGTATTGCGTCACTATCAAATACCCGAATAGTCGAGCATGCTGTCTTTCGTACAGCTCTTGTTACTATTGTGATGCAACATCTTTAATTTTTGCCTCAGATGCATAGGTAAACAGAGCAGGTATCTTCTGTTTGTTCATGTGCATACAACAATGTAAATCATATTCTAAAAAATATGTTTCCATAGACCATTTTAAGTTGGATAAATGAATACTCATGAAGTCAAAAAAATGTAAATGAATATCTCTGAGGTATATACAGCTTTAATGGCACATTTGTTACATGTACTTATAAACATATTTTTGATGATCTATCTCCCTCTCTATCAGGCATGCAACAAAACATACGCATAAGTTTTACTTACTCAGTTTATTGACAACTTTTCATTTTAATAACACAACAAAATTGAAATTATAATTTTATGACAGCTTTTGTATTATATAGGTTTCTCTCTGACTTGGAACTTTAGCAAGGTCCCTATTACAGATATAAATTCCCTTTTTCCTCACCTTGGAAATCATTTGAAAGGGAAAAACTTTATGTTCATGTAATGTGCAGCTCCCAAAGTTGTTACATTGAAGTGTACCCTTATGATTTTTGTAATGCAAAAAGTTGAGGTCATCAATCTGATTTCGGTGTCATTGGCGTTGTCGTCGGAAAAAACTTAAACCTTGGCCATAACTTCTAAACTATTTAAGCTTCTGTTATCAAACTTCACATAATTATACTTGTTCACTAGGGGTATATTTCCGTAAAGGGTCATAACTCTTAAGTCCATTTTGACCAATTTATCTCCTTTTTTTTTTTTAAAATGTTTACAGTGAAAACCTTTAACTCTGACCATAACTTCTAAACAAATAAACCATCTTCTCACCTGATTGTTGTCGATCCCGCTTGGGGAGCTTGACATAGTCATCACAATGTCCTCACGGTGTATGCGCATTATAGTTCCATCAGGTCATCCAGATTTCATTGTCGGGGCTGTAACTTTGACATGGTTAGCAGGATTTCCTAATAACTTGGCAGTAATATGTATCTCAATGAGCTGAAGTGTCATGCGCAAGAATTAGGTTCCAAGCTCAATGTCAAGGTCAAAGGTCACAACTGGATGTTCAAATAACTTGACAGTTATGTTAACATCAATGGCTCAGCAGCTCTTAGGTCAAGGTCACACTTTGAGGTCAAAGGTCATTTGCTTGTCCGGACAAAATGCAGATAAATGTTTTGAACCAAGGTGTTTTGAATCTTACAGGATCATGAAATCTTGACCACAAATACACACTGATTTTTATTTTATACATTATGATGGTTGTTGTAATGTTTGTCGTAATTTAATTGACAGCATGACATTAACTAAATTTAAGGCAAAATGAGACGTTTTTAAGCTCTACAGGCCTCACTCTTTTTTTTTTGGACAGATTTGCATAAAATTTACACTAAAGGCGCAGAATTGGTCCATCTGTACAATTGGCCCTTCTGGAGGACTGTCACTTCTGTTTCCGGAAAATCATTAATGTCATGGCCTTAAAGGCATACCTGCACAAAGCAGTGATTCATGCAAAATTTTAGAAAATTCTCATGGATAGGGTTGGATATCGTTATTCATGAAACGGTCCGAAACGATACCGGTATTTTAACGATACTGATACAATGATTACTATCAGTTTACCATATCAAAGCCTTTGTTGCAAATAAGCACTAATAAGGTAAATCATGTACTATAATCTGTTTTATTTATATTAACTAATCTTATGTAATGCTATGCTGTAAAGTATACCTTTGAGAATTTTCTTATTTTTAGCTCACCTGAGCACAACGTGCTCAAGGGTGAGCTTTTGTGATGGCCCTTCATCCGTCGTCCGTCGTGCTCGTCAACAATTTGGCTTGTTAACACTCTAGAGGCCATATTTTAGGCCAACTTCAAAAAATTTCGGGGTCAAAAAGTAGGTTATAAAAACCTTGTCAACACTCTAGAGGTCACATTTTTAGCCCAATCCTCATGAAACTTTGTCAGAATGTTTCTCTCCATAAAATCTTGAACAAGTTCGGAATTGGGTCATGTGGGGTCAAAAAGTAGGTCACAAGGTCAAATCTTAGAAAAACCTTGTTAACACTCTAGAGGCCACATTTTTGGCCCAATATTCATGAAACTTGGTCAGAATGTTTCTCTCCATAAAACAAGTTTGAATTTGGGTCATGTGGGGTCAAAAAGTAGGTCACAAGGTCAAATCTTAGAAAAACCTTGTTAACACTCTAGAGGCCACATTTTTGGCCCAATATACATGAAACTTGGTCAGAATGTTTGTTTCCATAAAATCTTGGACAAGTTCGAATTTGGGCCATGTGGGGTCAAAAAGTAGGTCACGAGGTCAAATCTTAGAAAAACCTTGTTAACACTCTAGAGGCCACATTTTTGGCCCAATCTTTATGAAACTTGGTCAGAATGTTTGTTTCCATAAAATCTTGGACAAGTTCGAATTTGGGCCATGTGGGGTCAAAAAGTAGGTCATGAGGTCAAATCTTAGAAAAACCTTGTTTACACTCCATAGGCCACATTTTTGGCCATATCTTCATGAAACTTGGTCGGAATGTCTGTTTCCATAAAATCTTGGACAAGTTCAAAAGTGGGTCATGTGGGGTAAAAAAGTAGGTCAATATGAAAAATCCAACATATGTTGCTCATTTATAATCAGGTGAGCGATTCAGGGCCATCATGGCCCTCTTGTTTTATGTTGTGTTTAGTTTTACCTTTTTCAACAACATACACATTAAATTATATAAAAGTCATTGTACATTAATTTATTTTTTTATTCTAATTTATTTTTTATTCAAGGAACATGGCAAGATTTAAACAGTAATGCTCAGAACATTTTGGTGCTGGAGAAAAAAATCTAAGGAAAAGCTTTTTAATATTTTGATAGCTAAAGACAAAAAGTTAATTATAACATATGCTTAACAGTCTAACCTCCCAAAACCCTATATTTTAAACCTCTCAAGAACGTCACCTCTTTAAAACACACAACGACACTAAAATCCCTTCCCTACGTCACTAATTACCTCCCGGGACCGACTCAAGGGACATAACCGACCGCTTGGTATTTCCTAACCGTGCTAAAAATACACGAGTAATCCATGTGTTTTGAATCTAAAAATAACTGATACGCATTGGCTGGTTTCTTCGAGAGTCGTGTGAGTACATACACATAAAGGTAAACGCGCGTGAACAGGGAACCAGCAAATTACACAAGAGAGAGACGCCATTTTCTAGCAGTTTTTAAATCAACAATAAAAGGATGCAGGCCGACAGTGTGAAGCAAACACCGCGTGATTAAGGTATTTATATCAATTATCCAAACAGTTATGGAATAAGACCTTTTATGTTGTTTGAA
>CM037788.1:5867059-5917059 GCA_021229015.1 Solen grandis
AAGAATACATATATAAGATACACATATTGGAATGCATATTAAAGATATGTACAATTACACATATACAAGAGTACACATATATGAATACATGTATAAGACATTTAAAAAATATACTCAAAGGGAAAAGAAACGCAGGGTAACTAGAATCTGTAGCAGCTAGACTCAAGTTTTTACCTCCTAACCTTGCAATAAACCTCACATGATAGACCCCATCTCATTCTAAAGCATTTTTTGTTTGAAAAAAAAAAATCATTATCAAAATAATTTAAACTGTAATACCGTCGACTACTTCCTATTTAAAACTGACACAAAAGTTTACCCTGTGCTTCTTTTTTCTTTGTGTATATACAAGATACAATATTAGACTAGAAGGTCGTTTGTTGAAAATACAAACGAAATTTACCTCATTGAATTTAAATGATCTTGACCTTTTTAAAGATATGAAGTGAAAATAAGAGGGCCAAGATGTACCTGAATCGCTCACCTTAGAAAAAATGATTGCTTAAGAAATAAACGATGCTAGAGTGTAAACAATGTGAAATCTGGCATTTTTTTTATTAAAAGGGGCATAACTCCCGACCTAATTGGCCAATTTCAGCCATTATCAAACTCAATCGAAAGATAAGGGTCATGATCATTGTCTTAAAGTTTAAAGACGATTGTTAAAAAAATGAAGACGCTAGGGTGTAAACAATGTGAAATCTGACATTTTTTTTATATTAAAAGGGGCATAACTCCTGAATTAATTGACGATCTCAGCCATAATCGAACTCAATCGAGATATTATGGTCATAAACATTGTCTTTAAGATTGAAGTTTGCTTAAGAAATGAAGGTGATAGAGAGTAATACTAAATTTTTGACGACGCTCGACGCACACCGCACGACGGACACTCACGAGATCACAAAAGCTCACTCTGAGCTTTGCTCAGGTGAGCTTAAAAAATTGAAAAATTTGAACATTTCAAGTTTATTTTCATTTGAAATATTAAAAGTAATTGAATTTAAAAATTTAATTTTCTGTCGAGGCAAATTATTTTTCATGTTGCTTGGACATTGGCACCATATTGAAATTAACTCCTGAATCAGGTTGAAAATAATAATAATAAGAAGAAGAAGAAGAAAGAGAAGAGGAAGAAACATAACAAACCCTATAAGTTTTCCACAGGTGTGCGGAAAGTCGTAGAAATGCATATATAAGATACATAAGTATATAAGAATACATAAACATTGTATATATCAATACACTAATAGAACATTTTATTCGAAGCATTCGATATTGACAATTTGCCCAAATTTCATGAAATCTATCCATGTCACCATTTTAACAATCAGTATATCTCATACATGTGCACACGTACGTAGACCTGATTGTCAACCGGTCATATAAAGTTGCTTTCTAACTATTGTAAACTCACGTTCCATGGTAGAAGACAGACAATTAACCTTATTTATGGAAAAGATGAAACACGTCGAACAAATGCATGTGTTTCGTTTTTCGTCTAGCGCCCGACAGCACGAAACACCACAAATCTGTGTGTGGTGTTTTTTTTTTACAAAAACAACAACATCCCCCAAACAACAACAACAACAACAACAACAACAAAACAACAACAACAAAACCCATAGTTTTGTTTGTGATGCTTTATGAATAGTAAAGACGGAGCTTATATTTTCACTGCTTAATATGTATATGTCATGTTTCATTTGACGGGGCGCCCATTTAAAAGCAATATTGGTTAGTCGTGCTTCGACATTTTGCAATGTCTGCACACCACGAGAAATGGCAGAAAACAGTCACCATACTTGGTAGCCCATATACGTATTGGCTATGTTATGTACTTAAAAATCTATATTAAGTAACATGACAATGAGAAATCCGAGCGTGTGTCTCATGATTTCGATGTTTTATCTAGATGGGCATGATGCCAACGTTTCCCTCCTAATCTAGTTATGTATGCCAGTGTGTGAAGGCTATGTTATTGTCATGACACGATGAGTCTCTTATTTCAATAGAGAAAAAAATCTTGAAAAGTTTGCCAGGACACCTGAAATCTTTCATTTTAAGGCCCCGTTTTCTCTTTCGGGTTATAAAAAAACATATTTTTGAGGAAAAGATGCTTAAATCGAAAAATAAAAGCATTTTAACATGTACTGAACACGCAACACTTAACAACAATAATCCAACAATAAACACCACAACCTTCAGTAACAACCTTCAACAACAACAGAAGTTCATATAAATCTCCTTTAAATGCTCACTTTATTTATGCTTGATTTCCAGTTTTAAAGGCCACCTTAAATGCATAATATAATTTCGAATGTAAATCTATCATTGCAATTTTTATTTTTTTGTCGGTAAATCACTGACAATTAAACTGAAATAATCTGTTTTCAATTTCTCCAACCTTACTTATAAAACATACTGTATTACTTAAATACTTAAAAACGTATTTCACCCTTTTGTTCTAGTAAGACTTCAAGTATTACATGGCGCTTGTATTGTTACTGGAATTAGATACTGGCTCGAATTCAAGTAGGGATATTAACTTTTCATACAATCAATGGTTTAAAAATATAATGCAGAAAAAAATGTGCATGCGTCGACGATTCACTGAGCGGCGGTGGTGCAGTAAGGTTATTCATTACGTGCGATAATAGCTGTTCATTGTACAAAAAAAAGTAATATCTTGGTATGTAGACTTAAGTTCAGTGTTATACAAACATGCAATCCATGATGCACGCGCATTATTTCACACAGATGAATGTGCTATTTAATGACCCTTCGTTCCCTGGCGATCCTATGTTTATAATTGAATACTGCTCCAGACAAGGTTTTTATGTAACTAAATTAGAGCGGCATGAATTTTGAAATTTCACCTACCTGTCTTCTTTGGAAGGTACGATCGTTAGCGCCAACCTATTGTTAAAATGAATGGGGAATAAACTTGGTAAAATATAAAGTTTATGAATTGCCTACATAAATAATTACATGTATAACTTGTTCAGTCAAGTATGTACTTTGTTTATACCAAATCATGATTTATTACCCAGAATATTTGTTTCTCCCCTTTGCCTTACAAAAGGGTTTAAATCACCCATATCAAAATAATCGTGTGCGACAACAGAATGGGTTTTACGCGCCACAATTAGTATTTCAGTCATCCCTTGAGATGTATACGAATAAGTATCAGCATCCATGGGCTTCATTGAATTCCATGACAATAAAAAAATCCAGTTTATTGTGCACATGTTTGCACCGAAAACAGTGTTGCCTCACTGCGATATTATTCCGTAGACAAATGACATGATACTACAACCAATTGAATTACCATAATTTCTGGTCATCCTGTCACGAAACTAGCGCCGATAAACTAGAACCATTTGTTATTGACTGTTTCCGGTTTATTTATTTATTGACAAGCTACTTCCGGTTTACCTACGACGTCGGAGGGCTAGCGACACGTATCGGAGGACACCAGTGGCATTTTCTTTTCTTTTCGGTACTATCAGTGAAGTAATGTAGTGAAAATTCTACACTGCTTCTTTATTAAACAAAATATATACTCAGACTGTGTAGTGTCACAGACGAAGTTCCGATTATACATTCAAATTATTTGCCACTAATAAAACATATTTGCATAATTTTCATGCTCATTTCTGCGGGCACTACCGAAAAGCAGGTTTCAAGGATGGGTAATCTGTACTCTAATAACACTATAAGCGTCCTTGTAAAGTGCTACCTGCTTAAGCATGATAATATGTGACATTTGGTCCATGTTTGAGGAGAACAAATAAACCATTCATTATCAATTGCAATTGACATAGCGTACTGTAATCTATATCATGATTCTTCTGGCGTTCTACCGGTCATGTCCGCTTTTTTCCTGACCTTGACCTTCATGGCCGCGGTTTTCTCTGTTTCTCATGTCGAATTAAAATGATTTTGAATAAGAAAAAAATGCACCCCTCTTTTCCATGAGTATTATCAATTACACATTTGAAGTCCGATAGACTTGACGGTTTTTTTGGCTTTAAAACATGCATTAATTATACTTTTTAAGTGAACGCTGGTGTACGTTGTAGCTGGGGCATTATCATAAGCAGTTTCAATTGCAATTTCATATTTGGTACTTTATTATAAATAGAGTTGCAATAAGTAAACTAGAAGAAATAAAAAAGCAAGCAGAATCTGGGCAGTGTAGCATTTTTTTATCTGTGAACTTAATGTACAGAAATTCAACATATTCACGTTACTATATTTAAAAATGCCGTGCTACCCGAGCAGTTCCATGTGGCCTATGCCAAATCGAATTATCAGTTGCCGACTGATAATTACGAGGCGATTAGAAACAAAACGCTGCGCATATTGATAAACATCATGGGTATGGCGTGCAGCGGCAATATTAAGAGAACTGTATACTTAAATCCAGATTACGCAAATGTGACTTTCATTATTATTATCTAAATTTATTCAAAAGTGTACAATACAATTTCAATTTCGTGGAAGTTTTACAGAATTGAAGAAATAAACATTTTTGATATTAAATACAAAAATCATTGTCCTTTCTCCTTTTATATCATGAAGGTACACCGCAAAACTTATAATGCTTGTCCACCTGTTCGATTCTTTATGCAGATATCACCACGTTTCTATGTGCAGATATCACTAAATTTCTATGTGCAGATATCACTACGTTTCTATGTGCAGATATCACTATATCACTACGTTTCTATGTGCAGATATCACTACGTTTCTATGTGTAGATATCACTACGCTTCTAATGTGCAGATATCACTACGTTTCTATGTGCAGATATCACTATATCACTACATTTCTATGTGCAAATATCACTACGTTTCTATGTGCAGATATCACTACGTTTCTATGTGTAGATATCACTGCGTTTCTATGTGCAGATATCACTACGTTTCTATGTGCAGATATCACTATATCACTACGTTTCTATGTGCAGATATCACTACGTTTCTATGTGCAGATATCACTACGTTTCTATGTGCAGATATCACTGCGTTTCTATGTGCAGATATCACTACGTTTCTATGTGTAGATATCACTACGCTTCTAATGTGCAGATATCACTACGTTTCTATGTGCAGATATCACTATATCACTACATTTCTATGTGCAAATATCACTACGTTTCTATGTGCAGATATCACTACGTTTCTATGTGTAGATATCACTGCGTTTCTATGTGAGATATCACTACGTTTCTATGTGCAGATATCACTACGTTTCTATGTGCAGATATCACTACGTTTCTATGTGCAGATATCACTGCGTTTCTATGTGCAGATATCAATACGTTTCTATGTGCAGATATCACTATATCACTACGTTTCTATGTGCAGATATCACTACGTTTCTATGTGTAGATATCACTACGTTTCAAATGTGCCGATATCACTACGTTTCTATGTGCAGATATCACTATATCACTATTTTTCTATGTGCAAATATCACTACGTTTCTATGTGTAGATATCACTACGTTTCTATGTGTAGATATCACTGCGTTTCTATGTGCAGATATCACTACGTTTCTATGTGCAGATATCACTACGTTTCTGTGTGCAGATAGCAGTATATCACTACATTTCTATATGCAGATATCACTACGTTTCTATGTGCAGATTTAACTATATCACCACGTTTCCATGTGCAGATATCACTACGTTTCTATGTGCAGATATCACTATATCACCACGTTCCTATGTGCAGATATCACCACCTTTCTATGTTCAGATATCACTACGTTTTTATGTGCAGATATCACCACGTTTCCATGTGCAGATATCACTATATCACCACGTTCCTATGTGCAGATATCACTACGTTTCTATGTGCAGATATCAATACGTTTCTATGTGCAGATATCACTACGTTTCTATGTGCAGATATCACTGCGTTTCTATGTGCAGATTTCAATACGTTTCTAAGTGCAGATATCACTATATCACTACGTTTATATGTGCAGATATCACTACGTTTCTATGTGCAGATATTACTATATCACCACGTTCCTATGTGCAGATATCACTACGTTTCTAATGTGCAGTGATCACTATATCACCACGTTTCTATGTTCAGATATCACTACGTTTCTATTTGCAGATATCACCACGTTTCTATGTGCAGATATCATAACGTTTCTATAAGCAGATATCACTACGTTTCTATGTGAAGATATAACTATATCACTACGTTTCTATGTGCAGATATCACTACGCTTCTATGTGCAGATATCACTATATCACTACGTTTCTATGTGCAGATATCACTACGTTTCTATGTGCAGATATCACCACGTTTCTATGTGCAGATATCACTACGTTTCTATGTGCAGATATCACTATATCACTACATTTCTATGTGCAAATATCACTACGTTTCTATGTGCAGATATCACTACGTTTCTATGTGCAGATATCACTGCGTTTCTATGTGCAGATATCACTACGTTTCTATATGCAGATATCACTATATCACCACGTTCCTATGTGCAAATATCACTACGTTTCTAATGTGCAGGTAACACTATATCACCACGTTTCTATGTTCAGATATCACTACGTTTCTATGTGCAGATATCACCACGTTTCTATGTGCAGATATCACTACGTTTCTATGTGCAGATACCACCACGTTTCTATATGCAGATATCACAGTTTCTATTGAGCACTTTCTTATTATGGCACTTAACGTTTATATATATAGTTTCTTACTGTGCGTCTCTGTGTGTAGTTACACTGTACGTCCCTATGTATGTGTAATTAAAACTGTAAATCTCTTTCTCTCTCTATATATATATATATATATGTTGTTACAACTGTACGTCTCTGTGTGTAATTAAACTGTACGTCCCTATGTTTGTGTAATTAAAATTGTACATCTCTTTCTCTCTATATATATGTTGTTACAACTGTGCGTCTCTGTGTGTAGTTACACTGTACGTCCCTATGTATGTGTAATTAAAACTGTACATCTTTTTCTCTCTATATATATTTTGTTACAACTGTGCGTCTCTGTGTGTAGTTAAACTGTACGTCCCTATGTATGTGTAATTAAAACTGTACATCTCTTTCTCTCTATATATATGTTGTTACAACTGTACGTATCTATGTGTAATTGCAACTGTTTGTCTCTATGTATGTATAATTACAACCGTACGTCTCTACTGTAGCCGGGGTAGTGTAGGTTATATGATTCGCTTTGAGGCCGGGGCAGTATTGGTTAGATGGTTCGCCTTGTAACCGGGCAATGGTTCAGATGGTTCGTATTGTAAGCGGGGTAGTGTAGGTTAGTATGTTCGCCTTGTGGCCAGGGTAGTGTATGTTTAATGGTTCGAATTGTAACAGGGAAAATTAAGGTGAGATGGTTAGGAAAGGTTCGATGTTCGCCTTGTAACTGGGGTAGTGTAGATGATATGAGGGGTGGATTAGTGGTTCTTCTATAGCCGGGACAGTGTAGGTATGATGATTCGCCTTGTAGTCGGGGTAGTGTAGGTTACATGGTTCGCCTTGTTACCGGGGAAACAAAGGTTAAATGATTCGCTGTGTAACTGGTCAGGATGAGTTTGACGTTTCGTGTTGTAACCGGATTAATGTATGTTAGATGGTTCGCATTGATAACTTGGTAGTGTTAGGGTTAGTTTGTAGTTATTATTACCTTGTGTCAGGGAAATGAAGGTTATATGATCACCTTGTAGCCAGGGTTGTGTAGGTTATATGATTCACCTTGTAGCCATGGTAATGTGGGTTATATGATTCACCTTGTAGCCAGGGTAGTGTAGGTTATATGATTCACCTTGTAGCCAGGGTAGTGTAGGTTATATGATTCACCTTGTAGCCAGGGTAGTGTAGGTAATATGATTCACCTTGTAGCCATGGTAGTGTGGGTTATATGATTCACCTTGTAGCCATGGTAGTGTGGGTTATATGATTCACCTTGTAGCCAGTGTAGTGTATGTTATATGATTCACCTTGTAGCCAGGGTAGTGTAGGTTATATGATTCACCTTGTAGCCAGGGTAGTGTAGGTTATATGATTCACCTTGTAGCCAGGGTAGTGTAGGTAATATGATTCGCCTCGAAGCCAGGATAATGTAGGCTATATATTTAGGGTCAGTGTAGGATAGATCTGTGTCGCTACGTTAAACGGTTTTAAATCGAGAAATGTTTGTCTCAGAGTTAGAATGGTATGATGGGGTGTGGTGTCATGTCACTTGAGACAGGGTCCTCAAGTAACTGAAATACTGTCAGCGGGACTTTAAAATCATGCAAACAGACAAAGAAACATTTTACCAGGATGCATGAACATAAATCTATACCAACACCTTGTCTGGTGCACTATTTGTTCGCTGTAAAATATGCTTCGACTAGATAGCGTACACGCACTGGGTGTTAGCAGACATAATATGTGAAGGTTGTTTGTGAAATATACAATGCACATGCACCTACTTTGCAGAATCGAGATCATGGGAAAATGCACTTCTACTTGGCTGCTTGACACACTGACATGCAGACGATGTTCTTCCCCAGTACGCAATGCTAACCTTAAACTTTAGCGATTCTAAATAGCAGCTGCATAAACTGGCAAACAGCTGATGTAATTAACAGATAATAAACTTATAATAAATCACAAACAACAAACGTATTACAGAAAACATATTACCCTATTAATGATTGGCCTTCAGACATAAACAGTCCGGATATTTTGGTGTCGTACAAAACTAGGTCAGACTGCAGCACCAGTTCAATCCTAGTGCACCAGGTCGACAACGAGCTTTAGGGTTCAAACACAGGTAACTCTGAAAATCTTTTAGTTGGTTCAACATTTATATTACGTCGTTTTGAAATCAAATTATGTTTTACTTTCTATCAGTACTTATCGCATTCCCAAACCGAGCTCGAACCCGCAACCGCCATAGTCTTGTCGCGATATTATCACAAGACCAGAGCGATCTACTTTGAAAAGACCAATGAGATATTTGCTTAATTGATTAATTTACCTTTATTCAGTCGCATGTTTTTATAAGGCAGTGAATCGAGTAGGAATGTTTCATGCTTGATTTAATTTGTTCAATTACAATCTGTGAACATTCTTGATATCTTTACACCCTTTTGATGTTTATAAAGTTTAACTCAAATATAAATTTTAGATTATTATTTAGCAAATATGTTCTGTTCACGTCATTAAAATCAAATTGAAAACATGTCGTCTAGGATTATAATACTTTCAATTCATCAAATTCGCATCTATACATCTGTATATATTTTCCCATGTAAAATAATTATTAAGTAATTAACCTTTGCAAGTTTCAAAAAAATAATAATGTGAACCCAATGCATTGTTGCAAAAGGGGATTCAGATACTAAAAAACAAAATCAGCCAAACAGTCCTGAAATAAATCATATACAGACACGAAGCCAACCAGTTCTGGAAGTAATCATGTACAAATAAGTGGCAAACCAGGTCTGGAAGTAATCATGTACAGACACGATCAACCAGTTCTGGAAGTAATCATGTACAGACACCAGGTCATCCAGGTTTGGAAGTAACCATATACAGACACGAGGTCAACCAGGTCTGGAAGTAATCATTTACAGACACAAGGTCAACCAGGTCTGGAGAAGTAATCATGTTCAGACACGATGTAAACCAGGTATGGAAGTAATCATGTACAGACACCAGGTCAACCAGGTCTGGAAGTAATCATGTACAGACACCAGGTCAACCAGGTCTGGAAGTTATCATGTACAGACACGAGGTCAACCAGGTCTGGAAGTAACCATGTACAGACACGAGGTCAACCAGGTCTGGAGAAGTAATCATGTTCAGACACCAGGTCAACCAGGTCTGGAAGTAATCATGTACAGACACCAGGTCAACCAGGTCTGGAAGTAACCATGTACAGACACGACGTCAACCAGGTCTGGAAGTAATCATGTACAGACACGAGGTCAACCAGTTCTGGAGAAGTAATCATGTTCAGACACGAGGCCAACCAGTTCTTGAATTATGAAATATACAGACACCAGGCCAAACAATCCTGAATTTATCATGTAAAGAAAACAAATTCTTGAATTATTGAATATACAAGATACAAATCAGTTCTTGAATAAGACGTAATATAGACGTAATAAATTGGTGAAAATAACCAGTTTTGGGAGTAATCATGTACAGACAGCAGGCCAAACCGTCCCGAAAGTAATCTTGTACAGACACACGGCAAACCAGTCATGAAAATAATCATGTACAGACACCAGGCAAATCAGTCCTGGAAATAATAATGTACAGACACCCGGCAAACCAGTCACAGGAAGTAATCATGTACAGACATCAGGCAAACCAGACAGGAAGTAATCATGTACAGACATCAGGCAAATCAGACAGGAAGTATTCATGTACAGACATCAGGCAAATCAGACAGGAAGTAATCACCTGAGCTAATCAGACCCGGTGGTCGGGACTATTATTAATGATTATGCTATGGAATAGGTATGGAATAGGTTTTATTTTTGCCAATGGAGCCGCATAATCAAAACGGGGAGCAGCCACTGTTATTATTGTAAAATAAAAACATGTAATATGTATAAAAGAAACACCCGATGAATCAATTACATGCATTAACTGATGAATATTAATAACAAGATTCAAAATATGCAAGCCTTCAATCCTTTTTAAGAAGAAACTGGACACATATAATGTGTATATGATGACTTCTCCTTAAATTAGTAGGCAATGGGTTTTAAAACTTGGTTAACGTACCTTGCAAGCAACCCGATTCATTAAAGCTCAGAATTTATTTTTTCAAATATGTTTTGAAATCTTAAAATATTCAGTATTCAGATACAATCTGTTAGATTGAAAACGCAATGAAAAAGCGGTTTAATATAAATATTACAACATAATGTAGAATGTGTAAAAACACACAAACACTATACATATGGCCGTAGCGGACATGTCTAATTTACGGCACCAGGCCCAATCTGCGGTCCCAGTATGTATAGTGTTTGAAATGGGTAAATTTAACTGAACATTACATAGCTTATGCTGTAAAGTATTGTAAATATATATTTAATTTAATATATATCATCAATACAAAAAGAATGCCATACTCCTACGTCACGCTACATTAGCAAGGGAAGTAGATTGTTAATTAATACTGGAACTTGTACCTAATTCCCTTACCAAATAAAAACTTGTGCTTAAATTTTCGACATCATTTGTTCTTGCTGTTGCTGCTGCTGCTTCTGATGATGATTTTTTTTTTTACAATGCCGCCTTAGTAGCTTATTGATTGCAAATTTCATGTATCTTGCAGACCCTAAATATTCCAATAATTATATAAGAAATGAATTACCTGTTGTAATGTATCTTCATTGATCTATATATTAGTTAATTCATGTCATCTTAAATCATCTTAATTCATCATCACATAAGGTGTCTACTATAATTAAAGTATTTTCTGCACATTTTTGTTCAATATTTTTGAATAATCTGATAATATAAGTTTTTATGTCGTTTTTAGACCTTTTCTGTAGGGCTTTGCTTTATCTAAACGTCTTCAAAAAAATGGCAGCGTTTGATTGCTCATTTTTTTTTAATATATGAAGATCCCGGTCAACCAATATTGAAAGTAACAATATAAATAAGTCAGGCAAACCAGTTATACAAACACAAGGAATAAATTCGTTCTGGAAGTCACCATATACATTCCCCACGTATTTATATCTACATAACATCGATTCCAGACTCAAAGTTCACTATGATTTTTATCGCTATCGCTACTTAAGTAACCGTAAAGTGACACTGGACAATCCTGGAGACACCTCGGCCAACCAGTCCTGGAAATAGCCACGAAAAGACCCCCATCCCCCCCCCCCCCCCTCTCTCAGATAGATGAAGCAGCGTATTTTACTAAGCCACACATACGAATGACGTATTCCGATATATAAAATATGAAACACCCCCCTCTCTCTCTGTTGCGTAATCAAAATATCTCATTAAACAACTCTATGCTAACGCAATTTGTATTTTCAAATTTAATTACCCTTGTTTCAAAGTCGCAATTGGCGACTTTTTTTTTTTTATAATTAATTCGGTTAATTGCATGCGCAATTCAAGCTCGAAGGGAATGGCTCTTATCTGTTATTGCAGAAATCCTGCAGCCTGCAACGTAGTGGTTCCTTTTGGAAATCAGTGGGATTTCGTTTATTTACTAGTGACCATGGTAAGAAAGAGTTTCAAGTCAGCAAAACAACAACCAAGTATAAATTAAGCGTTATTTGATAATATATATATTTAATACGATAGACTGAAAATGTAGCATATAAAGTTACATCGTATACTCGTCACGAGATATCTGAATCTAACTATTGTCAGATAAATTACCTATTTCTCGGGAATCTCCCAAGGCTCAGAACCTTAATTTGACTCTATCTATATGATAGCATATCGTACTATATCATGTAACTTGTCTACGCTAGGATATCAAAGTAAAGCAGGGATATATCTGTCTGCAATATTTTGTCGGTGGATGAATGTAACATAAAAGAAAAATAGTAACATATATGAAACAAGAAATAACTTTAAAAAAGATAATCGGCGTAAGAAAAAAACAACAACAAAGAAATGAAATTTAAAGAAAGTAAAAGTTTTACAATATATTTGATATAATAATACTGGCACGTTTTAAATGGTCTGTGATTTGAAAATAATGCTAGAAAACGTATTTGTCGCTAAATATACTAACCAGAAAATAAAATGAAAGAAAAGGAACGAAAATGTGATATAAGTAACACTTAAAAAGTAGTGCCATCAGTGAGGCTCATTCGCGGGGCCCCTTATTTAACAAACCCACGGTGCGGAGACTGTTGTCATATATGGCTCATGTTAGTTTTGTGACTTAGAGGGACGAGTCCATTACCAAGGTAAAATACGTTTTCTAAAGACTCACAATTAAGTGTTTAGTTTTTTAACTGGGTGATTTTTATGTTTGAATAGGTAGATTAAAATGTTATTTGCCAATTATCAATCATGCAGAAAGATATGCAACCTGAAACTCCCATTTTATGATGGAATATTCTAAAATAATTAATGCAAACCAATAAAACGGGTACTTTTCCGAACTCTTCGGTTGTTAACAACGATTAGATTGGTTCAAGGAATAGGTCAAAAACCATTTTATACAGTTTACGCTGAAAAAAACCAATTACTTTTCTCAAAATGAATATTTTCTTTGGTCATATAGTAGTTCATTCAAAGATTATCGAGAGAAAAAATACTCTTTCCTGTTCATGTTGGTAAAGTCTTTGTTTCCTGACAAATAAACTTGAAAAGTGTATGTCATTATACAGGAAAACGCTGTTTTAAACGAAACTTCAATGAAATCGATTAAATATAGATAATATGATATCCCCGAAGCATACGTGACCCGCAACATGGCGTCTTCACCACATGCACAAGTGAATTGGATAATGAAAAAAAAATCCAAATATAGATTTTGTAGGGGTTAGGGTTAGGGTAATTCCATAATATACTTAGAATTATAAACAAGTGCGGTGTAAAGTGAGAAAGTTTATTGACGACGATACTCCACTGTTTATCAAACAGCTGTGGGATTTTACTGAAACCCCTTCTAAATTCCACATGGTATACGAAGAAAAAAAAAAAAAAAAAAAAAAGAAAAAGAAAAAAAAGAAAGAAAGAAAAGGAATTAATTTTGTCTAAGTTCGAGGGTCACTCAACTAACTTTGATACTGTGTATGATACTATGATACGCACATATATTCATATGATACGTCTTTTTTCTCTCTTTTTATGCATGCTTACAAAGTTGATCACGGATGCTCGGGTGAACATACTTAAAGCACAGACGAAAATGCAGTGTCATGACGTTATACAACTCTTGGGCTTATAAAAAAAATTATTCCTTCAATTAGTAGTAAAAAACCAAAAAGAACAAACGAGGAGAGACTCTGACAATATGTGCATAACTCCGCATATTTGTATACAGGAAAATGTAGGTGAAAAATGTAGGTAAATCAATCAAATTTATTCATACCTTCACCGCTAACTGTAAAACTGATAATGTCATGATGATTAAAGAAATGGCCACTTGTCTCATTGTTGTGGGAGAGGCGGACGGTCGGGACAAAATGGGGTTTAAGTGACGCTTTGATGTTTTAAGGCTAAACATTGAAAAAAGTTCATGGTTTCGTCTGATCGATTTTACGCTACATTTTTTTTTTAATTTCATTTCGCACGAAACGAAATCGCGTGTTACATTCATTTTTTTCTTTCAAATCTAAATTATTGTCTTAAATAGTTTTTTTTCTAGTAATGATGCATGTATGCATTTTTTGTTTAAAAGTTGTTTGTCTCTTTAAACTCAATTTATAGAAGGGCTTTGTACATTTTAAATTATTCTTATTATTTGTTTATACGCGATATCTGTTCAAAGATGAGGCATTAATAAATTCTTAGTCTGCCCAGTCAAAATAATAACTGGCGACAAACCTGAAATTGCTCGTGTCTATAGCTTTAACCCTTCCCCCATAGAGGAAACCATGAAAAGACCTATGCGAACAGCATAAAACCAGATCAGCCTGCGAGTAACTCGCAGGCTGATCAGGTTTTATGCTTTTCGCTGCTCCTCAGTGGTCTGGAAATGAGGATTTTGTAATTAAATTTGGTAAGGTTTAACTGTGGTTTTCTGCAGATCAGGCTTAATGTGGTACCTATTGAGTGCGTCAAAATGAGTCTATATGAGGGAAAGGGTTTTAAATGTAAACTACTCATGCAATAGTAGGATACTAGTGCAACTGTCATGCGCTTTAACTCGATAACCACCTGATCATTGTACATTGTTACACAGAAAATGAGGAAGAAGAAAAGAAAAAGGAACAGCAAATTATTCACACATGTGAATATTAATTATTTATAGAAAATGAAAACACGAAAAGAAAAATAAATTAAGCAATTTATAAACATCGGAAACAGAAACTTGGTATTCAATTAGGAGTCAAATATTAGAGCTTACCTTTGTACAGTAACTTCCAAGTATTAGGTCTGCACGCACTGAAGTGTGTCTTTGTTCGAATGATTCATGAATTTGAAAACTCGGTAAGATTTCTGTTTATATATAGACCAAAGGGGTTATACATATACCCACAAAGATAACCTTTACATAGCTACTCGCACGGATCATAATTAGGTCAATTTGGAATTGGTCGCATGACACGTGCCGCCGCTGATGTCAAAAAGGTCAATTTTGCATGAAAAAATAAGTCATATTTATAAAAATATGTCTGGTACCGAAAACTGCAGCTGTAATGATGTCAACATACGCCCAGCATTGTTACGTTGTAAATATCTGGCAGTGTGGAAAGACAGAGCAAATTGTGCATGGGTACCCAAGTGTACTAAACTGTTTCGTGGGTACTGTATATAGGGTTATGGGTGTGTGGGGTTAGGGCTAGGTGTTTTTTTTTTCTTTGTGTGTGTGAGACCAGATATACAGGTATCTCAGAAATTGACTTTAATTACAATTTAAAAGCAATTTGGTTTGGTGTCATTAAGTAATATTTTACAATAAACACCTAGCAATGTAAACTGAATATACTGTGTTGGTAAGTTGGCATATTTGGGATGGGATTCAAATTTCAACATTGAATCCTTGAAGTTACTGTCCTTTGCCGGTCAAGGTGGCCAAGCATGTGGAGGGGCGCGTGCCGATTTCCGGGGGTTATGGTTCGATCTCCGGCCGCGAAATAATAATATAAAGTTGTTAAAAATTAACTGGCATATATACCATGTGCTTAGAGCTCAGCATACAAGGGTAGTTCCAGAACTGTTTTGCCCGGTGTCAGGATAATGTAACTGGGTGTGCTATCATGCCATTTGCCTATGGCGTAATGCACTATATATGTCTTAAGTAGACACAGTCTCCAAATGACTGAAATACTGTCGACGGGACGTTAAACTCAAACAAATATACTTAATATCCATTAATTAGCTAAGTCCACGATCAAGATTGGGCTAATACGAGTCCTAGACTCGACAAATGTCAGCGGTAAAGGTAACTAAATGCATGTTTCTATCAGTTGTAAACTTGTATGATTCAATCTTCTAATCCAAGATCAACCAAACGCTTATCAAATGAAAAGGAACTGCCGAACTGGAGTTACTGCCCTCGAGTTACAGGGACTTGCTGATCAATTAACAATTCTGCCCCTTACTGGTACATACTTATTGGAACTCGTATTCTTGTTCTACAAAATATCTATTTTCAAGACAACATGAATACGTAGTTACAATACTGACTAGTAATACTTTTTAGGAAATAAAATACAATGATTTTTTTAATTTTTTTTGCAGGAGTTCTGGTTTTTTTTTTTTTTAAAATAAAAATTGTCCAAGCGAAACTTGATATTGTGTATAGGTACAAAATCACTGAAAATATGTGGTGGTGTTCGGCAGACAAAAAAGAAAAACAAAACTTGAACTAAAATTAAATGTTATTAATATCCCAGTATCCACCTTGTCTTGCGATGTGAATGTAGGACAGCCTTGATGTAAGTCTTATATAGCTTCCACTACAGTGAAGTGATGTTATAAAAACCAGGTTCCTATGTACCGGTATTGAACATATGAAATTTTGTAATTGTATATTTTGACAGTCTGTGACATAGTGATGATTTAACTATACTGGCGCAATAGCTCAATTGCAGTGTCCACTTTTTTTCGGGAGGTCTGGGGTTCGAATCTCAGCCGAGGAACTTCCTCCAGTGACTGCGTCAAATCAACGACATAAAATTGATACCAGATGCACCCTTGTCTGGCAATCGGAAAAAATGGGTTGTGTTATGGGAACTCGGAGTACTCAGTACTGGTTCTACCCAGAAACTTGGCTCCCGTGAACTTGACACCTGGCACGTAAAAGAACCAAGGGGTCTATTTGCAAAATGAGCTAGGGTATCGCACCCCGTCTCCCTTGTATCCAAATACTGTCTCTTCTTATGCTGTCTCTTCAGCAAAAAAAAGGACCCACACTTTGGAAGTCATTGACCGCAATGTATAAAATATAGTCATAATAATCAAAAAATGATTGCTAGCCATTACAATAAAAGAAAAACAAGAGGGCCATGATGGCCCTGAATCGCTCACCTGAGTACCATTGCTTCAACTGATGTCAAGGTTTTTAAACAGACAAGGATTCTGATATAACTTAATCTAAAACATTTTACCCCTGACAATACTACACACCAAATATCTAAGCAATGGGCCATATGGTTTCAGAGAAGACTTGGGCGCAGGGTCATTTATCACCGTAGGGCCAAGACTTTGAAAATCTTTGTAATGAACCATTAGATGCTACTACATACCAAAAATCTTAGCTCTAGGCCTTATTGATTCATAGAAGAAGATTTTTTAAGATTTTCCTATTTAACTCTATGTAAAACAAGTGACCCCTGGTGTGGGGTCATTTATCACCATTGGGCTATGATTTGTACAATCTTGGTAGTGGCCCATAAGATGATGCTACATACCAAATATCTAAGCTCTAGGCCTTATGGATTCATAGAAGAAGATTTTTTAAGATTTTCCTATATAACTCTGTGTAAAACAAGTGACCCCTTGTGCGGGGTCATTTATCACCATAGGGCTATGATTTGTACAATCTTGGTAGTGGCCCATAAGATGATGCTTCATACCAAATATCTAAGCTCTAGGCCTTATGCATTCATGGAAGAAGATTTTTTAAGATTTTCCTATATAACTCTATGTAAAACAAGTGACCCCTGGTGCGGGGTCATTTATCACCATAGGGCTATGATTTGTACAATCTTGGTAGTGGCCCATAAGATGATGCTTCATACAAAATATCTAAGCTCTAGGCCTTATGCATTAATGGAAGAAGATTTTTTAAGATTTTCCTATATAACTCTATGTAAAACAAGTGACCCCTGGTGCGGGGTCATTTATCACCATAGGGCTATGATTTGTACAATCTTGGTAGTGGCCCATAAGATGATGCTACATACCAAATATCTAAGCTCTAGGCCTTATGGATTCATAGAAGAAGATTTTTTAAGATTTTTCTATGTAACTCTATGTAAAACAAGTGACCCCTGGTGCGGGGTCATTTATCACCATAGGGCTATGATTTATACAATCTTGGTAGTGGCCCATAAGATGATGCTACATACCAAATATCTAAGCTCTAGGCCTTGCAGTTTTGCAGAAGAAGATTTTCAAAGTTTGCATTTTTAAAATCTATTTTTACCTCCTGTGACCTAATTATGCAATGGACCAGAACCATTTATACAACTTTAGTAGAGCTTCATCCAAGGAACATTCCTGCAAAATATTTTTCAAATTGGCCGAGCCGTTTAGGAGGAGATGTTGTTTGAAGCAATTGTTGACGCCGGACGCACGCACGGACGCACGCACTGACGCACGCACGGACGCACGCACGGACGACGGACGACGGACAAAAGGCGATCAGAAAAGCTCACCTTGAGCACGTTGTGCTCATGTGAGCTAAAAAGGAAAGAACTGTGTAACTATCATTCCCTTATTGCGATGTTGATACAGTTGCAGTTATGGACTGAATCAGCAACCTCTCACTACAGAGGCCGGTCCTCTAACCACTTGGCCATCAGATAAGTCAAGAGGTTGATTAATGTAGGGCCTGAAACAATCCGGGGGAATGTCATAACAAAGTACACCCTAATATAAAAGCAATATTTAATGAAAATGGTTTGTACAGTGATGTGAGGCTTGAGTCACACTGAAGGTGACTGACACCAACCTCTATACTGCCCTGAATCAACAATTTTAAATCTAAGCAAGGGCAATAACTCTAAGCAAATGCACATCATAATTTAGTAAGTTATCTGTCTTGCACTAGTGGTGCTTCTAAAGATACTGAGCAAGAAGCCCAAATTCTTCTGTAGATATGGGTCATTATCATTGAAAGAAATCAACTTTCAAGTGGTGATATACCGTCTAAAAATAAATATTTATGAATTTTTTGCTTTTCCTCAACGGCATCTTTAGATGATAAACCTTAAGTTAAACAGGGCATGCTACATCTGGACAGGATAGTCCTCACTTGACTTTTATAAATCCTGGTATAACATCAGTACACAAACACATTGCATATCAAACTGTTACAATGCCTCCATCCTTTCCAGGATGATGAATGTCAAAATAAAAGCAAACCATTTCATTCATTGGTAGTTCTAAACAATATTTTACTTTAAAATCAATACACCACACTGTCATGGTCTAAAGACTTAAAACTGCCAAAAGTTTATGCCAGAGATTTTATTCACATGAATCATTCCCTTTCAGAATGTTCAACAGTTAGATGGAACACATTCCACTGTAACTCAAAGAATATATACCTGGCACACTTGTCACCTCAGTAAGCAGCCAGTCCTGGAATTACAAGTAGACTCAAACAGAGTCTTGGTGATTACTGGCATATAAATCTACAGGTAGGACAACACAAACAAATTCAACTGTAACTATGGCAACAATGTCCTTCTTCACAACCTGCCAAACGGAGTCAGGCTCTATACATTAGTCCCAGGAAGATGTCACCTTCGACCAGGACCTGTGTCTGAACTTCTGAGTCACCATCCACCATATCACTGATGTAGTTGTTCAACAATGCTTAAACTAAGAGGAAATCTGTACAGTATCCTTTATGAACGTTAAGTCTAAGTTACTCAGAAACCACATGTAGAAACCTTGCTGACTCCAAAAATTTAGATCGGTAATATAATTACCTCATATCTTGCTTATTTTTCACCAAAACTTATAAATTTAGCCCTACTTAAGAGAAGTCTTATATCAACTTTAAAATGTGGTTATTTCATATAAACCAAAATTGATTAACTTAATCAAAATGACAAATTACACTTTAAAAAATGATTAAATCTAAACAAAGTTCATACAAATGACTGCTGATATTCAAACTGACACTGCTATGCTGTATTTGATTGTTTACCCAAGTTTCTTTCACTTCCAAACATAAATCACTATACATGTAGTGATCATTGCTCTAAGTTGAAAACATCACAGGAGATGAAAAAATACTCACAAATAAACATGAATGAAATCTTCAAACTTCTGTAATATTCAGTCATGTCTGTACAGTTCTGGGCAGTTCAACACCTCTAATTATAAGTCACTGTAGTCCCAGGATAGAATACATCAGGAACGTTTTTTTTTTTTTTTTTGTTAAGAGATACAACTGTATCATACTACACTTTGCTTGGTGCTATCCTTTCAAATGGGCAGATCTCCACCTCCATGTTGGGATTTCCCAATCTGTATATAGTAACATTGATATCAATATTCTATATTTAGTAACATCAAATTTCTATATATAGTAATAGTAACATCAATGACCTTTACATAGCAAATACCCATATTCTAAAAATAGTAACAAAGACATTCCTATGACTGTAAACTCAGCACCAGGTCAGAGGATTGTGTTACAATAGGTATGTGTAGATCATCAGAAATCAAGTGTTCTACTTTTGGCTTAAAGTCCCCATTCGACACACTTTCCTCCGCATTCTGTTGTTGATTCTTTTGGTGGATAAACACACCGCCCGATCCTCTCTGTCGATTTAAAGCATGTTTGTGTCGGGATTCGTACAGGTATTTCTGAAGAAAATAAAAAGAAGTAATAAAGGAACAAAAAAATTTAAAACGTGTGAAAATGAAAATGATGTGGTTCAGTAATGATGTTCGCTGACTGTAGGCGTAAAGTTTGGGAATTCACACATAACTGGACAAAACTGTCATAATAAACGAGATATCAGTCCTTCATCAGGGTTGAGCTTTAGTGGCACACATATTGGCACACATAAGAGACTTTTCCTTTTATTTTTTTTTGTAAGGATCATTTGTAATTAGATCATCTGTTTACCTACGAGGGGATTTTTGTTTTTAATTGTTGAGATTTTCTCTCCCTTTTTAACATGCAATGTAACTGCTGTCTCTGACTGCCAAAATACATGTATATGCTGTCCTGTTGATCATGGATACCTTACTTATATATTTCAAGATTTAACAACAAAAAAATGTTTCTCATGGCATAGCAACATTTATGAGAAATACCAATCAAACTGTTAAAAAGTTTAAGACCTGAACAATATTAAGTGAATGAGGACATGATACATGTATAGGTACAGAAAAATCATTCTGCATTGACAAATGGATTTGGTATGGAACACACACAGTTAAATAAATTTTATTGGTTGCATTCAAATACAGGACTAATGATTAAAAAAGACAGTGGCATTTTGTATGCATTGTATCTTAGTACTTTGTATCTTAGTACTGGTTGTTACATTTACAAGGGACACCGACAATCAGAAAGTTCAGACATCATCAAGTTAACATTAACAATTGCATGTTAAAGGGCTGTTTAGAAAGTTTCAGGACAAGTGCCAAATGTGGATTTTGCATCAGTGTAATTTGAATCAATTTTTCTTTCAGACAAGAGGGCCATGATGGCCCTGAATCGCTCACATGAGTACCATTGCTTCAACTGATGTCAAGGTTTTTAAACAGACAAGGATTCTGATATAACTTAATCTAAAACATTTTACCCCTGACAATACTACATACCAAAAATCTTAGCTCTAGGCCTTATTGATTCAAAGAAGAAGATTTTTAAAGAT
Source organism: Solen grandis (assembly GCA_021229015.1). Taxonomy (NCBI): domain Eukaryota; kingdom Metazoa; phylum Mollusca; class Bivalvia; order Adapedonta; family Solenidae; genus Solen; species Solen grandis. The sequence continues at coordinate 5,888,795 of CM037788.1, forward strand.
TTTCCTATTTAACTCTGTGTAAAACAAGTGACCCCTTGTGCGGGGTCATTTATCACCATAGGGCTATGATTTGTACAATCTTGGTAGTGGCCCATAAGATGATGCTTCATACCAAATATCTAAGCTCTAGGCCTTATGCATTCATGGAAGAAGATTTTTTAAGATTTTCCTATTTAACTCTGTGTAAAACAAGTGACCCCTTGTGCGGGGTCATTTATCACCATAGGGCTATGATTTGTACAATCTTGGTAGTGGCCCATAAGATGATGCTTCATACCAAATATCTAAGCTCTAGGCCTTATGCATTCATAGAAGAAGATTTTTTAAGATTTTCCTATATAACTCTATGTAAAACAAGTGACTCCTGGTGTGGGGTCATTTATCACCATAGGGCTATGATTTGTACAATCTTGGTAGTGGCCCATAAGATGATGCTTCATACCAAATATCTAAGCTCTAGGCCTTATGCATTCATGGAAGAAGATTTTTTAAGATTTTCCTATATATAACTCTATGTTAAACAAGTGACCCCTGGTGCGGGGGCATTTATCACCATAGGGCTATGATTTGTACAATCTTGGTAGTGGCCCATAAGATGATGCTACATACCAAATATCTAAGCTCTAGGCCTTGCAGTTTTGCAGAAGAAGATTTTCAAAGTTTGCATTTTTAAAATCTATTTTTAGCTCCTGTGACCTAATTATGCAATGGACCAGAACCATTTATACAACTTTAGTAGAGCTTCATCCAAGGAACATTCCTGCAAAATATTTTTTAAATTGGCCAAGCCGTTTAGGAGGAGATGTTGTTTGAAGCAATTGTTGACGCCGGACGCACGCACGGACGCATGGACGACGGACGACGGACAAAAGGCGATCAGAAAAGCTCACCTTGAGCACGTTGTGCTCATGTGAGCTAATAAAGAACAAAATATATTTAAGTATCACTTTTGAAAACTTTACGCTAATAACCATATCAATATTATGGCATTTGTCCAGGAACTGTCTGATCGACCTTAGTTTATTACTAATATAACTGGGATGACTTTTCAGTTTTTCTAGTTATTGTTTGTTGGTGATCTGTGTTCCATGATTCCCTCATTTACCTGTCTTTCCTTTGGGAATACGTCCCATTGCCTCCAGTTTAGCGCGGGCCTGCCGTCGCTTCAAAATCCGGTGGTACTGCTTGGCGTTGACATACAGCGGTTCCTCACCCGTCTCACCTGGCTGTGAACAGACAGATGGTTGAGAGGGCCAACTCATACAGAACAAAACATCAACTTCATGACATCAAGTCAGCGCTTTATTTATCTGCATAACAGTAATTTACTCTCTATATGTCTGAATTTGACTCATGGAAATTACAAAATTTTCTTAATTTCTTCAATAAATAACTGATTAAATTCTGTAAGCTACAGTAATTGAAAATAACTCATTGTGTCATAATTGTAGATAAATCACAATGCAGATCTATTACGTATAATGCTGCATTTTGAATCCTTTTTGAAAGACCATGTTGTAACTTAGTAACCACAATGAACAATTATATATATATAATACCAGTACAAAAAGGACCTATACTGTATTACATATTTAAGTTGAAATGTTTGGTATGCTAAGTCTGACACTCTTTCACATCACCACAAAAGCTAGCTCTATGACATGGAAATACAAGGGCTTTAAAATTCATTATACAAATACAAGCCCCAGAACAGTGATTAAAGGGAGACAATTCAGAAAAGATACATTTACCTAGACTGTCACTAGCAAAGATTTTACAGTTAACCAAGTTTTAACATAGAAATCTTTTCCCATTCCTGACTGGGTCAGCAGCTCAAAAACACCTGCTTCTTTGTATGTCACATGATATCTCAGTGTACCAATAATCAATGGTAATTTGATATGAATATTTCTGTAAACATCAGAACCATCTGATGCTGCAGTGATATGTACTTCTATAATATACATTGTTCACACAACTATCTTATGCACAATGAATTTTTATGGATAATGTCCTGAACAAAACTAACATTCTTGGTATCATCAACAAAAAGATCCAGAAAAAACTTGATGGTAAGATTTCAGGTCACTGGAATGCCAAAAAAGGAATAGACAGACCTTGTCAATACTGACCGTTGTCTAACTAAAAAATAACTAAAAATTTATGAAAGGTAGAGTTATCATTCTTGCACACTGCACAATTCCCTTATAAGATCTATCCACCTATGAAGTTCCAAGTTGATACCTCAAATTCTTTTAAACTTATGCTCTGGACAAAAATCAAGTCCGAAAAAAACAAAAAACAAAGGGCAATAACTAAAATATTATGAAGGTAGAGTTATCATTCTTGTGCACTGCACTCCTCCTCAATGAGATCTATTCACCTATGAAATTCAAAGTTGATACCTCAAATACTTTTCGAGTTTTGCTCCAGAGAAAAATTAAGTCTGAAAAATAAAAAAGGGCAATAACTAAAAAATTATGAAAGGTAGAGTTATCATTCTTGTGCACTGCACTCCTCCTCAATGAGATCTATTCACCTATGAAATTCCAAGTTGATACCTCAAATACATTTCGAGTTTTGCTACGGAGAAAAATTAAGTCTGAAAAATAAAACAACGGGCAATAACTCAAAAATTATGAAAGGTAGAGTTATCATTCTTGTGCACTGTACTCCTCCTCAATGATATCTATCCACCTATGAAGTATCAAGTTGAAACCGCAAATTCTTTTTGAGTTATGCTCCGGACAAAAATTAAGTCTAAAAAATAAGAAAGGGCAATAATTCAAAAATTATGAAAGGTAGAGTTATCATTCTTGTGCACTGACTCCTCCTCAATGATATCTATCCACCTATGAAGTATCAAGTTGAAACCGCAAATTCTTTTTGAGTTATGCTCCGGACAAAAAAGTCAAAAAAAAAAAAGGGCAATAATCCAAAAATTATGAAAGGTAGAGTTATCATTCTTGTGCACTGCACTCCTCCTCAATAAGATCTATCCACCTATGAAGTATCAAGTTGATACCTCAAACACTTTCCCAGTTATGCTCTGGACAAAAATGTCAGACGGACGGACTGAGACTATTACCATATCCCCCGCGCCTTTCGACGGGGGATAAAAAGGTAATTTCTCAATTGTCGTAAAATGAACATAAAGTTTAAATACACTGTGCCCAGACTCACCATGGCAATCTGCTGACCTGGCTGTTGACCTGGTAGGTTGATCACCTGGATACCTGGAAATGTAACATGTCACATCAGTAACACATAACACCTATACTTCTCCATCATAAAGAACTATCATCAACAATATTAACAATAGTTTTCAGGCAACTTGTTACTGATGCATATTTGGAATTATCAATACATTATGAACAAGTAGTCTAAATTAGCTCAAGCCTGCAGTAAGATTACACATCGTACAAGGAATCCAAAGCAGACTGAATGGTAATCTACATTTTATAGGATCAACTTTGTTATATAAATTTTGAATTCCTTTGTGTCATATGATATCACACTTAGTCATATTATCCTGACACCAGGCCAATCAGCCCTGTAACTACCCTTATATGCTGAGCGCCAAGCAAGGGAGCTTTTTTTTTACAACTTTGGTATGTTGCGGCCGGGGATTTAATCCACGACCACCTGCTCCTGAGTTGGACCCTGTAACCACTCTGCCACTGATGGGGATGGTTTCTAAAATATTGTACACGCTATCAAAGTTTCATGTTCAACACTTATTAAAGATTTTCTTTTTGTACTATTTATACAAAGACTTGGCCTAGTGCAGGATCATTCTGATAGTCAATGTCAAAGAAATATATCCAGCTGTATTAAAATTTTATTAACAAGAGTGCCAGTGCTGCCACAATAGACACCGCCACAAAATATAAAGACCAAGAGGTCTTTTTAATTATTGCTTTTAACATTTCTGTAAGCATAAGCTCATAACGAAGTCTGTGAGACCAATTAATTTAGCTGAACAGAGATAGACCCCTAAAAAGTCTTCCAATATGAAAGTAGGTCAAATAGCAGTATCAATATGAAACCCTTTTTTCTTTCTCCGCATAACTCTTGCAAAAATCACTGTACCAGAAAATCCCTGCTTTATGCACTTTTACCTGTTTAGAAACTTCAGTTGTGTTTTCAAGAGACCATGTTTAGAAAGACATAACTATTGCAAATATTGATGAACATCAAAATCCCTGCTTTGTGTATATCTACCCAGTATAGTAATGACATTGCCCAAGTTTTGAAAAGATTAGGTCAGAAACATACAAGGAATTGCATTCTCAAGGCCGAAATATCAATCAGCTAAAGAGACTAAGTTTCAAGGGACAAAAATCTTTCAACAAGAGGCCCATGATGGCCCTAAATCGCTCACCTGAGATAAATAGGTTGACCCAAGGAACATCTGTACCAATTTATTATAAAATCTGGCCAGTAGTTTTGAAGAAGATGATTTTTAAAAATACCATATTTTTTTTCTTTTTGTTGCCATGGCAACCAGAGTTCTATATGGATCAAGTTTATTTTAGGAACTTTTGTGAATGTTGACCCAAGGATCATTCCTGCCAAATTTAATCAAATTCTGTCCAGTGGTTTCAGAGGAAATGTTGATTAAAGTTTTCCCTATATACATATAAGGCAAATAAGCCCCGCCCCTGGCGGCCATGTTTTTTTACGGATCCGAATAATTTTAGCAACTTTGGTAGAGGTTGACCCAAGGAACATCTGTACCAAATTATTTTGAAATCTGGCCAGTAGTTTTGAAGGAGATGATTTTTAAAGTTTTCAAATTATTTTTCTTTTTGTAGCCATGGCAACCAGAGTTCTATATGGATCAAGTTTATTTTAGCAACTTTTGTAGAGCCTCACCCAAGGAACATTCCTGCCAAGTTTAATCAAATTCTGTCAAGCGGTTTCAGAGGAGATGTCGTTTAAAGCAAATTGTTGACGACGGACGCCGCCGGACGAAGGGCAATCACAAAAGCTCACTTTGAGCACTTTGTGCTCAGGTGACTCACCGTGAGCTAAAAATTAATGAACCAGAAAATCGCCACTTCATACACATCTACCCATTATAGTTATGCCACTGATTAAGTTTTGAAAAGATTTGTTCAGAAACGTAGAAGGAGTTGCATTCACAAGGCTGAAATATCAATCAGCTACAGATACTAAGTTTCAAGGGACACAAATCTTGTAAAAATCAATGAACTGGAAAATCACCACTTCATGCACATTTACCCATTATAGTATGACATTGACCAAATTTTGAAATCAAATGATTCATTCAGAAATGTAGGAGGAGTTGCGTTCACAAGGCTGCAATATCATTCAGCTACAGAGACTAAGTTTCAAGGGACATTAATCTTGTAAAAATCAATGAGCTGGAAAATTGTCACTTCATGCACAATTACCAATTTTAGTTATGACACTGACCAAGTTTTGAAAAGATTCATTCGAAATGTAGGAGGAGCTGCATTCAAAAGGCTGCAATATCAATCAGCTGCAGAGACTAAGTTTCAAGGGACACAAATCTTGTAACAAGAGGGCCAAGATGGCCCTAGATCGCTCACCTGAGAAAAGTATCATTCATTGCCTATACAAAACAGATTGCTTTAGAATTAAGATGATGAGGTGAAACAATGTTCAGGAATTTTCTGACCCCATCCACAAAAGATATCATCATGACAAACATTCTGCAAATTTGGAAGATTGCATCAAAACTGTGGCCTTTAGTGTGTAAACAAGATTTTTCTTAGATTTGACCTATTGACCTACTTTTCGGTCCGGCCCTGCCCATTTTCGAAAGGGTTCAAGATATCATCAAGACAAACATTCTGACCAAGTTTGAGGAAGATTGGATTAAAATTGTAGCCGTGTGTAAACAAGATTTTTCTAGATTTGACCTATGACCTACTTTTGTCCCCTGCCCATTTTCAAAGGATTCAAGATATCATCAAGACAAACATTCTGACCAAGTTTGAGGAAGATTGGATCAAAATTGTGGCCTCTAGTGTGTAAACAAGATTTTTCTAAGATTTGACCTACTGACCTACTTTTTGATCCAACCTGACCCATTTTCAAAAGGATTCAAGATATCATCAAGACAAACATTCTGACCAAGTTTGAGGAAGATTGGATCAAAATTGTGGCCTCTAGTGTGTAAACAAGATTTTTCTAAGATTTGACCTACTGACCTACTTTTTGATCCAACCTGACCCATTTTCGAAAGGATTCAAGATATCATCAAGACAAACATTCTGACCAAGTTTGAAGAAGATTGGATCAAAATTGTGGCCTCTAGTGTGTAAACAAGATTTTTCTAAGATTTGACCTACTGACCTATTTTTTGATCCAACCTGACCCATTTTCGAAAGGGTTCAAGATATCATAAGACAAACATTCTGACCAAGTTTGAGGAAGATTGGATCAAAATTGTGGCCTCTAGTGTGTAAACAAGATTTTTCTAAGATTTGACCTACTGACCTATTTTTTGATCCAACCTGACCCATTTTCGAAAGGGTTCAAGATATCATAAGACAAACATTCTGACCAAGTTTAGAAGATTGATCAAAATTGTGGCCTCTAGTGTGTAAAATCAAATTGTTGACGGACGACACGACGGCAGACGGACAATCAAGTATCCCAAAAGCTCACCCTGAGCTATGCTCAGGTGAGCCAAAAATCAATGAACCGGAAAATCACCACTTCATGCACATCTACCCATTATAGATATGACATTGACCAAGTTTTGAAAAGATTAATTCAGAAACATAGGACGAGTTGCGTTCACAAGATATGGACATACGGATGTACAGACGTACGTACTGACGGACAGACGGAGAAGATGACGCCAATATACGACCGCCTCCGGTGGCATATAAAAATGAGAGAATACTTTTTCTGATACCATTACAAGGTCCATGATTCATATAAAATCATAATTCACAATTCTTTGTGATCACAAAGGAATAGACGGGCTATACTCAATTGAAAATGAACAAATACTTCTCTTTTTTTTCAAATTATTTTCCAAGGTTTTGGTAAATTGGAAAGGTGGGTTTTGGTCCTGGACAGTTTATTTTCTTTACAGCATAGATAATGTTGCATAGACCATGCATCATGTTACTAGTTCATGATAGGCACTAAGATATGAAAATAAAATTATAAAAACACTGAAATACTTAATTAAACAGATTACTATTCGAAAACTTTTAACAATGACAGGTAAAACAAGAACTATCACTGAAAATGATGAATATCCCCAGATAAAGCTTTGTCAGAGTCACTGTTATCTTGTAAGACAGTCTTTATAAAGTTGAAGGGTAAAAATAAAAACACACAAAAAAACAGGCAGAGCTCTGGTACACTTATACAATTATCGCCAATAAAAAAATTTGGTTGGTACTTATAAATACTGTGAAGTAATATCAAAATCTGACCAATAGTTGCTGAGAAAAAGAGCAGATAAAATATATTCAAAAGATATGGTAAGGGGGAATAACTCAAAGCATTACATGCCTCCAATATGGTAGCTAAGAAATGGAATGGACAAAATATATTTAATAAATGTAACATAGGGCCCTAACTCATATAAAATCAAGCTGGTCATGATGTACCAATGATATGCGTACCTAGACTAGGTACTTAATAATACTGTGAAGTAAAATCAAATCAGACTACTGGTACCTGAAAAATAATGTGGACAAAATATTTTCGATTTAAATAACAAATGGCCACAATTCAAGCCAGTCATGATGCACCAACATTATACGCAACAAGACTTGGTACTTATTAATGCTGTTAGGTTAAATCGAAATCTGACCATTGGTAGCCAAAATATAGTGTGGAAAAATAATATTTAATAACTATAACAAAGGGCCATAACTCATTAAAAATCCAGCTGATGAAGAAGTGCCAACGGTATGCGCAACTTGGCTTGGTACTTTTTAGAGCTTTGAAATTAAATCAAAATTAAACCATAGGTAGCCAAGATATAATGAGGAAAAAAATAAATTCAAGAAATATAACAAAGGGCCATAACTCATTCAAAATCAAGCTGATGAAGACATGCCAATGATATGCATAATTTGGCTTGATACTTATCAATGTTGTGAAGTTAAATCAAAATCTGACTAAAGGTAGCCAAGAAAAAGCACTGACAAAATACATGTAAGAAATATAACAAAGGGCCATAACTCATTTAAAATCAAGCGAATCATGATGTGCCAAAGATATGCGCAACTAGGCTTTATACTTATTTTTACTGTGAAGTTAAATCAAAATCTGACAAAAAGCCTGGACTCTGAGATATAAGCAAGAAAGTACCTTGCATGCAAAACTTTAACCAAATTTTCTAATTGAAAAGGGGCCATAACTTGTAATATATTCCATCATGAGTTATCTACCTTGATAGTTTGATAATCCTAAATATATTTAAAGATGTTTCCAATCAATCGCATGCCTGGATACTGAGATTTAAGCATGAAAGTACCTTGCATGCAAATTTTTAACCAAAATTTCTAAGTTAAAAAGGGGCCATAACATGTAATATATTCCATCAAGAGTTATCTACCTTGGTTGTCTGATGCCCTTTAAAATATTCATAAACTTTCAAGTCAATATCATGAATGCTTATTGAGATACAAGCTGGGTAGTAGCTTGCATGCAAAACTTTAACCAAATTTTCTATTGCATGCAAAACTTTAACCAAATTTTCTATTGCATGCAAAACTTTAACCAAAATTTCTAAGTTAAAAAGGGGCCATAATTCATATTAAATTCAGTCAAGAGTTATCTACCTTGGTTGTCTGGTGCCCCTGAATACACTCATTAACTTTCAAGTCAATACCTTATATGGTTATTGAGATATAAGGTTGATAGTAATTTGCATGCAAAACTTTAACCAAAGCTGCAACGCCAACGCCGATGCAAGGGTGACAACAACAGCTCTCATATTTTTCGAATAATCGAGCTAAAAAGGCCATTACATCTGACCAAATTGGCCGACATCAGCCAAAATCAAACTTGGCCTAGAGATTATACCTATAAACATTGTCATCAAGTTAGAAGATGATTGCTCAAGAAATGAAGATGCTAGAGTGCAAACAAACTAATTGTAGATGACAGACAGGCAACAGACATTCATCCATCCTAATAGCTCATCCTGAGTACATGTGAATAGGTGAGATAAAAAAAAAATCTCCACAAGAAAGGTAAATTCTTCTCAGAACTCTAATACTGTACAATAAAGTATTTCTTTCTGACATGATAATGTAAGTTCATGTTCTAGTACATTTCCAGTACTGCACACTTCAGTTTAACTCTCATGCTAATATGTGTTTCAAATCATAGTTCCCAAATCTATAAATTTCTCATTATACAGTTACAATAGCTGTAAAATATAATACTGCATATAGTTCTGAACCCAAGACAATTTTATACTGGATCTGCAGACTTGTGTCCCGGAGGTTACCTTGTGGAAGTTGGACAGGTTTGTTGTTGGAGTCCACCAGTACGTACGACGTCTGTCCATTCACGCTGATCTGGTTCAGGAAAAGCATGTGTGGGATCCCCAGACTGTTGGCTGCACTTGCGCTGGGTGTCTGGGAGGCTACCACCACATTCTGGGGAGGAGAAAGTAACAGCATCATCAGTCACTGGTTTAGACCGGAAAAAAGACCTATTCCCGATAAGAAAAAGTAACTTTTTTTTTTTTTAATTTTATCTGAAAGATTTCAAACATATGAAAAGCATTAAATAGATGTTAATCTATTCAAAACTGCAACATCAAAGGAAAAGGATCCAAAATGATAAGCAAACAGTCACGTTACACATGTTTTATTATATAAATTGTTGCAATCCATTAAATTTTCCAATCTGTACAATGACTAATTATGTTGTTTTTTTCAAATTTCTAATGCATAGTCTTCATCCCAATATGCTAGAAGAAGCCATCGGTTGATTCTGGAAGACATTTTATCACATGGCCTATAAAAAAACACTCTTGTCTAGTTTGATGGTATCTCTGTAGTATCAATAATGTTGCCAAGCAATTATGGAATATTAATAAAAAATGCTGTCTTCAATTTGAATTTGTCGAAAAAGAAAATAAGAATTGGATTTAAAAATGAATAATTAAGAATAAAAACATTGAAAAATAATAAAAGTGGAAGATGAAAGAAACAACAGAAGAATGAAATTGACAACAAAAAAGAGAGAGGAAAAAAGAAAGAATAGAAGACAGAGAGATAAGATATACTGACGGACTGGTCCTGCGGGACAGCAATGGTCTGCGGCTGGGGGGCCTGGTTCACGATGACCCCGCCCTGGGACCCCATAGTGGCCACACCATCAGCTACCTGCACATATACATATCAACCCTCTAGTATATTACTACCAAGAATCTCTCAAGCTGAATAAGACTTAAACTGTAACTCCACAGTAATTTCGAGATAACACAGTGAGCAGACTGAGATATGTTTCCAGTTAATCAGTCCTCAGGAGGAGCAAAAGGTTGTGAGTTTGATCCATGGCTGTGATATACCATAGTTTAAGAATAGTAATGGTAGCTTGTTGTTAGGTGATTGACATAAATATCGGGTAGCCTAATGATCTTATTACTTTCTATGACTACAAAGTCAATAGGCACAAAATGATTTTATTTCTTTGCTAGGAATATGTCTTAACATAAAAACATTGAATACCGTTATCATGCCCCTACATGAAAAAAAGAATTAGGAAAAAAAAAATAGAGTTGTGACCTGTATAACACCAGTGGCTCCTGCCACAAGCTGGCCGGTGGAGACAACAGTGCCATCCTGTGTGATATACTGTATCTGCTGTACATCGTCCCCGGATGGGTTGACCGTAACTGCCACAGGCTGCTGGGTGTCCGCATCATACACCGTGTACTCCTGGCTCTCAGACATGGTCTTCTTTTGCCAAATGATCTTTAAGTTTTCCTAAATAACCTAAAAATACAGACAATGAATAATGACTTTGGATAAACATGTCTAAGGTCACACTCACAAAAGGCTGTTTTATTCCAGTGGTAACACTCCAGATTGCTGATCTGAAGGATGCGCGTTCAGAACCTTGTTAGGACAAGGATTTTTCACGACCTTCCCGGATGTAGAGTACTGGTTCAACCCTGCAATGGTTGTAAGGGATTGGTACAAGTTGCAAGAATTTGTTTCTCAATCTACCTAAAATAAATAAGCTCACACTAATTTCTATTCCTATAAATAAGCCCTAGCGTATCGATTTTACTATTTTGACATTTTCTTGATACATTGATGTAGCAAACTCCGCATGAATTCTAATGCGCTACATTTTCCATTCACGAAAGGCATAAAAATCGGCAATTCACTATGAAAACACATTAAACCGATGGCAGACATCATAATTTACCATATTAGATAAAGAAATTGTCATACATTGGCATTAAGAGGGTGAAATACTTTATCATATCAAAAACTTCACCTTCCATTTTTTCCGTTTATATTCTCCATTACCTACAAAAAACACCAAGAGTTCTGAATAAAATGTGCACAGTCAGACTTTTTTTTTTTTTTTTTTTTTTTTTTTTTTTTTTTTTTTTTTTTTTTTTTTTTTTTTTTTTTTTTTTTTGAGGCCCCATATGGGTATCCCCATTTATTTTCCCCGTAATAGGTGAACAGAGGTCGGGGAGCCATCCTCAGTTGACCGTACAATGCAACATAACTTTCAATCTTTATAAAAGAATTATACAGAGAAAAAAATAAACATTATATTTTACTTTGTATTAAATTTAACCATATAGGCACTTTATTTTTTTTATGGGTTGAAAAATACAAACAAAATTAATAATAATGAAAAAAGAAAAAAAACTAAAAGTAAATTGTTCTTCACATGTGATTAACATTAAAAGTTTCATAATTCACATTCAATAAAATACAAATCCTTATCTTGATTTTAAATATATATTAAATCTTCAATTTTTAAGTTTCCAATTTGATTTTTCAAAATTTAATTAATTTTACTATCTCCCTGAATCCTACAATTGTTGGTAGTATATTTTTTAATCTACACAAAAATATATATCTTTTAAATTCAAGAAATAAAATGTCAAGTTTATATTCTTTTTCACAGAAACCCTTAAAAAAATTTAAAATTTTTTTTGAATAATAAGGAATTTGTTGGTAATATTCTGTGTACTATTCTTGTTTGAAGCCATTGAATGTAAGTATTTCTAGTATATTTAAATACGTCACCATAAATGTTTTCCCAATTTAAATTGATATGTTCATATAATGATATCCATTTAATTTGACTAGTTGGAACTTCTTTATTTTTAATAAATGTATTATATATGATTTTGTTTGCATTTGTTTTGATTATAAATGGGAACAGGTAACAAGAAATTGATGGATTTTGCAAATCAAAAATTGAGATATTCTTAAATGACATGCTTATTTTATCTATGTATCTCGTTACTGATTTTCTAAGACCAAAATATTCTAAAAAATTTATCTTCTGTCCTATTTCTCTTTCTAAAATGTCTATATTCTTGAAGTTTCCATGTCTATCTAAAATATCTTTAATATATCTAATTCCATTATTATACAAATAGGCATAAAGATATAATCTTTATTTATTAAAAATTAAAAAATAACACTTGACTTTCTTACTAATATCAATTTCAATATAATATACATAACATCAATTACATCTTTCCAAAAAGAATTTTTCATATTTTTCACAATTTTTTCACCATATAACTTACCACAATTAAATAATATTCTTACATTTATTATGGAATCTAATAATCTATAAATTGTAAATCAATCATTTTCAGTCCACCTTCTTTATAATTTTTTATAAAACAGTATTTTTTATTCTGGTTTTCCATCCCAAACAAATATAAAAAATTATTAATTTCTTTTATAATATTTTTATTTGGGGATGGAAGACTTATAAATAAGTGTGTTAATAACGGTAATAGAAAAGTTTTTACGACAGTGATTTTTCCCATGGGTGTTAGCTTTCTTTTTTTCCAGTGTGATATTACTTTTTTCATATTAATCATTTTTTTATTATAATTCAGTTCTATCATTTTGTCAAGGTCAACAAAAATTTATGCCTAATAATTTGAATTGTGTTTCTCCCCATGATAGTTTCCATTTTGTTTTAATAGAACGAGTACTATATTTTAAAGAACCAATCCAAACAATTTTTGTCTTATCATAATTCATACTTAAACCTGAAATGATTGAAAATCTATGTAATAATGTCAATGTATGATTTAACGAATTTTCCGAACCATCGAGTAATAAATAAGTATCATCAGCAAATTGTGATAACTTGTATTCATCTCCATGGATTTTAATGCCCTTTATATCTTTTGAGTTCCTTATTTTTGCCAAAATTTCCGCACAAAGAATAAAAAATATGCTGATATGGGATCCCCCTGTCTACAGCCGCGACCGATCTTAAAGAATTCAGATAAAAAACCATTTAATTGTATACATACCTCGGTGTTTTTAAGAAGTAATGATATCCATTTCTTGAAGCTGTTTCCAAAGTTAAATAAATCTAGAGTTTTTTCAATAAATTTAAACGATATTGAATCAAATGCTTTTTCAAAATCTATTCCGGATCTTATGAGTTTCAGTATAATTCATTAATCATATAAAATCTAGTGTTTTCACCAATATATCGACCTTTAATAAAACCAGTTTGATCTTTGGAAATGATAAGATCAAGAACTTTCTTTAGTCTATTAGCTATACCGCTTGAAGCAATCTTGTAAATGACATTTAAAAGTGTGATTGGCCTCCAGTTTTTTAAAAACTGCTTTGGCTTATTATCTTTTGGTATACAAGTAATATATCCCATTTTAATATTCCTCGAAAACCTATTAGATATGAATGCATAATTTATAGCTCTGTAGACAAAATATCCTATTTTGCCCCAGAAGACCTTAAAAAAATTTGAAGTAAAACCATCACACCCTGGACTTTTATCATTTTTCATATTCTTTAAAGCAAAGGTTATTTCATTATATGTTAAAGGCCCTTCTAATTCTAATGATTGATCATCACTCAATTTTGGTATTTCAATATTATCAGTTCATCATCTAGATCAAATTTGTCATATGTTTCTTGTGCACTATATAATTTTTTGTAGTAATTGCTAGTTGCTTGTAAAATTTTGTTTTGGTCAAATATGTAAGAGCCATCATTTATTTCTAAAAAAGGGATATTTTTGCTTAGATTAAATTGTTTTTCTAGAGAACAAAAGTACTTAGTGTTTTTTTCACCATTTTCTATCCATTGCGATTTTGACCTAATAATGTGTCCTCTAACTTTATTGTTTCTAATTTCATGAAGTTTATTTTGTAATAGTACTAATCTGTCTTTTTTCCTTTTTAAACAATTTTTGATATCTATTTATTAATTTTCTTCGTCTTTTTTATTCTTGTTGGATTTAAAACTTGAATATGATATGGTTTTGCCACGAATTTCCATTAATAGTGTTTCTAAAAACAATTCATTATTTATTACAAATTGAATGCTAGATTTATCTATTTTCAAAACATTATTCATATCATAGATCAGTATACAATATTGTTGAATGATTTCGTCAATTTTCTTATTAATACAATTAAGATATTCAATGTCATTTAGTAAAGAGTTATTGAATTTCCATAAACCTTTACCATGTTTAATAAAAACAATAAAATATTTTTGAATAAAAAAATTGAGTGGTCTGATTTGTATGACATATCAATATCACAATTTCTAACAAAGTTAAGGATGTTATTTGTAATAAGAAAACCGTGTTGTAAGGGGGTTAACCTCCTCCAACTATATTTTTGTTTATCACCATGTAATTCTCTAAATGGATCCACTAAATGCTTTTCATCAATAAAGGATAATAATCGTTTTCTTGCATTGGCATTGTGGTTTATGTATTTATATTTTTTATAATCAATAGATGGATTCAAAACTAAGTTAAAATCTCCACATAAAATACATTTAGTAATTGAATTTAATGAATCAACCAAACAAAATATATTTGTAAAAAAAGTCTGGTTTATCAATATTTGGTGCATAAATATTTATAAGAATAAGTTTTGTGTTATTAAATCCAAGTTCAAGAATAAGAAAACTTCCATCATTGTCTTTTCTAATGTTTAACACTTCCATATCAAGATTCCTTTTAAATAAAATGGCAACTCCTTTAGAATTAGACTTTTCCCCCTATATAATTTTCTCCATATCTTTAACAAAATGTGTTTCTTGTAAACACACAATTTCAGCTTTTTTTTCTTTGATGAAATTAAAAACATCAATTCTTTTTGATAGGTTCCGTAAACCTCTACAATTATATGATAATATTTTTAAGTTATCCATAATAATAAAAAGTGTTTTTCAATATACATGTATAACTATTTACCCTAAAAGATATAGTATTTTTAAGATCTTTGTTAATATGACACTCACATAAGAAACAATGGCATGAATCAAATTGACAGTATTTCATATATGTAATCAATCTAAACATGTGAATAAACATATATATGCATGAAAAAGACATCAGTTTATAAAGGATAAGTGTTACAAAAGTAGTGAAATATTCTTAATCCTATATATTGTACTTGGTACCTCTCTAACTGCAGTGAATAAACAGTTATTGTATATTCATCAGTGTATCAAGTTACATTCATATATCTATTTCCTCGCTCCCCTCTCTCCCACATATAGTTATGCAAAACTGGTACCTGTATACTAATCATATAAAAATGACGTATGTACAACAAACATTATAGAGAGAGAGAGAGAGAGAGAGAGAGAGAGAGAGATAGTATGGGATATACATATATGTCTGAAACATCAATACACGCTCTGATAAGCGGGTACATTAAGCTCTGCGTTGGACTCTTTGTCGATGCGCTGCAATCACCTCCTGAAAATTGTCAAAAATGTCAAACTTCACTCTCTCACCTCTTACCGTCTGTCCATATATCGAACCATTAAAAAACCATGCACTGGATATCTCGTCATGTTGCATCAGCCTGTTAATGAGTCCCGTGTTCAGTTTTGTCACATCATCACTGATCTTGTGATCATCACTTCTCATCTCTTTCCTTTTCCTCATGATAGTTGCTTTCGCATCATTGTTAATAGTTTTTATCAACACCGGTCGAACTCCTCCCCGTTTTGTTGGTATGCGGTGCATGGCCACAATCTGCGCTGGTTCCACTCTAATGTCATGCTTCTTGAATATATTCATCACTTTCTCCTCCAGCTCCTCTCTTCCCTCATGATGACCCTCTTGGATGTTTGCAATTTTCACATTATTCTTCCTTGAATACTGCTCATTGTAATTAGCATGTTTTATTGCGTCTTTACTTCGCCTTTCATTCTCTCTTTCCTGAACTTCAACTCTTTCATTTTCTTTTTTGTCTCTTCCTCAATTTTAGATAACTTTTTTTTTAAGTTTTATCCCAAGTTTTAATCCTATTTCCTTTGATATGTTATCCAGTTGAGTTTGCAACATTTCAGAACATCTGAATGAGTTCTTTTATCTTTTTTTGATGGTGGTTGACTTGTTATTTTTTGTTTTGGTTGTTGAACTTGACCCTTGGTTTGACTTTGACCCCTTCCTGTCATGCTGATTGCACTCTTTCTTCACTTAAATCAGAGTAGTAAACAGTTATGTGCACAGGTTTCACCTTAGTTTTGATAGATACAGTCAGACTTAAACTGGGAACACAAATACGGGGTAGATGAAATGTGTCTTGTAAACTATGACATGTTTAATTTTCAAAATTAACATTTCAAATATTGGAAACATTTCTATTGATTAGCGAGCGATATGATAGATGATAATATATCAGTAAATGAGAATTGTCTCACTCAACATCGTAATTTGACTAGATTTATTTTGTCTAAATATTTTCGGCTATTCCATATATTTTACAAAACACTGATTTACACAGCACAAGTGTTGACAATTGACAACATCAATTGATCATTTGATGTGTCAACTACAAAAGGAATTTTTGACATTATATTGGTAATATTTCAACCTTTAAAGTGATCAGTTAATATGTTTTTGTGTTTGTTTTCTATATACAAGTTATTTTGTCAACAAGCGCGCGATACTTAATTTAGTGTTTTGCTACACGGACCTCTATGGGAAGGCATAACACTTCGCATATCTGTTGAAAGTAAAAAATCAGTCTATTGAATGTTGAGGGTGAATTATGAGATGCGAAGGCTTATTTATAGGACCCAATAATTTAACATCACAAAACTGCAAACAAACCCGACT
The DNA here is from genome assembly GCA_021229015.1 of Solen grandis. Taxonomy (NCBI): domain Eukaryota; kingdom Metazoa; phylum Mollusca; class Bivalvia; order Adapedonta; family Solenidae; genus Solen; species Solen grandis. The sequence continues at coordinate 5,906,123 of CM037788.1, forward strand.
AGATGAGAATCGAACAGACATTAAAATATTTGTTTTGAAAGTCTGTATTAAGTCAATTAAAGATTTTTATACAGTTCAGTCACATAGACCTAAGTGTTTCTGTAACTAATTCAAACCGAACGACCACGTATATTGTACCTTAATACAAATTTACTCCCATGTTATGAACTCTAGTTGCACACCATTTTCATGATATAAAATGCTGTTAAAAAATCAAAATATTAAGCTTGTAGAGGTGTTTTAATTTTTTTTCTTCTCTTTTACTCGTCGCTATTCGGCGGTAACTTTTGTAAAATACACACTATCATGAAATCTCGGTTATGGAGGAAGTATACTGCGGGTCCATTAATCTACATCGAGACGTTATCTTAAACGAGGGTCCCTTTGTACGTTTTATTAATCTGTTTACTCGTTCAATTATGCATGCGGTTTGGACATTTCTTAATAAAATAACACATAAATAGTGCGTTAGCTAGAGAGAAGCAACTTCTGTATGTATTCGTCGCAGGGACCAATTCTGGCGGTTACCAGTCAAAACGGACCCAAGTAAAAACGGAAGAAAAGTTGAACAGTGTAATTGGTCAAAACGGACCCATTCCCACTCAAAATAGTCAAAACGGTGCCAATTATGGTCAAAACGGTGCCACTCTGGTTAAAAGAAACCCCTGTAAAATATATTGTATAATATATTAAGGATAATTAGTTAAGTTCTTTTGAAGTTTATAATTAAAATCTGTAAATGAATGAAACTGTTTTAATGAGATTAAATTATAAAAGAATAAAAATATAAAAGAGTGAATAAATAAAGGGAATGTGCTAAATCTATCTTTATGGTGTAATTGATTAGGAGAGATCAATAGAAACCGCTGTTTTTACGGTTTTTAAAAGCTTCATATTTCTTTTATTATTTTTATAAAAAAAAATTGTTATATTCATGTTTTTAAAAGATTCATATTTCTTTGATAATTTGATAATTAAAAAAAATGGTAGTTCATGTTTTTAAAACACTCACATGCACATTTGGTTTGTCACACTTAAAGAAAATATCGTCTTGCCACAATTTTAAATATAATAATCGTTCTATTGAAATTGTTAAAGAATATAAATATTTAGGTATATACCTTAACAGTTCTGGTTCTTTTAAAAACACAAAGAAATATATTTCTAATCAAGCAACAAGGGCAATGTATAGCTTGATTAAAATATCTAAACATTTCTGTCTACCTGTAAATATGCAAATTGACCTATTTGATAAACTAGTAAAGCCAATATTACTTTATGGATGTAAAATATGGGGTATGGGAAATAATAATATAAATAATAGAAAGAGTTCAATTAAAATTTCTAAAGTACATATTATCATTTAAAGAGTCGACCCCAACAGCTATGGTATATGGTGAAACAGGTGTATTTCCAATCCAAATTGATATTGAAACTAGAATTATGAAATATTGGGCAAACCTAGTCCAACCTTCTATTCCAAAACTCGCCACAAAAGTATATATGCTAACCCTAAATAAATATAATAATGCCACAAAAACATTAAATGATAGTAATAATTTCAAATGGTTACAAAATGTAAAATATATATTGATTAAAACTGGATTTAATGGAATTTGGTTAACTCAAGAATTTGCAAATAGTAAATGGTTAGTATACTCTGTCAAACAAAAACTAAAAGATATTTTTATAAATGACTGGTATAGTACAATTAGTTCATGTAATAGCTGTAGATTTTACACCTTAGTTAAGACTAAATTTGAGATGGAAAATTACTTAAAAAAGACGTATGATTTAAATATAAAAAGTTACGCAAAATTCAGAACAAGAAATCATAAATTACCCCGTGAAACAGGCAGATGGAATAATATCCCATATGAAAATAGAACATGTGCTAAATGTAATCTTACAATAGGAGATGAATACCATTATATTATTGAATGCCCTGAGTTCTTAGAAAAACGTAAACAATATTTGAATAAATATTTCTATACTAGACCAAGTTTTTTAATCGTATTTATGTTTAATATAGGACAGTTTAATGAGAATTCTCCCTCATTCTTAAACTTTCAACAACATATTTTCTTAACCTGATTATTTTTACCATCAAAATTACTTACCTTGTATATGTATGTATGCATGTATGCCTCGTTCGATATATATTGATTATGTATTACCTCATGTTTACTATTGTATATTGTACTGAGAGTATCAATAAAATCTGAAAACTGAACAAATATGTTCCTTTAATCAAATTATTTGATTGTTCACACTTTCGTAACTATTCTTTCATAATGGCACATTGCCTTAAACACTTTGCTTTAATCAATTTATCTGATTGTTCACACGTTCGTAACCATTCATTAATAATGGGACCGTTTATAATTCTATTTTATAATGAGCACGTTGCGTTGATTGAATCAGCGAGAAAGATACATTGGACAACTCTTATCGCCAACCACAGCTTCTTTATAATCTCTCCTTAATTGCAGAAGTCCCACCCATTTACGGCAACTATCTTTGTTTAATCAATTAAAAATGAATACTGTTAGTCCCCGACTTAACCGATTCGTCAGATTACCACACATACAAATTACATGTATGCCACTACCATTATTAATTGATTTATAGAATTAAAAAAAAATACCAATGCCTCCGGACTGAACTGTTACCCTAATACTAGTCTCATTATTGCTGTCTGTAAGTAACCACATTGTATTACAAAATGTTCAATGATATTCTTTCCATTTCATGAAGTTAAACATCTGGTTATATGTCAATACATTATTTTCAAAAAACTTATAAATTGGCATGAAAATTGTAAATAACTCACCACCTCGTCTCCATTCTGTCGACATCGGCCGGCGAATCACGATTGTCCCAATGTACATTTAGTGTACTGTGCTAGTTTTATGACCGCTGTATATCGCTTACATTGTTATATGTTTAGGCTACACTCTGACCTTTGCCCTTTGTAACGTGTCTCTCTGTTTGATCTGTACAGTATGCAACAAAACGGTTAGATAAACATTTAAGGTAAGGGGCAAATACCATTCAACATTTGTGACATTTTATATAACCATAGAAATGTTACCCTCTTGTGAAACTAATTAATATATTTTTTTTAGCTCCTGACACTATGGATCATACATCGAACGACTTACTGATGGATACTATTGACAAAAATAACATTACTGCATCCTCTTTTGCTATTATCTCACCATTTACATCCCTCCCTCTACATTTACCCTAGTATTTCTTCTCTCTATTTAGTCGAATGTCATGTTTCGACACTGCCTAACACACTCACTGAATTACATCTGTTTGTGTATTTTTTGCAAATCCCCATGCTGTATACCTTGTATACCTGGATGAAAATAAAGAAATGTTCTGTTCTGTTCTGAATCGCAAATTGTTAACCTAAATAAATAATGAAAAATATAGAGTATCATTATCTCGTTTTAGATGTCCAGCCCATAAATTAAATATTGAAGATGGTCGTATAAGAAATATTCCAAGACATTTAAGATTATGTAATAAAGGCTCAATGAATGTTGTTGAGAATGAATATCACTTTCTGCTCATCTGTCCTTATTATTGAGACTTAAGAAACTCATATTTGCCTAAATATTATTGTCACTGGCCAACTTTAAATAAATTTAAACAATTGTTATCTAACACACAGACAAGACTCATCAACAAGCTTGCTTGCTATGTATTTCACGCAAACTCACTAAGAGGTTGATTTTATTTTTCATTTATTTATTTGTTTGTTTATTTATTTACTTACATTTGTAATATTAACATAAGGAATTTAAGTATAAAGCTGATTTATATTTCATTGGCCTTTCATCTTCCTGCAGTTAGTCATCATGAATCAGTTAAATGTTTGTTTTGCTTAAATGTATATCATACTATGGTCTGTTTCATAGTTATTAAATGTTTGTCATAACATTGTATTGACATACTTTTCTCTGTTATCACAGGTAACTATCTGAGATTTTTTTTTTTTTATCTACAGGTAACTATCTGTATACAGGACGTTTTTTTTAACCACATTCATGAAATTCACGAAAAGTATGAAACAAATCCATGGGATAACTATACCCTTACCATTTATACAATTATGCACATATAAATATAACAAAGTCACGAAATATAATTTATGTAACATTCAACTTTCTTTTTGCAAAAGCAAGATGTACAAAATTAGCATTTTTTTTTTAACGACTCCTGTTTGTGTATTATGTATCGTGTGTATATTAGATATGGTCAGCTATAGGGTTGTCAGCAAAATCTGAATGGTCAGCAAAAGAAAGAGTTGAGGAAAATAGTGGTCAGCGGGTGACATTCAGTTAGCTAAATCAAAATAACCATCAAGTTACAATGATTTTCAATAATCATAGAATAATATAGCTGTTAACCAGGTAGTATATAGCTCCATAGAGCACACGTGTATATTAGATATGGTCAGCTAAAGAGTGGTCAGCAGAATTCAAAGTGGTCAGCAAAATCTGAATGGTCAGCAAAGGGCCAGTGTAAGATAAAAAAAAAACTTGTCAGGTGAAGAAATATTGTTAACTTATTCAAAATTACCATCAGATTTCAATGTTATCAATAAATATAGAATAATATGTATGTTGACCAGGTACGTAGTGTATAGATCCATAGAGCACATGACTGTGTTTATTAGATATGTTCAGCTACAGAGTGGTCGGAAGAATTCAAAGTGGTCAGCAAAATTTGAATGGTCAGCAAAGGGCCAGTGTAAGATAAAAAAAAAAGTGGTCAGTTGGAGAAATATAAATAACTTAATGAATTAACATAGAATGATATATTTGTTGACCAAGAAGTAAATGTCTCATGTAGAGGCGGTCTTTGAAAGAAGTCCCTATCGTGACACCATCGATACCTTTCATCGGTTCGGGATTTTTTACACGAATAGCACGTGCCTCTACCAAACAAGTCTTATTTTAGGCAGTGTAGGTTTCAAAAATGTTTATTTTGCGGGTTTAAGGAGAGCTCATCCGGAATACTCTGTTATTTCCGCTGAAGTAAATCATGCCGCAATGACAGTTGAGGGTTACGTTATGCAAGAAACAATCAGCGAATATTAACGATGGAAGGTTGTTGTGTCCATCATGTTGAAATAGGAGTGAGAGATGGTGAAAAGTTCTGTCGGAATTTCATGAAACAGTACCAGTTTTCTCTTATAGCAACGCGAAAAACACCAGCTTTCTTACAATGGGTTCTTGCGTCTGGTACCGCTAGATTTGTTGTTTCGCAAGAACGACGTCTTCCAGACAATCCCGGCGTTTATGATCAGTATGTGGTGGGTTGGAATTTTGCCGACGGAGAAAACAGCTCAACTCTGAATGCTGATTTTGATTCGGTTTACAACATAGCGTTACAGATCAAAGACTTGAAATCGTGTGTTGATAAATTAACCCGGTGTGGCGTTCAGGTTCTTAGACCCATACAAAGCGTTAGAGACTCAGGCGGAGAAGTGAAGTATGCGATTGTTAAAAGTTGTGTAGGAAATGTGGTTCACACATTAGTGGAAGAAAACAGTTACACGGGCGTATTTTTACCAGGGTTTGAACGTGTGTCAGTAATTGACAATATCCCAGAGAACAAACTATTAACACATTTTGATCATGTGACATTTTCCTGTCCGTGTGGGGACTCTGACAACATTCTTGAGTGGTACTCCAGATGTTTTGGAATGAGGAGATTTCTCATTAATAGGTTCAGTTTATAAGATTAAATACTTATGTGCGGATACATGCTAATGTGAATACAATCTCATCTAAGATCCTGTTTTGGGTGAAATGCTACTATGTTAAAAAAACATCTCTATAACAGGATATCAGATGATTTGTAAGCACAATGTACACTAAGCTGTGTTAAATCTGAAAATGATAAATCAGTGAATTAGAATACATGCATTGTAGGCTATCTTTACACTGTAAGCAAGTTTGATTGCATGTAGGCCTATTACAAGGTTTTGACATTGTACTTGAAGGTTAAGTTGAACCTGATTTTATGCTTTTCTCATATTCCCTGATAAGGGATTGCTTTACCTGCATTTTTTCTACTTCTCACATGCTGGTTCAATAGATTGTTATCCATTATTGCATGTGTAGGACTTATAAAATTGGAAATGTCTAAAACACAAATTGTTTAGGTTATGATATGGTACTTTGTCTTTTGAAATAATTTGATGTATGTACATTTTGATTTCAGACAAGAGAGTGAGGCAGATGGCTTCGTGATTGATACAGAAGATATTGGCCTGAGATTGAAAGTGTTTGAGTACTGGAAGTGTGCTGAGACGGGACTTATACCCTCATCTAGACCTGATAGTGTGAAGTTTGTTATCGGTGAACCGCTGCCTAAACAAGGTTAGCTAATACTAAAAATACTTAAACAGGCTTTGTATAGCCTCCTGTCTGCAGCAACCAGCTTTCTGATTTTGGAAAATACATTGGTTCTCCTTCTACAGCAATAGCTAACAATCATTTTCTGATAATTATGGTTCATACATTCGGAACTAGTTTGATTTTTATAACATATCAATCATAAAAAGTTTGTTGTCCTTAACATCTGTATTTCAAAATGGATCTTTCCTGTTTTGGTTTTGAAATTATTGTCTGATAACCCATGATGCTGTATAGCTAATCTCCATGCAAGATATATATCTTTTTTTTTTTTTTTTTTTGTCGTTTTTAAGGGGAGATAATTAGGCTTCTTTCCTTTGACTTCATCACCCCCAGTGATAGTTTTAATCAGCTGGATGTTTCTATATGACTATAAACAAGGTATCATTTACTTAAGACAGGAATGTTTCAGGCCCTAACCAGATTAACACGTTCCTGACAGAGCATGGAGGCCCAGGGGTGCAGCACATTGGCCTAAACACGCCCAACATTGTCCACACTGTGGCAGCACTTGCCCATAATGGGGTGAACTTTGCAGAGCCACCATACACATACTACACTGAGGTACGATAGTCACAAGCTTACAAACTGAAATACATTTTGTATACAGTGCAGCATTTTATTCAGTTTTTTTTCTTTCTGTGTCAATTGAGAGACACAGTCTAAATACTTAAAATTCATTATTTTCTTGACATTTTCTTGTTTGGACCAATGCTTTGGGCTAGGAAAGTCTTGAAAGATTCTTAACCCATATGGAGTGTAAACTTCAACTTAAAGCAGCTTGTTCACAGATGATTGGTAGAAATTAAAAAAAATAAAAAAAATTCTGTTCTCCCTCCATGTTGGTGAAATCTTTGTTTCCTGACAAAAAAAAACAAGGCAAGTGTAGGTCACATTTTATGGGATGGAACGCTTTTTTCATAAATGCAACTTTGGCGAAATTGGTTGAATATAGACTACTGAATCCTTGATGCAGGTGCTTGTGGTATCGTGACACTTTCCAAAACATGGTGTCACCAGTTCAGGGTAGCAATTTTTTAAGTTCAGCCTATGAACTTAACGCAGTGCAAGAGTGAATGTGATCAGCCAAGTGACAGCAAATAGAAATAGAAAATCTAAATAAAGGTTTTATTACCTTGAATAAAGTTTCAATACCGTCTCTGATGGTATTTGATTGGGAAAGAAACCATTTTTTAGCTCACCTGAGCACAACATGCTCATGGAGAGCTTTTGTGATCACCTTTTGTCCGGCGTCCGGCATCAACATTTTTTCCTTAAACAACATTTCCTCCTAAACCACTTGGCCAAATTTGATGAAAATTGTCTGGGATGTTCCTTACATTAAGCTCTATCAATGTGGTTCAAATGGTTCCAGTCTGTTGCGTATCTGGGTCAAAGGAGCTAAAATTAGATTTTAAAAGTATAATATTTAAAAATCTTCCTGCAAGGCCTAGAGCTCAGATATTTGGTGTGTGGCATTGTCTCAGGGACCCGGACATTTACCAAGTTTGTTCAAATCATGAACCCGGGGTTTTAATTGGCCCTGCCCCAGGTGTCACTTGATTTTACATAGACTTATATAGGAAAAACTAGAAAAATCTTCTTGTCAGAAACCACAAGGCCTAGTATTTAGATATTTGGTGTGTAACATAACTAAGTAGACCTTTACCAAGTTTGTTCAAATCATGGCTCTGGGGTCAAAATTGGCCTCGCCCCAGGGGTCACTTGATTTTACATAGACTTATATAAGAAAAACTAGAAAAATCTTCTTGTTGGAAAGACAAGGCCTGGAGTTTAGATATTTAGTTTAACATGGCTTAGTAGACCTCAACTAAGTTTGTTCAAATCATGGCCCTTGGGTCAAAATTGGCCCCGCCCCAGGGGTCACTTGATTTTACATTGACTTATTTAGGAAAAACTAGAAAAATCTTCTTGTCAGAAACCAAATGGTCTAGAGTTTAGATATTTGGTGTGTAACATGGCCTAGTGAACCTCAAAAAAAATTAAAATTTAAATCTTGGCCCAGCAAGTCGTTCAAATCATGGCCCTGGTGTCAAAATTGTACCCGCCCCATCGGTCAAATTGACCCTGCCCCATGAGTCACTTGATTTTATATAGGCTTATTCGAGTTATTACCTTCAAAGTTTGGATAGCAGGTACAGTTTGTGTGTGGAATTTAGACGATTGTGCTGTACTTCTGCATGGATTATGTATTCAGTAAGACTTGTAATACAATAATTGGCATTGACGGCAATGTTTCTCAGGTGAGCGATTCAGGGCCATCATGGCCCTCTTGTTTTTTACAGTCACGGATGGTTGCATTGGGTGACGATGCATCTGTAGATGGGTATTGGTAGATGTAATACAAACGTATAATGATACTGTTAAAATTGAATTCTTAGTCAATGACCATCTGTGAACGAGTTGCTGTAAGTATGCTACCACTGGATCTTGGGATTGCATGATGTGGTATTTGAATGAAGTGTAAGTCTAGTAAAATCTTGTTTCCTAAATTATGTCACATGAAATAAATGTAGATATTGTCTTATATATAGTTACACCCTATTTATTTTACATTGATGGGGAAACAATTTTTTACAACTAATGTAAATCTCTCTTGACAATTCCTTGATTTGATTATTACTTTATGCTTGGAAATTTTGCCCTCAATAGGGTTCGATCACGCATAGATAGGGTCTGCTGTCTTTCATGTTACCATTGGACTATGGCCACCCCAGTGTTATTATTATTACCGTATGCCCCTGGAGTCAATTAAAAAAACATAATTAATTGTAGATTTATCTAGTTTGTTGCCATATTAATTTGTTTTCTTTTTTGACGGCATGTTTGATTAACTTAAAGCAAGTCTATATTGACAGTTCCTTGCTTGGTCAAGTATTTTGCACCATGAACAAATTCTTGCCCCTAAGGTAGATCAGGTTGGACCAGTATTTTGCACCATGAACAAATTCTTGCCCCTAATGTAGATCAGGTTGGACCAGTATTTTGCACCATGAACAAATTCTTGCCCCTAATGTAGATCAGGTTGGACCAGTATTTTGTGTCTTGTGAGATTCTAACCCTCAACAGGGACTGAATACTGTGAAATCAATAATTTTCTTGGGACACTAATTAACGATGATTTCGTGGATGGTTTTATCCACGAATATGAATCTCCACGAAAACTTGTCTCTTATATAGACCTCACGTTTTCTAAAACATAGATCCACGAATACATGTACCCACAAATTTCCCTTAGGTACACAATCAATGAAATTTAATGGCAATGAAAATTAATGAATTTACAGTATACATGTGTATTCACTGAACACAACCAGGAGACTACAGAACATGTGGTTACTTGAGTTGTAAATTGTCACTAGAGTGGTAATGTATCACTTAAGTGGCAAAGAATCACTTAAGTGGTTAGATGTCACTTTGAGTGCCAGTTTAGTTAAAATTTATTACCGGTATGTTAATTGGGAAACAAGTTCTTACAACTTATACTAATCCCTGTGGTCGATTCCTGGGTTGGACTAGTACTTCATGCATTGGAAGTTCATGAAAAATCCTTGCCCCTAATGGGGTTCGAACCCACAACCTTTGGATCAACAGTCCAGAATGTTGCCACTGGACCACAGCCCCTGAGTAGAGATGTTGAGATGTCACATGAGTGGTAAATCATCACATGAGTGGTAAATAAACACTCTATGAGTGGTAAATCTTCACTTGAGTGGTAAATCTTCACTTGAGTGGTAAATCTTCACTTGAGTGGTAAATCTTCATTTGAGTGGTAAGTCATCACTCTGTTAGTGGTAAATCCTCATTTAAGTGGTAAATCATCACTTGAGTGGTAAATCATCACTTGAGTGGTAAATCCTCATTTAAGTGTTAAATCCTCACTTGAGTGGTAAATCATCACTTGATTTCACTTGAAGGTTAAAGTGTTACACTGTATAACAGGTAGGGAAGCTTCAGGAGATCCACGACATCGGGGAGAACATCGCAGTGCTGCAGCAGAATGGGATACTGGTAGATGCAGAGGCAGACCCCGATATGGAGAACGGTGATGGCAGAATCTCTAAACACAAGTTTGTACCCATCCCCTAATTTTTAAGGGCATCAAGCTGCAATCTTGAGAAACCATAAAGAAATAGTATGATCACATAGACACATTTTTCGCGCACCTGAGCACAACGTGCTCGAGGTGAGCTATTAGGATGGGTCATTGTCTGTCGTTCATCGTCAACATTTAACTTTAAACAACATCTCCTCCTAAACCACTATGTCAATTTTAAAGAAACTTAGCAGGAATGTTCCTTTGGTGATGTCCTTTCATAGTTGTTCAAAGAATTCGATTCCATGCAGAACTGTGGTTGCCATGACAATGGAAAGAAAAATCATATGAAAACTTTGAAAATCTTCTCCTCCAAAACTACCGGCCAGATTTCAAAATAATTTGGCACAGATGTTTATTGGGTAATCCTCTTCCATGAT
>CM037788.1:5917159-5967159 GCA_021229015.1 Solen grandis
ATAGAATATGTGGTAAATTTCACTGTTACATTATTAGTGTGGATTAGAGGGATACTAACTATCACAGGAAGAAGGGAACTAGACCGTCATAGGATGTTGGAAACAAAACCAGCATAGGAAATAGGGAACCAGACCATCATAGGATGTTTGGAACCAAACCCTCATTGGTAGTAGGGAACCAGACCATCACGAAATGACTCGGTATTTTAAAACTATAATTTTGCACAAAAAAGTTAGCTTATCTCTTGAAAATTTATATTTGAAATGTAAAAATTAAAGTTTTCTAAGGACAAATCATTTATTTTTTCTTTACCTGCTGCATTTTGGGATAGTTTAATGACGTGTTACGGTTTTTGTTTGTAAAAGTAGTTAAAATATTCAATAGCCTACATCAATTAATTGACCAAGGAAAGTTCAGAAACTGATATTTACTAAGAAACATTGAATGTGTTTAAATATTGATGCATGTTTACATATATCTGAACTCTACTCTACAATACAATTGTTTACAGACCTTTGGCTTTGATCTCCAAAATAATTTCTGTAGAAGGTTAAAATTAGTAGAATAAAAATCAATGCAATTTGGTCTAAGGCACCATTTGTTGATGTCCGGCTTAGAGGCATAAATGCTTACGGCTGTTATCGAATGAAAACGACTCGTATTTAGATAACGACACTAAATTAGGAAAGATAACTGAGTGTATAAGTGATAAGAAACATAACGTCATTGTGCATGGGTGCAGGACTTAGAATTTAAAATCTCTTTGATCTCAACATTTATTTTTGTCTTGATTTACCATCATTGAATTAAATGTTCTGAACATTTAGATTGCTTTTCTGCCTTTTGCGTGTTTCTATGAAAATGGACAAAGGTTGATTGACGCAGTAAACAAATTAAAATAACTATTTCACAAAGGAAATTGCAAGCGTAAATCTCTCAGTAAAAACCATTTCGTTAATAATTGATTGACCCGTTTTAATGAGCAGTTTATACTGATTTCATCGGCAGATTTTGCGTGCCGTCATAGAAACTAGAAACAAAATCTTCCCGTACCAACTGTTATTATGTTTTAGATGAATCGGTTTTAAAAGGTGTGTCAGTTTTGTTGTTAATTAAATGGAATTTATCGTCGATAGCAATTTGAACATTTTAAGCTGGTTATGTTAATTAATATGTTTTATCAAAGAGGCATTTTAATAATTTTTGGAAAGGTATTTGATTGAAGTCATTATAAGTTCACATGACAGTTTTTAATTGAATTAAAGGAGAGAAAAACTATGTGTGGCACGAGGACAAAATTAATGTAATATTTTTCGCTTACGTTTACACATTTTTTTCATCAATTATTACTAATTAGTTTTATTTGATGCATTTCCGGCCGTTCCAGGTAACTGAGTATGTACCATGCAAGAAATTTGGAGGTCGAGGGTTTGATCAACTGTAATTAAATACTAAAAATGTTACCTGCAACTCCATTGTGCTTGGCTCTCAAATCAAAATGGAGTTTCAAGTCTGGCTGGCCCACTGTTAGTATGGGCGTAGTATAATACCACGTGCTTACGATATGGTACTGTAGTATGACAGCACTATATGTAGGTCTTATGTAGACAAGAGTTAAGTACAGTCAGGGGACGCTAACTATAATGAAACAAATGCTTTTTGTGATTGTCTACGGCACGAAAACACTATACCTGTACCCGAGTGTCTGCAATAATATCTTGCCGGTTAACACTGAACACAACAATCAGACATACATTTCAATATTAAGATGTTTTGTTTTATTCATTCGTTACTCAGTCCATTTCCGGTAGTCCCATTCGTTATCAACAAATTCTTCAAACATCATGTTTTCTAAGAATTTTCGTTGGATGTTTGTCTTATTCTCCAAATATTTTTCTTCATTTACAATTTGGTTGCCATTGCAAACGAAAAACAATATGAAAAATTAAAAGATAGCTCCAAAGATACAGACAGGATTTGAAACTACATAATATATTTTATATTTACTCAGCTGTTGCTATGGAAACCGTCTACCTGAATCGGATCTATAAAACACGGTGTAAAACGTAAAGTTTGCGATATCGTCTGCTGTTCTCTTTTATGTAAAACGGCAAAACTATAATTTTTTCGACTTTTCGCCGAACGACATTACGGAATCAAGTCCCTATTATAAATGCATAATATGATATTTTTCAACATCTTCTTTACAAAAACCACTAGCTGTATTTGGAAACTTTGTTATCACTTGACTGGTTGATATATATATATAAAATCTCCACAGTGGTAATCTCCACAGTGGTAATATAACGTTGAAAGTTTGTTTTTTTCAGAATTGAAATCTAAATGCCTTAATATCCATTTTCATACACAACATTTGCTACTTCTACTGCCGATGATGATTGTGACAATGAAAATGTTGTTAGTGATGACACTAAGAACGAGAAGAAGAAATAAACACATGAGCCTTAATTATTTTAGTTGTCAATATCTTTTACAGACTTCTGTTTCGGGAGAACCTGAGACAAATTTAAAATATTTTTGCTCAAGCTTTAATTCCGTCTTAGCAGACATGTCCAGGGAAACAGGTATTAGGATTGACCTAGATTGGTTTTTATGAGTCCGTCAGCTGCATTTGCGACCCTCCAGAAACTTCAATTTTCAGGTTTATTGCACGGCACGGCTCGGTTGGCGGAAGAATTTAATTATCTTATTTTCTATACACATTTTGAGCTGTTCCGAAATGATCACCTAGAATGATCACCTAGGCAAAAGTAGCTGAGAACAGTCGTTTTGTCCAATAAGCGTACAGGGAAACTTAGATAGATGTTGGTTTGAAATATATTGGAGAGTGTTTTAGTCTGTTCAAAAGCCCAAGAAAATGACAGAAAAAGAAAAAGGAAAAAGCAAATCACGCAAAAAAAATAAGTGAAGGAATATTACATTAAAAATCATATACGAAAGTTTATATAACTTTTAAGAATTGCCAAACATCTATGGGAGTAAACTGAATTCATTTTGAAAACTGTTGAATAACATTTAGTCGTTATAAAAACATCTTCTAATCGCCAACACCCTTAAGCGTCGGGTGAAATAGTCACAAACTCCACACAGAGATCTCCCTTGCAAGCAAATGTCACGTGATGATGGGAAACTAACAAAATGGCGTCTCCTAGACCCTCACTGTGCTGGTTCGAGACAGACTAGTCTGTATCATCCAGGTATGTGGAAGGTAAAACGCAAACACCTGGATGAAACAGACTAGAGACAGACTTGCAGTTGGTCGGTGATTCCACATGGATACGTCTAAGCACTCACAGTCAATAAGAATTCCACGACAAAAAACAACAACAACAAAATAAATAAAAATAAAAAGGAAAAAAAACAACAACAAAAAAACACACAAAAAACAAAAAACACACACACACGACAAACAAAGCAATTGGCAAAAACTGCTGTTTTGTCGTGAGAACTCCTCACTTCCCACATTACATGGTACCTAATATTGTCAGGATGCAAGACACTGTGGCAGGAAATCACGACAAACACTCTCCTTTGGTTTCGTATGCTGTTTTTTTCTAAAGAAACAACACTCATGGTAAAAAGTACTTAAGGTTTTTTGAAGGACGTATAATACTTAAACAAAGGGCGGGAAACACCAAGGGGCTACGATGAATGAGGAAGACAAAACATAATGGAGGACAAAATGGGACAAAATGGATACACCCAATCTATACTGTATCAAAGTGAAACATTTCCCCATCACCACAATCCTTTGACAAAAGCAACTTAAAAAAATGAAAATAATAAAAAAAACGATGTTTTTATGTCATTATATTTGTTCAAACAAAATCAACATCACCACAAATTTTATCATGGGCGGTAACAGCAGCTTCACCACCACCATCATATACTCATCACCATCATCATCACAAAACCACAATCATCATCACATCATCATCAATTTTCTCGCTTGTTCACAACCTCTAGTGTTGCATGTAATAACATTGCCACAATAATAGCTTTTCCCAAGGACAGACACACTATCATGACATTTATCATCTTCTGTTTTTCCTTCACCAAGTCAAGGTTGTTATGTTAAGTCATTATTACAAAAATGCTGACACCAGAACGTAAATAATAAACGTGATTTTTGTTGTTTTATTATCAACATCGTGTGGTGGTTGTTGTTGTTGTTGAAATTCGTTAACTTGATCGAAAAATAACAATATATCTTTACAGACTCTATCTAGGTACTTCTGCAAAGCAATACCTTAGGCAACATAACCATATTTCTTATAACATTATTAATTTCAAAGCCAATATTAGTATTGCAATCACCAGTAACAATTAAACGAAAAAATATTGGGTAATAAATTAAAATTGTTTAACGAAAAAATATAGGGTAATAAATCAAATTTGTTTGATAATAAACAATGAACTTGTGTTTCTTAGTAAACGAGCCCGATATCAATTTAATACTGTATGCAAGGCTTGTGAAAGGAAAATTAGTGTATCACTTTACAGAAATTACAGTTTGGTCCAGCAATCGCGGTATTTAGCTTTGAATAACAAATAAAGCGTGATAATCCAGCTGGCTTTCGGAAGAACGAGAACGAGGCTCATTACAGTATGGCGTCTTTTTGTCGAAGAAAACATAATTAAAAATAAGTTTGTATATCGAAAGAAATACAAATATTGTGTCGAATTAAAAACAATGTAAAAAGGGTTATTATGACAAATATTTATACAAAATGCATTATCAAATATTGATTTATTGTAATGTGTCTCTTATATATGTAACTCAAATGTACCTCCATATTTTCATGTTTGTACATGAATTAGAGAGAAAATAAAATGTTTTGACTTGACTTGACTTTGGTAGGTCGGGGATTCTAGTCGGATACCTCCGAGAACTTGGTACCTTCCGCTAAGCTATCATCATCATCATCCTCATCATCATCATCACAACAACAACAACAGCAGCAGAAATAGAAAAATTTTAATGATTCAGAAATGAATTAGTTAAACAAAACTGCATTAAACCTTCCACAGAAGCATACAACACACAGGGTTGTGTTTGTCGATGAGCAACAAAAAATAAATGTTTTCGATGACATTATTGTAGCAAGGTGCAGTTTTGTCCCTCTGTATTGTAGTGTCTTGTTAGTACTCATGTCCTTGTTTACTCTATGTTTGTACATGTCTGTTATTGTCCAAGAGAGTGAGCATGTCTTGAGTGAGTCCTTATGTAAACTGGTTGAGTGAGTGTTCTATTTTAAGGAAATACCCTGATTGGCTGGCCTTGCCCCTTTGTCCCTTTTTCCCGCTCATAAGCCTCCGTCTTTCTTACTAATCATTCACCGATCGATCACCGTCGACGCAAGTTGATTGTTAGATTCATTATGTCGCTCTTACCTTTGAGCATTTTCTATATTAAAATGTAGCTTTATTTAGACGTGCCTGGTAAGTTTATATTTGTACTAAAGTGATTTAAATATGTATTTACCAAGTAATTTATTCCTCGCGATGATTTGTAAAAAAACTCGATTGACTTCGTATTTATTATTACTTTGTGTCCGTAAACTGTCTAACGAAATGTTTTAAATATATTTAAGGTCTTTCTGGTTTAGTACCAAATAAATATCGAACTACCGCTGGTGTTGGTTGTAATTCCAACCACTATAAATTGGCTCCCCGGACGAGGATTTGGCGAAGTACCAGGCTAGGCCGTCGTGTACCGGAAGTTGAGGCGATCCCGCCTGAGTAAGGACGCCCAAGACGAGGCCGACGAACCCAGCAGATCCGCCGCGGACCTCTTCATTTGGTACCATTCCCCTATATTTTTTTCTCTACCCCAACCGTACGGACTCATCTCGCGAGAGACGTTTGTGTGGTGTGTTTTCCCTTTCTGTCATTCTATTTTGACAGATATCAGCTGATTTGAGGATCACGTGACTTTTGGGAATACCTCCTTCAGTGTACTCATCGTTCAAGGAGCAACGCGTAGGAGTCAAGGACTGTGATTTGTGTTATATTTGTAATATGTGTGTTGTGAAAAATATTACTTGAGGATATTTTATTGTTTTGGAACCGTAAGTACCCATTTATTATCATTTTTCCTTTAAATTTTGTGTTTTGCTTGGTACTATTTTCTTTAGTGTTATTCGGTTTGTTTTCATTCACGTACATGTAGATTTGTGTGCCTCGCTTATTTTGCCTAGATTTCATTATTTTTGGTAAGTTTCTCTAATTTGCTTGAAATTTTTGTTTCATTAAGCAATTATTTTGACCGTCATATCCAAAACTTTAGTTGTCACTGTTTATTTAGGCGTAAATTATTGTTTTTCTTATTTTTGCAACATATTTTCGCGACCCTAAATTGTTGTCAAATTTAACCCGGTTTGAATTCCTAAGTTTCTTTAAGTTTGATTTGCGGTTCCATGTGCATTATGTAGTAATTGTATTTTATTTTCTCCGGCTTGATTTCTGTTTGTTGTTAATTTTGCTTTTCCCATTTTGTGTATTGAATATTCAGTTGCCTGCTTGATCTGTACTGCTTAAAGTGTATTTTGGTTGCATTTAGTGCTTGATTTGCTATTTCTCATATTGCTTGATATTGACTTATGTTTGCATTAGACTGAGTTAAGGCATAAACTTAGCTTTAGTTGTATAATTTAGGTTAGAAACCTTAAGTGTGTTAATTTATTGTGTTTTCCATCCCTATTTGATTATATGTAACACATTTTCACAGCACTAACAAGCCAAATTCTTTTCACCCATTCTTCCCCCTCCGCCCCATCATATACCCCTTTGCAAGTATAAATAATTGTGTTTAGAAATTTGTTTGTGGTCCCAAATTTATTTGTGTGTGCATGTCATCTTTCTTGTGTTTTGTTTCTATTCTTATTTGTGCAGATTGTGACCTGAATTGTGAATTTTGACATTTTCAAATAGTTATCCAAATATTTACATGTCTTCTATGTGATATTTATTATTTCAGTGTATGAGCCATCCAGTAATCTGACTTTAATTTCACATCTTTGAAAAGAATTTCCCAATTTATTTATAGATTCATTTATTTACAGAAAATATTTGTTTATTTCGGGTTGACCGGTTACTTTCAAAGAAGTTGAGTGGCCACATGCTTCTTGAATTTATTTGTTGATTTGCATATCACTTTTACAGATTTCCTGAAAACACTTAGTTTAATTTCAGTACCATCCTGTATACCTTTTTGTATTTTGATATTACTGTGATAGTTTATTTGTAGTTTCTTTTGCAGAGAAGTGCTACTGCTGATTTATTTTAGTGGTATAGTATTTTGTCCCTTATTGATAATCACAGTACAACTTGTCTTTGAATATGATCTGCCATTGTACAGTGAGTTCAAATAGCATCATACCAAGCCATGTAATTTGACCTCTTTTTACCTATTGTGACCTTGAACTCAAACACATAGTGCAGTTCATCACAGTTCAAATCTCATTCATTTCTTTATACTTGAAGAATCCCCATACACAGTTAAAAACTTAAAATAAATATACAGTTTTGAATTTAAGATTAATTTTGCTATTTGACTGTGATATTTACATTTGACTTTATATGTAAGTTACTATTTTGTGTTAGTTTGTTATTTTACTTTGCCATATTGTGTCATTAGCCATTTCAATCTCGATTTGTTGTTTATTTTCCTGTTTATCTCATTGATCATGAGTCAGGATAAAGGAGAAGTCTCTGTGACTGCCACAGATGAAAAGCAAGGTGCTGTTGGAGGCCATTCTCATTTCCCCTCTGAAGCTGAGATGGTGAATTTGCTTTCAAGTAAATATAATATTACCCCAAAAAGTACCCCACCAACCCCTACTAGTCAACCACTTCCTGGTATTAGACCACATCTTCAGCCCTTAACATCTCTTTTAGCCAAACAGTCCTCCTCACACTTTGACTTCTCACCCACTGTCCCTGTAACGACTAAGGTGCCCAAGATCCCACCATTCTCAGGTGATGATTCTACACCTAAGTCGGAGATAAACTTTTATGGATGGCGCCATGAGGTTCGATGTCTGAGGAAAGACTCTTCATTGTCCTCTTCATTGGTGCTACAGGCCATTAGATCTTCCCTTCGTGGTACAGCCCGCCGTTTGCTGGTCTCACTTGGTGACAATGTCTCAATTGATTCAATTCTTAGGAAACTTGAGGTCAACTATGGTGAACCATCCCATAAGTCTATCTCCATGAAAGAATTTTTCAACTTAGCCCAGCGTCCTGATCAGTCTGTGACATCTTTCGGTTGTAGACTTGAGTCTGCTCTTGACCAGGCTTTTGAGGGTAGTCAAATTCCCGGCTCTAATCGTAGGAATTGCTTTGTGAAAGGCTGTGGTCAGGGTTACGCAAAGAGGTTTTGCGCACCAATACCCGCCATAAGCTGGACATAGCACTAGACTATGATTCTTTCCTCCGTGATGTACGGCAAGTCGAGAAAGAACTTTCCATTTCTCTACCCAAGTCTACCAAATCTTCACATGCTTCCAGTCTGCAGCAGCCTCAATTATCTCAACAGCTTGAGTCTAATTTTGACAAAAAGCTATCAGACTTAGAACAGCGTCTGAACTCAAAGATTTCTTCAGTTCAGTCTGGAGTTGATAAGAAGTTTTCGGCTATCTTGCAACGCCTTGACTCTCTTTCACTCTCTTCTAATCCACCACATGTTAATGTTCCCTCATCCCAGTCCCACCCAAGACCCCCACCATTAATTCCCACCTCTTATTCAGCATCTCCTAGGCCACAGAATTACACCACTCCCAAGACCCAAGGGTATTCAGGTAGAGGTCATCGCTCTCAGCGTGGTAGAGGTAACGGCCGTCAATATCCCATGAGTCAACCTTCAGCCGGTCACCCAAACAGGTAGCCACCCCTTCTAGTGGCCACTCAGGGGTCGGCAGTGCTGTTGGCCATACTCAGTCTGTTGATGTTTCTGAACTTATTGGTGCTTGTCGATTCTGTTCCTGTAGTTGGACTCATCGATAGTGGTTCTATGGTGACTACTGTTTCAGATACTTTCTTCAAATCTTTACCCAGCAATCCCCCTTTGAAAGACTTGTCTGATTTTGGTGTTGACATGAATGTCAAAGTTGCAAATGGTAACAAGCTTGACATACTTGGTTACATTGAAGTGACCGTAGGTGTCCCTACTTTGAACTTTGAACTCTAAGTTCCTGCACTGGTAGTAGCTGACACAGCGTCTTGCCCTGTGATCATTGGTACTAATGTCATTACACGCTGCATGTCGGCTGCTGCTGCACCCGCATACCCTTTACCTGAATCTTGGCAGTTGGCATTTGATTCTCTAATTTGTGAACCTGTCACTGTTAAATCAACCAATGAACATACGGTTGAACTTGGTCCATATGAGTCTGTTTCACTCAATGGAATTGCCAGAGGTCTTAGTCATGGTATTCAGTAAATTGTCACTGAAAACATTTCCTCTGATAGCCCCTGTCTTGTGAGGCCCCATGTTCTTAAGGTTCCTAAGCACGGCAGTTATGTCAAAGTTCCCGTTAGGTTATGTAACATGACAGCCAAGCCAGTCTTCATTCGGCCAAGGTCTGACTTATGTATTGTCAACGAGGTTAAGATTGTTGACAATCTTGCTTCTTCCCTTCCTCTTTCAGTTCCTCCTAGTCTTGACCCAGTTGATGATCTTGGTGTCAAAATTGAAACAGATAATTTGTCATCAGATCAGATACTTCGAGTCCGACAGGTTCTTGGGAACTGGTAGCATACTTTTTATACTGGTCCCACTGATCTTGGTTGTTCTAATCTTGTCAAACACAAGATTGTTCTCGAGAATGACACCCCATTCAAGCAGCCTTATCGAAAGATCCCTCCTGGAATGTATGAGGAGGTTAGACAGCATCTTAAGGACATGCATGAGTGTGGTGCTATTCGTGAGAGTGATAGCCCATTCTCTTCAAACGTGGTTTTGGTACGTAAGAAAGATGGCTCATTGCGCTTCTGTCTGGATTTCCGTATGCTGAATTCCAGAACGCGTAAAGATGCCTACATGCTTTCTAGGTTCGACGACACTGTTGACACCTTGGTTGGCTCCAAATTCTTCTCCAAGATCGATTTGCGTTCTGGTTACTGGCAAGTCGAGATGGAAGAAGAAGACAAGGCCAAAACCGCTTTCTCTGTTGGAAATCTCGGTTTCTACGAGTGTAACTGGATGCCATTCGGTTTAACCAATAGTGGTGCTACTTTTCAGCGCCTTATGGAGAAGTGCATGGGCGACCTCAGTCTCAAAGAATGTCTCGTTTTCATTGACGATATTCTTATATTTTCAGAGACTTTTGAAGAGCACATTGCCCGTCTTCAATCTGTCTTTCAGCGTCTTCAAACACATGGTCTTAAATTGAAAGGTTCAAAATGCGAGTTTTTCAAGTCCTCTGTCACCTATCTTGGTCATGTCATCTCTGAACACGGTATTTCTACTGATCCTGACAAAATCTCAGCTATTTTCAATTGGCCTACCCCCAAGAATGTCTCTGAGTTACGCAGTTTTCTTGGAACTGCTGGTTTCTAGCGGAGATTCATCAAGGACTATTCTGAAATTGCCAATCCGCTTGATAAACTCCTTGAGGGCCATGGCACTACCAAGTCTTCTAAAAAGTAAAAAAAATCTAGGAAAATCTCCCCTGTCCCATGGTCCTGGCTTGATGCCCAGCATGATTTCTTGAAGCTCGAGAAGTCTAAGGGTGGGTACGAAGATGTTCTTGTCATAACAGACCATTTCACTCGTCATGCCAAGGCCATTCCATGCCGCAATCAGAAGGCTTCTACTACAGCTAAGGCACTCTATGAGAACTTCATCGTTCACTATAGCTTTCCTGAACAGTTACATTCTGATCAGGGACGCAACTTCGAGTCTCGCGTTATAAAGGAACTGTGTAAAATTGCGAATATTCGCAAAACCCGTACCACCCCTTTTCACCCAATGGGCAACCCTTCGGCGGAGCGTTTCAACCGCACTCTTCTGCGCATGCTCGGTACATTATGTGATGACCACAAGGCCAACTGGAAAGACTTCGTTCCAGCCCTTGTGCAAGCATACAACGCTACCAAGAGCTCTGCTACTGGGGTTTCTCCCCATTTCCTCATGTTCGGCTGGCATCCCCGCTTGTCAGTTGACGCTTTTCTGGGTACCAGTCCCGGCAATTTCGGAGAGACTCAGCATGACAGTTATGCTGCAAAGCTGCAAAAGCGTATGCAGTACGCATACAAAGTCGCCAGGGAGGCAGCGCAGAAGAGGGCTGGCCAGAACAAGACCAATTATGATCGCAGTGTTCGCGAGAACAAGCTTGTCATTGGTGACATTGTTCTGGTCAGAAACGTCAATCTTCGAGGTAAGCAGAAGCTCGCATTCCAATGGGAACGTAATCCCTACGTTATTGTAGACGTTCCATTTGATGGACAACCGGTGTTCAAAGTTCGCCTGGAGTCTGGCAACGGGCCCATTAGAACGTTACACCGGAACATGCTTCAACCTTTCCAGTCATTTCCAACAGATGACGAAGCGCCGACTCAGGTTCTTCCGAGTCAAGTTCTTCTGCCGCATACATCATTCCCCAGCTTCGAGGTCTTCACCGTATTGGCCATGATTCATCCACACATGCCACTCCTCATGCTCTATCTTCTCCTTCTGTACCAAGTGTGTATCCCAGTAGACCAGTAAATTTTCAGTCCAGTCCTATTCCCTTGTCTCGGCCAAGACCACCTGTCACTGTGGCTCGGCCCAGTCCTGTTACCGTTCGTCGGTCCAGTCCAGTCACTGTGTCTCGGTCCCGTCCTGTCACTGTACCTCGGTCCAGTCCAGTCACTGAGTCTCAGCCCCGTCCTGTCACACTGTGCATCGGCCCAGTCCTGTCACCGTGTCTCGGCCCAGTCCTGTTATTGTGTCTCAACCCAGTCCTGTCACTGTGTCTCAGCCTAGTGCTATTACTGTGCCCAGTCTCGCTGCTCCTGTGCCTCGCCCCAGGCCACGACGCACTGTGCGCCCGCCTGACAGGTACGGTGAGTGGGCTTATCAGCAGACTGCAGAATATTTTATGTAGTCATTATATTAAATAGTGAAGCTACTGGTAAGAATGGTGAAGTGATTTTAGATTTGTTTGATTTAAATGTATGCATATAATGTATGCAAATAATTTTTAGCTTCGAGTACCTAGCAATGAATATCAATATTTTTCTTTACAAATGACTTAGGCAATCTCGTCGCAAGATGTGCTTAGCCATACCCATTATTTGTTGTTTGAGATAAATTTATATTTTTCTCAAATGTACATTGATAGTGACAGTATTGTATTTTAATATTTCCTTATAATAGATATTTTTCATAAAAGTTACAGGTCACGAATGTCGGAGACATTCCAACCAAGAGGGGGAGTGTGTAGCAAGGTGCAGTTTTGTCCCTCTGTATTGTAGTGTCTTGTTAGTACTCATGTCCTTGTTTACTCTATGTTTGTACATGTCTGTTATTGTCCTAGAGAGTGAGCATGTCTTGAGTGAGTCCTTATGTAAACTGGTTGAGTGAGTGTTCTATTTTAAGGAAATACCCTGATTGGTTGGCCTTGCCCCTTTGTCCCTTTTTCCCGCTCATAAGCCTCTGTCTTTCTTACTAATCATTCACCGATCGATTACCGTCGACGCAAGTTGATTGTTAGATACATTATGTCGCTCTTACCTTTGAGCATTCTCTATATTAAAATGTAGCTTTATTTAGATGTGCCTGGTAAGTTTATATTTGTACTAAAGTGATTTAAATATGTATTTACCAAGTAATTTATTCCTCGCGATGATTTGTAAAAAAAAACTCGACTGACTTCGTATTTATTATTACTTTGTGTCCGTAAACTGTCTAACGAAATGTTTTAATTATATTTAAGGTTTTTATGGTTTAGTACCAAATAAATATCGAACTACCGCTGGTGTTGGTTGTTATTCCACCCACTATATTATAAAGAACCTATTTTGTTTCGTTGTCATTTGCGATAAAAACATTGAAACAACAACAACAACAACAAAGAACAACAAATATAGCAAATAATAAAAATGCTATGTTCTCTGGATATGGCAGATAAATGATGCTAAGAAAACCAATATATCAATTTTACTTTATTTAATTTTGTCGTGAGTTGAGAACTCAGCATAATTTTAAAATCCATTAACAATTGCTTACAACTGGGAAATTTGACCTTTTGCTAATCGAATCACGACCTTGGAGTAAAAAGGTATTCTTCGAAGAAGGTCTTCATCTTTTTTTTCCGTAAAATGTATTTCGGCTTAGTTGAAACAAACATAATAGAATATTTTACCTTGATATGGAAGTGCTGCCCTTAAGGGTTACCGTACAAATTAATGTATAAAAA
Source organism: Solen grandis (assembly GCA_021229015.1). NCBI lineage: Eukaryota > Metazoa > Mollusca > Bivalvia > Adapedonta > Solenidae > Solen > Solen grandis. The sequence goes on from CM037788.1 coordinate 5,930,585, forward strand.
TACAATAAATTTTATGTAATTATCAGATGTGAAAATTATTGACGAAAACTTGACAAAACAAGTCCATATATAATGCAGCAACAAGATTGAGAAGGAGAAACACATTAGTTACATCTTTCTTTTAATTTACTTAAATTTATAACTTACATACTTATATTTAAAATGTGTGTGTGTGTTTTTAACAATGTTTATAATCAAACAGAATCTTTAAAAGGTACTGTTTGTAATATATTGTTAGTAAAATCAGTGGACTTGCTTCGAAATATACACCATTTTATTTTTTAAATAAATATGCAAAAAATCATTTCCCTTTTCCCCGGCGTTTAGAATTTGACAACCGGTTAATGAAGCAAATACGTAAATCAAATACCGTTTTACCTTGATACATAACGCATTAACTTTCAAAATTCAAATTATAAAAATGATATTTTTTTTTCTTTTAATATCTGACTTGATTGATACAGAAATAATGGCCAAAGCGAAAACAGAGAGAATAAATATTCTCCACCTGAATTTGAATTCCCAATCCTCAATTTCAAATCAGTTAACAGTAGTTTTAACCTATTAATGGATACTCTTCAATATATTTGCTTCTTGTCTCTCTATATAAGACTACTAAGCACATGAAAATAATTCACCAACTAAAATAAGATATCATGCGATATTTGAAATCAATGGCAGAAAAAAGGTATTGCAATATATTGCGATGTATTGACTATCCTAACCGTTTACATGTATATTTTTAATGTTTTCCCTTCTATTACAGTAACTGTTATATCAAACTTAGGATACTGCTCTTACTTTCTGCTCATAGGACTTATATTACTGGAAGAAAGCCATGGATTGTATTGTTATACTTAACCGAGATTGCTCTTTTACCGCCGCCGACTTGCCTTGAATTGTTTTGTCACTGCAACAGTATGTCAGTCAAGTGTACAGAGGAACCCATGTAGAGCCACCGACTTACCACATAGCAGCTGAGGACTTCCTCAAAACCAGGACTCTAATTCACGACGGCAAAGGGCTAAATAGTGGAACGCCAACGATTATAACCACATGGCCCAAGAAGCTCCGACTAAACTTATTACAGTTAAGTAGAAACATGAGTTTTCTTTTTATATAGACTTAACAAAGGGCTTACATAATACTAACTTTCTTCATTGTAAAAAAATACAAAAGCGGCAAAAAGAACAACAACAACAGAAGCCCTACATGTACATATGTGAATTATTGTCACTTAATTTCTCCTGTCACGACCGTTTTTAAACTAAGGTACGAATCCTTTTACATGCTAGCAAAGGCACAAAACTTTCTCCTTTGTCGTAAATGCCACTTGCTACATTTTCTATCTAGATTCAAAATCACAACTCTGTGATAACAATGATGTTAAACACGTTTTGTCCGTATCTGAATAAAGCCGATGTAGACTATCTGTTCCCCAAAGTTGCAAATACTTCAGCAGTAAAGCTTCTGAGATAGACAGACTCGTAAATTGAATAAATCTAACAATAATATGACCATAATTGACCTACGGTCAGAAAAGTAGACCAGATATTGTCCGGCTGAAGCTTAATATATAATTGTAAAAGAGTGTTCATGTATACTAATTTTATTTCCATGAAGCAAGGTTAGGAATGCATTTGACTAATCAAGGACAGCCCAACCCCCTTGTTAAATATGCTGACGAATGAATGTTTATGTATATTTATCTTTTTAATTTTCTTTAAATTTATACTGATTTAGGAATGTTGTTATCTAGTATCAATATAATTACAAACCTGAGCAGCGATTATAAAATTGGGGGGTTCATGAAGTCATGAGCTAAAGGCACTATTAATTAAAGAGCGCCTTAAACGTATCCAGTAGAGTAAGATATTTTGCTTATAAAAGGTTTGATATTCTTATATAAGACTAAATCACAAAGATAAAAAAGCTAACTTTAAATTGGTGCCATAATCACAAAACATATGGTTTAACTTCGATATAAATCAATAAATTATTTTTAACTATGTAAATCTCAAACTAAAAGGGTAATCCAACAGATGGAAAGACCAAATATCTACCGTATCAGACATTTTCATTATAAACATTTAAGAAACAACAGAAAATATACTCACCACCAATAAAAACTTTGTATTGACTGAAGATTTTGAATGAAGATTCTATGTAAATACTGTCCTTGTATACTTACCTCGTGTCCCGAGATTTCTAATTCATCTGGCTACTTTCACTATCATTCACCATAAATAATTATATGATCATTATAAGTAGTTCAGACCTTTTAAGGGAAAACACAAAGAAAACGCTTTAAAAAGCAAGTAACTAGGATGCGATAACCTATCGCATTGAAACGATAACAGGCATTTTGCGTGTTTAACCGATGATGCTTTATGCGTGTTGTTACTTGCGATGATGTCTGACGGAAGAAGAAAGAACAAAGGGACAATTTAATTCATATTTTTGCGAAAAACCTGCTTATTTACCAATAAACAAAACGATTTCCATTAAACCACCGGACGAATATACTTTATATTCATTTGAAATATATTTCTTTTGGAACATTTGGTAAATTATTACATTCAAGCGGGAGTTCAATTCATGAAAAATGTGTTACTCTGTATCCCAATTTCTAATCCACTAAAGTAAAGTTTCCGTACATTATCAATTATGTCTGCGGGTCGTACGAGACCATTATGAGAATTTTGGGGTTTTGTTTGTGAAGAAAGAAAGAAAGAAAGAAAGGTAAATATCTTAAAATAAATAACCTATGTTGATTTTTTTCAATACCAAATGGAAGTTTGATACAAAAATGACACATGTTTAACCCTTTCTCTCATAGAGGAAACCATGAAAAGACCTATGCGAACAGCATAAAACCAGATCAGCCTGCGAGTTCGCTGCTCCTCAGTGGCCTGGAAATGAGGATTTTGTAATTAAATTTGGTAAGGTTTAACTGTGGTTTTCTGCAGATCAGGCTTTATGTGGTACCTATTAAGTGCGTCAAAATGAGGGAAAGGGTTAAATATAGATGCATGATCACATAGACACGAACTATAGTCTTAATTTACAGTTAATCTGTACTCCTTATATAAGTTTTATTTAAGGTAAAACGTAATAATAACAATACAATTTGGTTTGAGACATCGATTATGGCCACACGACGAATTACTCTGTCCGGTTTTGTGGCAAAATAGTTCTCTTACCCTAGTGTGAATTACTGCTTTCATTAAGTCGATAAAATAATTAAATAAAATTCATATTAACCCTCGTATATGTTTATTCAATTGTATGCTAGCTATGTGATTAAAATGAATATTGGAGATAGTCTGTCTCTCTGTATTTGTTATTGAATTGATATATGTTCTTCTTATTATGACCGCAATAGTGGTTTCATTTCGCGCGTGTATATATCTTGGGGTTGCGCATTGTGTGGATTTCATACTCAGAAAACTGAAAACGACTTAGATTTAGATAAGGACACTTAATAGGAAAACATAACTGAGTGTGTCAGTGAGAAGAAACATAATCTCATTGTGAATGAGTGCAAACATATCCTCTAAACTCTCTTTGATCTCAACGTTTAATTATGCATTGATTTACCATCATTAAATTAAATGTCCTGAACCCTTAGATTGCTTCTCTACCTTTTGTGTATTTAGAAATAAAACGAATAAATGTTGATTTAAGACGCAAGTGTCTAGATGAATATAAATTAAAACACTCTTTCATAAAGGAAATTGCTAGCGTAAATCTTTCAGTAAAAAACACTTAATTTATTACTGATCGAACCATTCTAATAAGCAGTTCATACTGATTCCCTCGGATCTTGCGTATCGCCATAGAAAAGAGAAATTTTCTTAATGGACAAGCTATTATTATGTTTTAGATGCCGGTTTTAAAAGGTGTGTCAGTTTTGTTGTAAATTAAATGGAATTTATCGTCGAAATCAAATTTCATTATTTAAGCTAGTTATGTTAATTAACATTTCTTATCAAAGAGTCGATTCATTATTTTTGTTAGGGTATTAAATTGGCGTCGTTATAAGCTAAAGTGACTGTTCTTAATTGAAATGAAGGAAACCAAGAATATTTATGACACGGGGTAAAGATTGATATAATATCATTCGCCTTCGTTACATTTATTTATTATTTTGCATTTATAATTTCAATCTTATTTTATTTGTTATATTTCTGACCGGTTTTGGTAGCCTAGTATGTAAAAAGTAAGGAACTTGGAGGTCGAGGGTTTATCCTGCTGTGAAACACCAAAAACGTTTAAAATGTTACCTACTGAGTTCAGCAGAACATGGGAGTTCCAGGACTGGTAAGCCCAGTGTCAGGAAAGGGGTCGTTTGATCCCACAAGTTTAATGTATGATATTGTAATATGACAGCACTATATGTATGCCTTATGTAGACAAGAGTTCCCGAATTACTGACGTCGGGACGTTTACTATTATGAAACAAATACTTGGTGTGAGTGTCAGGCCGTTTAACGCTTGACAAAAGTAATGAAAGAAGGCAACAAACACAAATTTCAATATTTACATATAAAATGTTTTGTTATAAATTTATTCATTCGTTATCCATTGTCGGGAGTCCCATTCGTTGTCAACAAATTCTTCAAATGTCATGTTTTATACAAATTTTCGTTGGGTTGTTCGCTTCTTTTATATTCTTTAAATATTTTTCTTCATTTACAATTTGGTTGTCATTGCAAACTAAAAAAAAATATATGAAAAAAATAAAAGATATCTCCAAAGTTACAGGAATGATTTGAAACTACATCTATCTTGACTTAGCTGTTGCTATGGAGGCCGTCTACCTGAATCGTATTGGTGAAATCACGGCGTAAAGTGTAAAGTTTCGGAGGCTAGTTTTGCCATGTCGTTTGGCGTTTCCCGCAAAACCTTTTTTCGACTTTTCGTAAAGCCCCTATATATAAATGCATAAAAGGATCCTTTTCAACATGCTCTCTATAAAAACCACTAGCTGTTTTTGGACATACAGTGATTTGTGTTGATAGTCGACTGGTTGATAGAAAAACATCCGAAGTTATAATATAACGTTGAAAGTTTTTTTTTGGTAAAAATCATATCTAATTGCCTGAATATCCATTTTCATACAAAACATTTGCTACTGCCGACGATAATTGCTGAAATTGTTACTAGTTATGACACAATGAAAAAGTAGAAGAAAGAAACAAATAAGCCTTAATTATTTTGGTTGTCAAATTCTTTTACAGACTACTATTTCGAGAAAACCTGAGACAAACTTTAAACTATTTGTGTTTAAGCTTTAATATTCCCTATTAGCAGACATGTCCAGGAAAACAGATATTAAGATTGACCTAGATTGGTTTTTATGAGTCCGTCAGCTGCATTTGCAACCCTTCAGACACTTAAATTCTCTGTTTATTGCCCATTTCCCTCTTACCATGGCACGGCTCGGTTGGTGGAAGATTTTAATTATCTTATTTTCTAAACAGATTATGAGCTGTTCCGAAATGATAACCTAGGCTGAAGTAGCTGAGAACTGTCGTTTGGTCCAATAAGTACACAGAGAAACTAAAATAGATGTTGGTTTGAAATATATTGAAGGGTGTTTTTGTCTGCACAAAAGACTAATAAAGTAAAAGTAACTGCAAATCACATAAATGAAAATAAGTGAAGGAATATTGCAATAAAAGAAAATTTCATACACGAGTGTTTGTAGGATTTCTAAGCATTTCCCAAATCAGTTTAAAAACATCCACAGGAGTAAACTGAATTCATTTTAAATAATGTTGAATAACATTTTGTCGTTATTAAAACCACCTACCCAACAATCATAGGTGGAGACAACCTGGGTCGGGTGCTATAATCACAAACTTGACTTTCACCTAGACCCTCAATGCTGTTGGTTCGAAGCAGACTTGCGGTTGGTTGGTGGTTCTACATGGATACGTGTGTGCAGTCACAGTCAACATGAAATTCCCGGACAAATAAAAAACAAGACAAACATAAGCATCGGTAAATACTGCTGATCTGTCGTGAGAACTCAGCACTAACCACATTACATGGTGCCTTATGTTGTCAGAATTTAAGATACTTTGGCAGGTAATCTCGACACAATATCCTTAGGTTTCGTACGCGGTTAAAAAAAAGAACACCAATGAAACACCAACAACAGCAAAACAACAACATTCATTGGTGATCTGAATGTACTGAGATATAATTTTTAGTGAGTAGTGAGTTTCGAGTTCGAAAAGGTGAGTTTCTAGTTGCAAAGAGTGAGTTTCAAGTTGGAAAAGTGAGTGTCGGATCAGAAAAGGTAAGTTTCGCGAGTCGAAAAAAGTGAGTTTCGAGTAGGAAAAAGTGAGCTTCGAGTTGGAAAAATGAGTTTCGAGTCGGAAAAAGTGAGTTTCGAGTTAGAATAAGTGAGTTTTGAGTCAGGAAAAAGTGAGTTTCGAATACACTTAAAGATATTCGCAATACATTGTTAACTCCCTTGTTATGAATATTGAGCAGCAGAGATCTTTCACAGAGTATGTATTAAGTATCAAAATATCGTTTAAACCGATTGACAATACAACTTTATTCATAAATTAATTCTTATAGTTGTTGACACAACTTATAAGGTTGCGGCTACAAAAGTAACACTTGGTCTCATGCTTTTAAAATAAAGGCATATATATTATTTTTTACTGTCACTAAATTATATATTCATATAACTCTTTATTACCCAATTTTTCTAGTTATTATTTTTAGCAGAAAATGATTACGTTATTTTATGTTTACTTTCCGTAAATATAATTGTCTATATTTACACTAAATCATTCTTATTGTTGCGTGACTATAAAAATATACAGTTAAAAATAACATCATCTGAGAAATAAGTGGCATATTGATCAACCTTATTTTTTTTTAATTCAGCTATCAAGTAGCCCAATTATTCTCCCCGTTATTGGTGTTAGGGGGTCGGGGATCCATCCACCGAAACACCTCACAAGCAAACATACAAAATTATGAATTCTACAACACTTTCAACAGAAATGGTATTTGAAGGTTGGTTAACCCAATTTATAAGATTATCTATATTTGTATCAAATACTGAGGGTTCTGGACAAATTCACTGAGGAATATTTGCTTTTGTTTGTTTCTCTTTGGTATTTGTAATACAACATATTTGAACCAATATACATAGTTTCCACATCTGTGAATTTCTCTACTTTTGGCAGCCATTTTGAATGACAAATTCAAGGGATTTTTTTAATAAATTACAAATAGGACCAGAAATTTCATTTTCCTATAATTTCAATATTTCTGCTTCAAAAATCAAAATGTTACACCATTAAAAAGCTCTTGAAATCATATTTTAGATAACATAATTCCTATAATACGTATATTAGCACAAAAAATACGGTAAGATCTGAAGACGACCCATTTGAAATGTTCTCCTATGAGATTGGTTTTCCAGTAAAATCTATTTATATCTAAGCCAATCAGAGAACGTCTTTTAAAGGATGTATAATTTATGCATGATTGATTGAAAATGTCAAAATGAAATATGCAATATGTCATTTGCTGTTCATGTAAAATAAAAAAGAATGTAAAGAAAACAATTAAAATATGTCTTGGTTGTTTCTTGATGAATGTATCGCAATTTAGCCCCTTTCCGGTAATTACGGTACTTTTTGCTCTTACTGCAGTGCAACAAAAAATGTTTTTCAGTCCTTGTTGAAAGCTAGCGTTCATTTTTGGACTAAAACATTCTGCTATATTCTCAAAGAAATCCTCAAAGGATTTACAAAGAAAGGTAAAGTATGTTTTGATGAACTAGTTAATTAAAATGAACTGTATTTTATTATGAGTTTAATTTAGATTTTTGACATCAACATTAATGTTTTGGGCAATTTTACGCGCGACATTTACATCGCAAATTTATTCATTAAAATGTAAACAATGTGTGGTTGTAATAGTTTGATCGACACCAATAATTTAAATATATACTTTTTCATCTCTTTACAGATTCAGATTTTTATCGAGAAACCTTTCAAACGATTTAAACACATCGTCTTTATAGTGCAAATGCGACGACTATGTAGGAATCAACATTGACAACAAGTTATAGGATTATACAATAGATTCTGAACACTTTTTTATGAATTTAGATAGAAACAGTGGTAAAATTTTGATTTTTTTCTTGCTAACCCAATACACAATCAAGTCCGTTAATCTGCTACTTGTGTCAATATTGATTTCATCATGAATTTCTTACTTAAACTCAGTGACCCCGTGTATTGAAGGAGGGGTGTTTCAAAAGCGTTTTCAAATGTTTCTAAATATGAACAAATTCCAAGGCAGCCAAACTAGTTTAAATCTTATGTCAAGGTTATTAAAATAATGACCCTCTTAATTAATATTTACTTAATTTCTGATGATATCTTTATTTTAAAATAAATTTGCTTTTTAGATATTTAGCTCTATACTGCAATAAAATGAACAGGTTTTAGTAAATAAATTTCTGTAAACTGTAATATGTTTGCATAAGACTGCACATTAAATACCAGCTAGTGTGCTGTTTAAATTTAAAAACATATTTTATTGTTGAAAAAAAATCGTAGTTCTTATTCAGTCAAATTGTGCTTTTTTCTAACCAAAAATGCCCTTTTCCATCCCCAGTTTGTTTGGAAAATGGGACCTTTTTTCAGATGCCTTGTTAATTCCCCTTTGAGCATGTCTTTTCTTCATGAAGAATGGTCAAATTTGATAATTCATTCCATGATTTCTTGTCTTCCTGTTAAGTGGAAAACTAATATTTTAAAGAAAATATTATTTGTTTCAGGCCAAAATCAAGGTTTTTGATGACAAAACCATGGTGTAATTTGCCACTGCAGTGTCATTTTTAGGGTGAGTTAAAAACTGAAAAGAAAAAAATGCATTGGTCAAGAAAAATGAATATAACATTTCATATTTTGAACAAGTACAAAAAATGTAAATAGCATAGAATGCTTGCCTCTAAAAAGAATTTAGTTAGATAAACATTGTTTATGATAAAAATTCCATAAACAAAGTTCATCAAAGGATGTTCTTTTTAAAGGCATGCAAATGTATACTTTTTACTAAACAAAAGACATTAAGAAAAAAATGAGGTGATCTTTAAAAAAAAGTCACAAGGTAATATAAACAAATTGGGAAAAATAATGGTTTTCATGTGAACTGAAAATATTTTCAAGAAACATAACAATTCATTACCTGTATACTGTTAAGATTTCTTTGTATTGGAAAGAAAAAAAAAGATCATTCAAATAAAAAAAAATTTCAAATCAGCACCATTAAAACCACCTTTCATTTACAGTGACAGATGTAATGAAAACTTGAAACTAGTCCTTGAATGATAATTGTGGAGAATAATATTTTAGAATATTACAAAAGTAATAAAATAAAAAAGTTATTTAACCTCATAGTGTTGAATTTGGAATTATGGTACATGTATTCTGCTTTGTTTTGAGTTAATATTTCTGTCAAAAATTCATTTGATGATTTGATCATGTTATTATAACATTCATTAAATGAACATTGTTACTTTTTTCAGATTGCAGTTAGCAGACCTAGAATTGGAATAAAGGTGTCTCATTCCAAATTCAGATGTTGGTGGATGTTGGACTTGTTTTGTGAATATCATGTTATCTTATCTAGAATATCATTAAACAACTATAAAAACATGTTGTGTTATAATTGTGTGTGTGATATAAATTATATATAAAATTTCTAAAATAAAAATAAAATTAAAGTTGAACACATTGTCTTGAATATATTTAAAAGTAATTTGATCTGGCAATCACTCATCTAAACTATCATGATTTCTTATGTATAGAAATCTACACAATATAAAAAAATAAAGATATACTTTTTAGGTTTATTTTAATCTTATTTACTTTTCATCAATTTAGAAACAAATTCTTACAACATATACTAAACCATATCTACGGTTCATGGACCAGTACTTTGTGGCCGGGAAGTTGCATAGTATTAGTATATGCCTCTTATGAAAATGATTATCAAGGACATCACTGCAGTTTGCTGTAGTGCAGAGAGAGAACTTTTTCATGTCTTTGATAAAACAAATGCATTGATGACCTAATTAAAAAAAACAAAAAAAACAAAAAAACATGTGAGTGTGTGTGTGTAGATAAAGATTACTGAAAATAAATCATTTAAATGACTATGTGAATTTACTTCCATGCAATTTTAAAATTCACAACTGATTGCACTCCCTGTATATTTTTCATTCATATGTATTTACAATTATCTTTGCTGCTATTCACTGCTATTGGTCTTTTAAACTTACAATGACAATAATCATCATTATCATCATCTTAAAATGACATTCTCATCATCTCAAAATGACATCATCATCAACGGTTCATCATCATCACCATCATCTCTCTCTCTCTCTCCTTGAATAAGGAAATGTCCATTTGAATGTTTACATGTTATTCACTGATTGCAGTGCTTTTAAAAGTCTCTACATAAATACATTCAGTATTAAGAGACCCTGATTTATTTTAAGATTCGTTACCATAACACTTCTAATTAATAATTCGAAATTGTATCCCATATTTGTCTTCATTAAAGTGTAATGTAGCTCCAGGTATTTGTATATAGAATCCCTGGTAGGCTGGTAGCTCTTATCAAGTTGCAACATACAATTTCTCTTTCTTAAACTTTTATAACGCCCGTCAATAAATACACTTTCTACCGATTTGAATTTTGTAACCGTGTTAATTTCATAAGGACGCGATGACATTGGCTAAAAATAGACAAGAGTGTGTCAAGCACCCTGGTTGAACTAGTAAATTTATTTTATAATTTGTGTATTGTTTATTCTGACGTCAAGTCAGGAAAATATCTTTCATATCAAAACAAAATGGCCGCCTATTTTTTCTTTTCAATATCGACGTTGACGGATTCTATAGACGTCGCTAAGGTGACGTTAATGTTCCTGCTGAAATGACTGTGCTAAATATAGATATTGAACATTTACAAAATTCTGCAAGCTACGATCTGATTGGCTGAGACAGAAAGATCCAGAACACGTCGTCAACGGGTCGTCCTCAGATCCTAATGTAGCGTGGCGTATATATAGGAGATGACTTTAGTCAGATTGCTTGACTTAATAGCTGTCTTGACTATTTGAGTTTACCGTCGCTTCAACAGTATTTCAGTCATATAGCGACGTCCAGCTAATAACAGGTGGAGGATGACCCCGAATGCACGGAGGCATTCGGGCAGAACCACCGACCTACTGCAAGCCAGTTGGAAGGCTTCCTCACATGAAAATCCGAATGACCCTGCCGGGATTCGAACCCACGCGCTGAGGGGCTGAGTGAGTGTTAAGTGAAACATTTCCCCAATCACCACACCACACAAACAAAAAGCAACTGTAATAATAATAATAAAAATAAAACAAACACAACAACAACAAAAAGATGTTATTTTGACGGTTCACTAAACGTCATTATTTTCTATGCCATTAATCAACATCACCACCAACATTAGCAGAAACAGAAGATTCACCACTATACCTAAATCATCACCACGACATCATACCAGCATCATCAACTTCATCAACACCATCATAACAACAACAACAACATCATCATCATCATCAATAATAAATCTCACTCAATACAGAGATCGTTCACAACCTCTAGTGTTGCATTTAATAACATTGACACAATAATAGGTTTTCGCAGGGGCAGACATACTATCATGTTATCTTCTTCTGTTTTTCCTTCATGAACTGAAGTTTGTTATGTTAAGTTATAAGGATATAGACGTTAGCATCAAATAGTAATTAATAATCGCATACGTTTTGTGATTTTGTTGTTATGTTATCAACATCGCGAGGTGCTTGTTTATGAAATTCGTTAATTTGATGGAAAAGAACAACATCAACAAAACAATATAGCTTGACGGACCCTTTCTAGGTATTTCTGTATGGCAATATATTACAAGCAACATAACCATAATTTCTTATAACATCAGTAATATATATCAGAGCCAATGTCAGTATTGCAATCACCAGTAACAATTAAACGAACATATATAGGGTAATAAATCAAAATTGTTTAACGAAAAAATATAGGGTAATAAATCAACATTGTTTGATAATAAACAATGAACTTGTGTTTCTTAGTAATCGAGCCCGATATCAATTTAATACTGTATGCAAGGTTGGTGAAAAGACATTTTGGTCCAGCATTCGCGGTATTTTGCTTTGAACAACAAATCGAGCGTGGTAATCCAGCTGGCTTTCGGTAGATCGGTTATTCTATTCGGATGCCCTCGAGCACTCGGTACTTTCCACCAAGCTAACATCACCAACAACAACATCATCATCATCATCATCGTCATCATCAACAACAGCAGCAGCAGCAGAAGAAATAGACACATTTTAATGATTCAGAATTTAATTTGTTAAAACTTCATAAAACCTTCCACAGAAGCATACAACGCAGGGTCGTGTTTGTCGATTAGCAACGAAAAATAAATGTTTTCGATGACATTATAAAGAACCTATTTTTGTTTCGTTGTCAATTGTGATACAAAAGCATTGAAACAACAACAACAACAACAACAAAAATCAACGGAGAATTACAAACATAACAAAAAATAAAAATGCTATGTTCTCTAAATATGGCAGAGAAATGATGCTAAGAAAACTAATTTAGCAGATAGGAATTTGAGGCAAATGTAAGAAAATGGTTTACGGAATTGAATTTCAGAGTGTCAGATGTGCACGATACTTTATTTAATTTTCTCGTGAGTTGAGAACTCAGCATAATTTTAAAATCCTTTGACAATGGCATACAACTGGTAAAATTGACCTTTTACGAATCCAATCACGACCTTGGAGTAAATAGAATTCATTCACAAGGCATCTAATAAATTAGCTGCACAATAAATCTGTTGCGGGGATTTGTTTTGCGGGTACACAGTTTGCCAAAAGTTGGTGTTTGCTTTGCCCTTCACATATCTATTATTTTTTCTTTTTAAATCTGATTTTTTTATTTTCTGATAACTATGCTGACGAATGGATGATTATTAATATTTTGTTTATTTTTGTTATCTTTTACCTTACTTTAAATTTATATTAATTTAGGAATGCTGTTATCTGAGTATCAATATCATTACAAACCCCAGCAAGGATTATAAAATTGTTTAGGTTCATGATGTCCTGAGTGAAAAGCACTATTATTTAAAGCGTACATTAAACGTATCCAGTACAGTAAGATATTTTGCCCGTAAATGGTTTGGTATTCTTATATCAGACTAAATCACACGGATAAAAATGTTAACATTTTGTGTTGATGCCATAATCTTTAAACATATAGTTAAATTTCGATATAAATCAATAAACTAAACGAGTAATTTAACAGATGGAGAGACCCAAAACTACCGTATCAGGCATTTTTATCATAAAAATTTAAAAAACAATGAAGATTCATAAAAAAATTTCCCATCAATAATAACTGTGTTTTGACTTCAAAATAATATTGACTGAAGTTGCTATGTAAATACGGCTTTTGTTAACATAACCGTTTTCCGAGATTTCTGTTGATTTGGCAACTTTTCACCATCATCCATTATAGATATTTATATATTTACATATTTCAGACCTATTTTCATGTCATTTTTAAGGGAATACACAATAAAAACGCAGCAAGAATCGATAAACGCGATGACCTACCCTAATGTGACCATAACAGGCCTTTTGTATGTTTTGCAGATGAGCAATGAGGACTAGCGATTGTTTTCTATTTGATGTGCAATCGGGGAACAGCGCAAGAAGATCTTTTTTCACAATGTTTTGTTTCAACCGCCCCAATCCGCCTTTAAAATAATCTCATGATACAATTAAAAAAAAGACACGATATAGTGTCATTTTTATCCGAAAATTGTATTCTTCACAAAGATTATCACATGAAATTGTATATAAAAATGGAAATTATAACCCTTGATGAGAAAGTTACAGACGTCAGATAGAAATCAATTTCAATTATGTATGACAGAAGAAGAGAGGAAAGTTTAAATAATATTTTTGCAAAAAATCTCACACATTTACCAATAAACATTACATTGTCCATTAAACCCTATATTAATCAAAATACGGAGGGAAATTTTGATACAGTAATGACAATGAACATGTTTAAATATAGATGCACGAACTCTGCTCTTTATTTAAAGGTGATTTAACTCCTATATGATTTTTAATTTAGGTCAAAATTAGTAACAACAATACAATTTGGATTAAAGCAACAATTATGCCCATACGACAGATACCTCTCCGGTTTTGAGGCAAAAATAGTTCTCTTACCCTATTGTGAATAACAGATTTCATCAAATTAAACCGATTACATGATAAAATAGATAACTGAAATTCATGACTTCCGTATATGTTTATTTCATTGTATGCTGGCTATGTGATTAAAATGAATTTTGGAGATTGTCTGTCCCTCTGCAATTTTTTATTGAATTGACATGTTACATGTCCTCCAAGTGATTTCATTTCGTGCTTGTATACATGTTGGGATTATGTAATGTGTGGATTTAATACTCAGAAAATTGAAAACGCCTTAAATAAGGAACCTCAATTGGAAAACATAATTGAGTGTGTCAGTGAGAAGAAACATAATGTCATTGTGTATGGGTGCAGACGTAGCCTTTAAAATCTCTTTGATCTCAACATTGAATTTTGTCTTGATTTACAATCGTTGAATTAAATGTCCTAAACCATCAGATTGCTTTTCCGCCTTTTGCGTATTTAGAAATAAAACGAATAAATATTGATTGAAGATGTACGTGTCTAGGTGTAAATAAATTAAAATACTCTTTCACAAAGGAAATTGCTGGCGTAAATCTTTCAGTAAAAAAAAGCAACATTTCACCAATCATTGATTGAACCATTTTAATAAGCAGTTTAAAAATGATTCCATCGGATCTTGCGTGCCGCCATAGAAAAGAGAGATTTTCTTCCCGTATTAACTGTTATGTTTTAGATGCCGGTTTTAAAAGGTGTGTCAGTTTTGTTGTTAATTAAATGGAATTTATCGTCGAAATCAAATTAAACATTTTTAGCTTGTTTTTTTTTTTTGAATTAACATTTCTTATCATAGAGGTGGTTAATTACCTTTTGTAAGGGTATTTGATTGACGTTATTATAAGCTCGCATGACCGTTCCTAATTGAAATGAAGGAAACCAAGAATATTTTATGACATGGGGTAAAGATTGATATAATATCATTCACTTTCGTTACATTTAATTATTATTTTGCATCTATTATTTCAAGCTTATTTTATTTGTTATATTTCTGACCGGTTTTGGTAGCCTAATATGTACAAAGTAAGAAACTCGGAAGTCGAGGGTTTGGTATCCTGCCGTAAAACACTCTAATCGTTTAAAGTGTTACCTGTCGCGTTCAGCACGAAATGAAGTTCCAGGACTGATTAGGATGGGAATCGCATAATACCACATGTTTACGGTGTGATACTGTGGTATGGCAGTACTATATATTTGTCTCACGCAGAGAAGAGTCCCAAAGATACAGAAGTACAGTAAGGGGTACGTTAACTCCAAACAAATGAATGTTGGGTGTGGGTGTCTACGGTGTGATGCCTCGCTTTCCGTGCCTGAGTATCTGAAATAATGTCAGGCTGGTTAACGCTTGACACAAGTGAACAAACAAACAGCCATACATTTCAAACTATCCATGCAAAAACGTTTGTTATAACATTTTCGGTAGTCTCATTCGTAGTCAACAAGTGTTTCAAATATCATAAGTTTTATACGAATTTTCGTTGAATGATTGGTTTCCATTTATTATTTATTTTTCTCTCATTTACAATTTGGGTTGCCATTATAATAGAAAAAAAAAAAGTTAAAAATATCTCCAACGTTACAGGTTAGAATTTGAAACTGCGATATATTTTGACTCAGATTTTGTTTTGGAAACCGTTAACCTTTTTTGGATCTGTAAAAACATGGGCGACAAATAATGTAAAGTTACGGTGGCTATTTCTGCCATGTTGTCTGCCTGGATTTTTCGAGTTTCACTTTTGTCGCCCCGTAAACCCTTTTTTTCTCTCTCGAACTTTTGCCACACTACCTGACAGAAATAAGCCCCCATATAAAATGCATTAAATGACACCCTTTCTTCATCTCTCTTTCAGAAACTATTTGATGCATTTGACAATAGAGATATATGTTTTGACCATCTGTTCTTCTGTATTGGGGGGCCTCCGTGGCCGAGAGGGTAAAGTCACTGACTTTAACACTCACTCAGCCCCTCAGCGCGTGGGTTCGAATCCCGGTAGGGTCATTCGGATTTTCATGTGAGGAAGCCTTCCAACTGGCTTGCGGTAGGTTGGTGGTTCTACCCGGATGCCTCCGTGCATTCGGGGTCTTTCTTCACCTGTAATTAGCTGGACGTTGCTATATGACTGAAATACTGTCGAGGCGACGGTAAACTCATATAGTCAAGTCAAGTCTTCTATATTGCTCAAGCCACTTTGATGTTATGTTCATTCTATTGTGATAAATAAATAAATAAATAAATGTTTATCTCAATTTTCAGTGAGGAATGAATTACAATTAATTATTCAACATATGTTACGTGAAACTAGTAAAATGCCCATAAACAAAAATAATTTCTACTATGGTTTCTTTGAACGAAACACATAATCTAAATTATTTAAATGCATTTCCGAAATCCCGACGAGGTTTACATTTCGGAAAGGACTGTGTTGTCCCATTACTAGTTTATATTTGATGAGCAGTTGTAACAGCTACCGATAAGGGTTAGCTCGTGTATTCACTGCAGCGGCCGAATATCTTATTTCATAATGTTTCTCGATTTGTCACACACCTAATATATGTATTGTGATGATCATAAGTCAAGGCTTTATCATGAATAAATGCTGACATAGAATGGAATGAAATAGAAAACAAATATTCGAGGCGCACCATTGCAGCGACCAAATGTATTTGATTCTTTCATAATATTTGCCAAGATTTTGTCGCACGTCTAATATCGTCCGTTGAAAGCCAGAAGGGGTTATCAGCATATATAAAAAGAAGGCTGATAGCCCCTTCTGGCTTTCAATGGACGATATATACGAATGTGCTGTGGTTCAGTGGTAATGTACACGAGGATCAGACGGTTGTTTTATGACCAATTCTTTGTTTTTGACATGGAATAGAAAATCATTTATTTAAGATGTTCTTCTGACGCCAGTTGTAAACTAATCGCAGGGACTTTGTTTTGATTCGCGTGACCTTGATATATATAAATAAGCATTATATAACGACAAAGATAGTCCAGAATAAAATTTTAACACTCACTCAACCCATCACCGCGTGGGTTCTAATCCCGGCAGGGCCATTCGGATTTTCATGTGAGGAAGCCTTCCAGCTGGCTTGCGGTAGGTCGGTGGTTCTACCCGGATGCCATCGTGCATTCGAGGTCTTCCTCCACCTGTAATTATAGCTGGACGTCGATATATGAAGCTGTCGAGGCGACGGTAAACCCAAATAGTCAAGTCAACAAACAAATGCTTAATACTTTTAATTGTACTGCTACATATACTACTGCTGTGCTTATGATGATGATGATGGCGACGATGATGTTGATGCTATAAAGGAGGAGAAGAAGGAGACTGATAAATCATAAATATGGTGGTCGTCTTTTACAGACTACTGCTTCAAGAAAATCTGAGACAGACGTTAAAATATTTTGTTCAGTATTTTATTCCCTCTTATAAGACATGTCCAGGGAAACTGATATTAAGATTGACCTAGATTGGTATTTACGAGTCCGTCAGCTGGATTTGCGACGCTCTCGAAACTTAAATTATCCGTTTATTGGCCATTTCCTCCTTACCACGGTGCGGCTAGGTCGGCGGAAGATTTTAATTACCTTATTTTCTATACGGATTACGTGTTGTCCCGAAATGATCACCAAGGCTGAAATAGCTTAGAACAGCCACTCAGTCCAATAAAAGAAAACTCATGCAGATGCTGGTTTGGAATATGTTTAGGGAGATGCTTTAGTGTCAGAAAGGCCAAGGAAATGAAAAAAAGCAAAGGGCGCAAATAAACATATGTGAAGGTAAAGCCGTTTATACAAAGTACATTTTACATATAAAAGTTTTGTATGATTTCTTAGCATTCCCAATGCTATATATAAGTATAATAATAAAAACAATAATAATAAAGTCTTCATCTATGAGAATATACTGCAAAATTTCATCATCTTATAGTTTAAAAAAACGTTATCGCCCACACCGTTAGGCAGGGGTCTCGTTCATCGCCCATACTGTTAGGCAGGGGTCTCGTTTATCTCCCATACTGTTAGGCAGGGGTCTCGTTTATCTCCCATACTGTTAGGCAGGGGTCTCGTTTATCGCCCATACTGTTAGGCAGGGGTCTCGTTTATCGCTCCCATACTGTTAGGCAGGGGTCTCTTTTATCTCCCATACTGTTAGGCAGGAGTCCATACTGTTAAGCTGGGGCCTCGTTTATCGCTCACACTGTTAGGCAGGGGTCTTGTTTATCGCCCATACTGTTAGGCAGGGGTCTCGTTTATCGCCCATACTGTTAGGCAGGGGTCTCGTTTATCTCCCATACTGTTAGGCAGGGGTCTCGTTTATCTCTCATACTGTTAGGTGGGAGTCTCGTTTATCTCTCATACTGTTAGGCAGGGGTCTCGTTTATCTCTCAAACTGTTAGGTAGGGGTCTCGTTTATCTCTCATACTGTTAGGTAGGGGTCTCGTTTATCTCCCATACTGTTAGGCAGGGGTCTCGTTTATCGCCCATACTGTTAGGCAGGGGTCTCGTTTATCTCTCATACTGTTAGGCAGGGGTCTCGTTTATCTCTCATACTGTTAGGTAGGGGTCTCGTTTATCTCTCATACTGTTAGGCAGGGGTCCATACTGTTAAGCTGGGGCCTCGTTTATCTCTCACACTGTTAGGCAGGGGTCTTGTTTATCGCCCATATTGTTAGGCTGGGGCCTCGTTTATCTCTCACACTGTTAGGCAGGGGTCTTGTTTATCTCCCATACTGTTAGGCAGGGGTCTCGTTTATCTCTCATACTGTTAGGCAGGGGTCTCGTTTATCTCTCATACTGTTAGGTAGGGGTCTCGTTTATCTCTCATACTGTTAGGCAGGGGTCTCGTTTATCTCCCATACTGTTAGGCAGGGGTCTCGTTTATCTCCCATACTGTTAGGCAGGGGTCTCGTTTATCTCTCATACTGTTAGGCAGGGGTCTCGTTAATCTCTCATACTGTTAGGTAGGGGTCTCGTTTATCTCTCATACTGTTAGGCAGGGGTCTCGTTAATCTCTCATACTGTTAGGTAGGGGTCTCGTTTATCTCTCATACTGTTAGGTAGGGGTCTCGTTTATCTCTCAACTGTTAGGTAGGGGTCTCGTTTATCTCTCATACTGTTAGGTAGGGGTCTCGTTTATCTCTCATACTGTTAGGCAGGGATCTCGTTTATCTCTCAAACTGTTAGGTAGGGGTCTCGTTTATCTCTCATACTGTTAGGTAGGGGTCTCGTTTATCTCCATACTGTTAGGCAGGGGTCTCGTTTATCTCCCATACTGTTAGGCAGGGGTCTCGTTTATCTCTCATACTGTTAGGCAGGGGTCTCGTTTATCTCTCATACTGTTAGGTAGGGGTCTCGTTTATCGCCCATACTGTTAGCCAGGGGTCTCGTTTATCGCCCATACTGCTAGGCAGGGGTCTCGTTTATCTCTCATACTGTTAGGCAGGGGTCTCGTTTATCTCTCATACTGTTAGGCAGGGGTCTCGTTTATCTCCCATACTGTTAGGCAGGGGTCTCGTTTATCTCCCATACTGTTAGGCAGGGGTCTCGTTTATCTCTCATACTGTTAGGTAGGGGTCTCGTTTATCTCTCATACTGTTAGGCAGGGGTCTCGTTAATCTCTCATACTGTTAGGTAGGGGTCTCGTTTGTCTCTCATACTGTTAGTTGGGAGTCTCGTTTATCTCTCATACTGTTAGGCAGGGGTCTCGTTTATCTCTCAAACTGTTAGGTAGGGGTCTCGTTTATCTCTCATACTGTTAGGTAGGGGTCTCGTTTATCTCTCATACTGTTAGGTAGGGGTCTCGTTTATCTCTCATACTGTTAGGTAGGGGTCTCGTTTATCTCTCATACTGTTAGGTAGGGGTCTCGTTTATCTCTCATACTGTTAGGTAGGGGTCTCGTTTATCTCTCATACTGTTAGGCAGGGGTCTTGTTTATCTCTCTTACTGTTAGGCAGGGGTCTTGTTTATCTCTCTTACTGTTAGGTAGGGGTCTCGTCTATCTCTCATACTGTTAGGCAGGGGTCTCGCTGGCCGAATGATAATAGTCGCTGGATTAACTATTACATGGGTGTTCACCCACCGTAAACAACAATTATAAAAAATACACGACAATCAACATGAAACAATAATTTCTTTTATTTCCTGCTGTTCTGCCGTGAGGACCCGTAACATCTCGCATCACATGATGTAAAATACTATCAGGATTCGAGACACTTTTGAAAGAAGTAAAAAACTTAACCTAATGAAGGGAAGCTCCAAGGACCTATTTTCATAGTATTGGTCACCACATAGACATTAATGTAACAAGTCCGATTATATCATTGTTGAAAAATATTGTGTATGAAATAAGTTATGATAACAATAACGGTTGCCGCTACATGTGTTGTAGCTTGTACCTATGTTGTGTTTATTTGTATTGTGTATTGAAGAAGTTTCTATTGTCTGTGTTGTTAATTAGTAGCTCATAACAACGCGTAGAATAAAAATTGATCAGCTGTAGGTCAGACAGACAGAGCTAGGTAGAGGCCATTACAGACTACCTCCTGGTCGAACTTGAAAGGTACGTCATGTAAATTTATGCGGCCATGGTATTACACGACAACGGGCCTATCAATTATCAATGAAAGAAGGAAACATCCAATCTTAATGAAACCGATGCTGTGATTGTTCACAAATCGACCAAATCTCTTGTCATTATGCTTGTTCAAGCAACATCATTATCATCATAACCATCTTAATAATAATCATCAGCATCTTATCAGCAGCAGCAGAAGCAATAATATTCTCTTAATATGGACATCTTTAACAAAAGTGAAAAGTGCTGTATTTATTGACATTGCCACTACATCATCTTATTGCAAGGATTTGTAGATTATAATGTTATCATCTTCAATTATTACTTAAAGCACTCAAGATCTGCTAAGTTTAATTTCAAGATTAATACAAAGACATTTACAACATACAAAAATAATTAATAAACGCTTATGCCTGACAAACATTTGTGAATTTCTTTGTGTCATTATTGAATTCGTGTGACTGTTTACGAAATTCGTTAACTTAATGAAAAATAAAACTATAGCTTTACGGTCTCTCTCAAGGTACTTTTGCAAGACAATCCTTAAGGCTATATTCAATGATGAGCTCTTAAACATAATAGCTTGTAACATCAGTAATTAATTTCAAAGCCATTGTCAGTATCGCAATCACCAGCAACAATCAAACGAGAAAACGGGGGAAATAAATCAAAACTATTTCATAATAAAGAATGAACTTTTGCTTCATATTAAGCGATTTGATACTTTGATTGAAATGGTGAAAAGAAAATGTGTGTATCGATGACAAATTAATTAAAATATGGTCCAGTATATCTCGTTGCGATATCTTGTAGGTCAGTGGTTTTTCCCGGGCGACAGTAAACTCCAACTCTACAAGAATCAAAGCACTGATAGCGCTGAGAGAACAGGGTTTTTAATATGATGATGTCGCATTTCCTTTGTTTATCAAAATGAATTTAATAAGCGAGGATCAAATTTATTTTCAAGCGATGCCAAGGAACCCAGCGTTTATACACACACCTTGCTTGAACACGGTCGTTAAAAAGATAAACCCACCATTGACTCAGTGGATTGCTAACAATAAACATATCGCTACACTTACTTTCCCCCATTTCTCTTGCCTACAGTTTATAAGACGATGTGGATATGCAATCTAAAACAACAAACATTCTGTCAGAGATTTGAATTACATGTAACTTAGTGTTATATATGTATATATTTAAATGAATGAGTTTCATTATGACAAAAATATGTCTTATATTGCAAAATTAATTAAAAGAAAGTAAAAAAAAAAAATGTTAAAAAGATTTACTCGGCTGGGACTCGGAACTATTTTATCCACTGCGCTATTTCGCCAACTGTTAGATAGGCATGATATTTTTCCCATATATTGTTGGCTATCGCTGGAAATTCCAGCTAGTCATGGTTCGAAATGTTTTGCGATTTTTCCTCCTGCGTACTTTTTTCGTTACAATTTATTAGTTACAATAAAACACGGTGTCTCAAGCATCGATTTTCAACACATTTTTATTCACTTTCGACTCCCATGACGCAATCGTACTGAAATAAACATGAACATTGTCACCATTCAGAGATAAGAAAGATAAAGAATTTTGGACTTTACTATGTGTAGTACAAAAAAGAGGGAAATCTATAAATATAAATTTTCTGAAATACAACCCCGAATTGTTGTCCGATTCAAAATGTATGCTACCATAGAACAGCGTTGCAAGCAACCCGGTTCAAAAACAGAAGTCTTTTAATGATTCAAAATTTTATATATAAAGAAAAATCATGTATATAGCCTCCCACGGAAGCATGTCGAGAGCATAGCCGTGTTTGTCACATAACATTTTTAAAAAAAAAAAATGATTTAGTTGACATTTTAAAAAATCTATTCTTGCTTCGTTGTCACAAGCGAAAAGATTATTAAAGAAAGGAAGAAGATGCTGTGCATTGGCAGAGCAGTGATGCTTCGGGAACGAATTTAGTTGAGGAACTTGAGCCAAATTAAACAAAATGGTTAACGGAATTGATTTTCAGGGTCTCAGATGCGAACGGTACTTAATTTAATTTTCTCGTGAGTGGAGAATTCGGCACAATTTTAAAATCCATTAAGAATGGCTGACAACTGGGAAATTTGACCTTTCACGAACCAAATCACGACTTTGGGGCAATTAGGAGTCATTTTCACATGACATCTAATAAATTAGGTGCACAATGAATTCGTTACGGGGATAGGCGGTTGCGGGTTACACAGTGTGCAAGACATTAAGAAAACAGTCGTTCAGTTTGTTCGTATAACATATTTTCCTTGCAGAAGGTCTTTATGTCACTTTTGTCCATCAAGTGTAGCTTGGCTAAGTAAAAAAAACAAGAGGGCCATGATGGCCCTGGATCGCTCACCTGGTATCATTAGGCTATGTAAAATCAAATGACCCCTGGGGCAGAGCCAATTTTGACCCCAGGGTCATGATTTGAACAAAGTTGGTAAGAATCGACTAGACAATGCTACACACTACCACACTCTACTTGGTAGAGGTCTATTAGCCCATGTTACATACCAAATATATAAACTCCAGACCTTGAAGATTTTTCTAGTTTTTTTCCAATATAAGTCTATGTAAAATCAAGAGATCCCTGGAGCGGGGCCAATTTTGACCCCAGCGTCATGATTTGAATAAACTTGGTAGAGAGTCATAAGATCATGCTACATACAAAAAATCAAAAGGCTAGGCCTTGTGGTTTCAGAGAAGAAGATTTTTCAAGTTTTTTCTATATTAGCCTATGTAAAATCAGGTGACCCCTTGGTGGGGCCAAATTTGATCCCAGGGCCATGATTTGAACAAACTTGGTTGTGATCTACTAGACAATGCTCAACCAAAATCTAAACCCCAGGCCTTGTGGTTTCTGAGAAGAAGATTTTTCAAGTTTTTCCTATATTAGCCTATGTTAAATCAAGTGACCCCTGGGGCGGGGCCAATTTTGACCCCAGGGTCATGATTTGAACAATCTTGGTATAGAGTCATAAGATCATGCTACATACCAAAAATCAAAAGGCTAGGCCTTGTGGTTTCTGAGAAGAAGATTTTTTCAAGTTTTTCCTATATTAGCCTATGTGAAATCAAGTGACCCCTGGGGCGGGGCCAATTTTGACCCCAGGGTCATAATTTGTACAATCTTGGTAGAGATCAACTAGACAATGCTACACACCAAATATCTTAACTCTATGCCTTGTGGTTTCTGAGAAGAAGATTTTTCAAGTTTTTTCTATATTAGCCTATGTTAAATCAAGTGACCCCTGGGGCAGGGCCAATTTTGACGCCAAGGTCATAATTTGAACAATCTTGGTAGACAGTCATAAGATCATGCTACATACCAAAAATCAAAAGGCTAGGCCTTGTGGTTTCGGAGAAGAAGATTTTTTCAAGTTTTTCCTATATTAGCCTATGTGAAATCAAGTGACCCCTGGGGCGGGGCCAATTTTGACCCCAGGGTCATAATTTGTACAATCTTGGTAGAGAGTCATAAGATCATGCTACATACCAAAAATCAAAAGGCTAGGCCTTGTGGTTTCGGAGAAGAAGATTTTTTCAAGTTTTTCCTATATGAGCCTATGTGAAATAAAGTGACCCCTGGGGCGGGGCCAATTTTGACCCCAGGGTCATAATTTGTATAATCTTGGTAGAGAGTCATAAGATCATGCTACATACAAAAAATCAAAAGGCTAGGCTTTGTGGTTTCAGAGAAGAAGATTTTTTAAATTTTCATGTTTAAAATCTATTTTTAGCTCCTGTGACCTAATTATGCAATGGACCAGAACCATTTATACAACTTTAGTAGAGATTCATCCAAGGAACATTCCTGCAAAATATTTTTCAAATTGGCCAAGCCGTTTAGGAGGAGATGTTGTTTGAAGCAATTGTTGACGCCGGACGCACGCACGCACGGACGCACGGACGACGGACGACGGACGCCGGACAAAAGGCGATCAGAAAAGCTCACCTTGAGCACGTTGTGCTCAGGTGAGCTAACAAAACAAAAAAAAAACAACAACAACGTAATATATTTTTTTTCTTTATACACAACAACAACAACAAATATAAAGTATTTAGAGTGTT
This sequence comes from Solen grandis, assembly GCA_021229015.1. NCBI lineage: Eukaryota > Metazoa > Mollusca > Bivalvia > Adapedonta > Solenidae > Solen > Solen grandis. The sequence goes on from CM037788.1 coordinate 5,955,636, forward strand.
TTTGCTCAATCTCCCTAGGCACTTAGAATTCAAATCTCAAAAAGTATATAATAACATGTCAAGCCTTTGTAACCGTTACATGAGATTCACATTGACGGTTGTATGATATTTCAAATTATATCACAATAACAGAAGTTCCGGCAGTGTCACTCAAATTGCTGATACGTAGAGGTCTTTCCACGGTAGGTCGGGTTCCACTGTGCACTCTGGGTCTTCCTCCACCTGTAAGAACGTCGGACGTCGCTATATATTTGAATAGTGTCGTATTGATGGTAAGTTTCAATAAAGGGGGTTTTAATTCTGTAAAATTTCTCAAAATATATTCATATTTAGCATATTGCAAATTGGAAGACAACAATAATACTCCTGCAGGAAATTAATATTGTGATTCATGGAAAATTCATATCACAAATTTCTCTAATGTAAATATTACCTCTAATTTTGTATCAAGCTACGCCCTTTGTTTTCGATGTGATATAACCATCACATATTTCTTTATGTTTTTTTGTGTCATACGTGTAATATTCGAAGACATCTGACTCGAGTTGTTATTTTGTATGAAATTTTCAAGAAACTAACTTTAGGTCGGCAAAGGACTTGCATGATACACATTTTCCTCATTGTGCAAAATATGACCCTACCAAATCATTCATATGTAAATTATTGCTAATGAACCAGCCTAAGATCACGACATACTGAAACTAAGGTCTAACAATTCTAATTGAAAATAAATCTACTTTCATTTGTTGTAATGGTCACTTGGTACATTTTGTACCAGGTTTAAAATTATATTCATAGTCTCCGTGATAACAGTGTAGGTAACGACACTTCCGCTTTACAAAAGGTCATAACGCCATGCTAGTTTTGATATTGTTTATGCTGCTGTGCTGTGCTCAAGTTTATCCTCGCTACGACAGTGTTTGCATTCAATAGCGACATTCAGTCATAAAGCGACGTCCAGCCTATTACGTATGAAGGAATACCAAAACTGCACAACCGATGATCAACCGACAGATCGGATAACCCGAATTACCGCATGGTCACGTGTAGGGCTAAGTGATAGTCAGGGATTGTAAGCGTTTGACCACGGAGATAATTTATTTAACATAAGCACGTGGTCTACAAGGAATGAAATATTGCGCAACTAACTAATGTTATGGGAGAACTTATCACGAATATAAAGGAAACGTATTAAAAAAAACAAAAAAACAACCCTGTGTAAAATATATATTTGTTTATTTAACCTGATTTATAAATGATTTATAATAAACCTGCAAGTCAAAATCTATACGTATTATGGCAGGCAGCCATAAGGTGACCATACATACCAATGAAATAAATTCTAATCATTGGTTATGATACCTAAGTAGATAACTTGAAAATTTGCTACTTGCCAGATACTAACTGAATATGTGACAATTTTTCAGAAAAGTTTCAACATAGCTAAGTGGATAAGTGGCTGGCAGAAATATGCCCCATAACTGACATATAAAATAACTGCAAGATATGGAAAATATAATTAATTTTCCTCACATTTTCATACATTGCGCCAAAATTATCTCTACCATATTTGAAATTATGATGATATCTTTCTTTCAAAAATGGATTTTCAAATATTTTAGAACATTGCGAATGTCATCTAAATTTGAAATGGAACTAACATTTTTTGAAATGGAGTAATTTATCCGGTCATATAATATGAATTTGTTTACAATGTACTTGTTTTGAACTGGAATATTCATCAGACATGAATGGATATCTAAATAGACGAGCAACAACAACAACAGCAACACACGCACACTTTTTCATTTTGAGGACTTAAATTTGTTGTGAGTCAAAACCTGTCTTGTGTCTATCATAAAAATATGGAAATACATATAGTCTGTAATACATTAGATATGTACATATGTAAAACTAAATAAAATAAACATCAGTTAGACGAATATTTACATATACACAAACAATTTTAAATATGTCAGTATATATCTTCTATGGCTTGTGACTCAAATGTTGGTTTGAAACTACATTCGATGTTTTCAACGTTTTGTCAAGAAGCAATAACCCATATGAGTTTTTGCATATGACCTTTGATTTGGAATGATGTAAACAAGAAGCTATATAGACGTTTGGTATCTCAAAACACCGGAAAAGGTCATACTCCTCGAATTTTGATGTAAATAAATTCATTTAAATGCATAAATTGGATTTATTTCTGGCAGAGATTTTCAGAAATCGTAGGCTTCTTATTTAAGTTTCCAAGTCAAAGATCAAGATTTGGATTTTCTCAGAAAGAACGATGGTAACATCTTGCAATTTTTTAAGAATACTTTAACAGAATCATTACAGATAAAGTAAGAGGGCATTTTAAGCTCATAGATTAGGTTTTTTTCCAATACTGTTCGTGTGCTTATTTGAGCCCTAATAGTGTGTTCCGTCTGCCTCCACACTCATTTTACGTCGATATACCGACTTCCTGCTCGGTACTCATCTTTAGGAATATGTTAAAGACACTGATAGACCGCACTACCTACACCGCTACGGGAATCAAACAGACGTCCTGCTGGCATTCTTTTAAGTCGATAAAACAATCAAAAGTCACAGGAAGAGAGGTCTGGACAGTATGGAGAATGTTCTAAAATATCTGGCACAGATTCCATCAGCAACTCGTCTTCCGTGGCGTATTTATGTGCAGGTACGGTATCAGGTAATGAATTGATACCACTGACGCCGATACGTGATTTCCAGTTTTAATATAATTCTAAAACTTGTGTAACGTTTTCTCTGTAAAACTTGCCAGTCACAGAACTACCTTTGGGAACTAGAATCTGAAGAACAGGTCCTTTTAATCAAAGAAAATTTCATATAACATGCGTTTAGAGGTCTTAGTTCAGCAAGCAATGTCAGGTCTGTAGCCTTTGGAACAATCCCAGCCTTATTTCTAAACATAGACTGGCTTAAAGTGGGATATCTAGGTTTAATAACCTGTAACTGTTTCTCTAAAATGGCGTGAATCACTCACAGTAAGCAGACCATAGGAATCTCAAGCCGTTTACGAAATATCTTAAATACACTTTACGAATCAGTGCCGGTTATGTTTGTTCCCTCTTGCACTGTATATCATTCATCTTCATCAATTGATGCACCCATTTTACTGTTTTATGTTTGAAAGTAACGTTTTCATAAGCATTCTGCAAAGCGGCATGAATCTTTGATGATGGACAACCTTTGTGTGCTTGAATTTTACATTACACCCTCTGCTCATACATTTCGTCGGCCATTTTGCAAGTTACACGTTATAAGATCAAATGATGTCCCTCATATCTATGTATAAAGCGTAGTGTACGAGAAGTATTTGGAAGAATTTAAGAACTGATCAGCGATTTATTTGATACGAAAGAAATTGAAAGATGCAGTCAAAGGTATAACCTATGTACGAGTAGTTAACTTTACGCCGGACATTCAACTTGTGACTCATTCATGTGACTTTAACCGGTAACCCTAACATTAAATCTTCAAGGGTGTCCTTGAATCTTGATTTGTATTTATATTAGATATATCTCTTAAACATGGTCATGTGACATATTTAACATATTTCGTTTGTATTTATTTATATTGCTTTAGCCGGAAATACTTAAACGGTAGTGTTGTGATATTTTTTTTTATATGACTTTCACCTTAATCTTGAATTTCATTCAGAAAATGAAAAGAAAATTAGTTAGACTTACCTTTTATAAAATATATACAAGTATATATTTTTAACTGTCATTGTCGTAGTTACAAATATTTCCCCTTTTGCTTAGGATATGAAATAATTGTGTTTATTGTCACGTTATAATTAATTATATTTTAATTGCATCGTGAATGATCTTTTAAAATGATCAATTATATTCTTTAAGCCTAAAACACACAGATTTGGACATGCTTAGCCGTCCCTAATGAACAGCTGTATCCTTCCTCAAAATTAATATTGAGGCTAATAATTAAAAGCGAACACAATTTTAATGAATGGGATTGAATATTTAATAACTGAGCTCATTCATGTTTGATGACATGACTTTAAACGGAATTTATGATGAACGGAAGGCGTTATTAAACGGTATAAATATTGTTCAGTAATGATAGCTGTGCGTCACACTACGTCTTTCGGCCTTTTTCCTGAGAAAAGTTTTTAATGTTAAGTATTGCTATGCATTTATCTAGGACATTGAAAAAAAAACCCATCCTTTTTGGCAGTAGAAGCCTATTGCTTATCAAAATTAAAAACCACAACTTGGTCTAGATGCAGGAACGATTTGCCGATTTTATTTATACATATTGCTGTTTTTCATGGAATGAACATTGAATATAACTCATTGTCCTATAGTAAAATATTAAAGAGCTTTGAAACTAAGTGTTGTGGGTTCGAATCCCAGTATGGTCAACGTTTTTCTCTCAAACTCTCATATCAGAATTAGAAAGAAAAAATATTTATTTCTATTTAAATGTTTTGTTTAGCTATTTCGTATTTAAAGTTCATGTACCAAAGTAAATATTTAGATACTTGCATCGCTTACGTGTTGAAAGTTCATAATTGACATATTTAATAAAAACATCATTACTTAAACGAATATTTTAAGTAAATATTATACGCAAAATCGGATGAGAGTTCAACGTAATGTTAAGTATATATGCCAAACATTCGATGGCATCTCACAATCTTTTCGTTTTCTAACAAACCGTTGATCAAATCTTGACTATTTCCAAATAGTTATCGTATATTAAACTATTTATGTACTCTTTATCTGTAATGCCTTTTCTGATATATATTCCCCAAGAATTGCTGAACGTAATAAATTGTTCTGTCTGAGAAGAATCAAAGTTTGATCTTTGACTTGGAAACATTGATAAGAATCCTACAACTTATGGGCATCTCCGCCTGGAAAATAAATCCAATTTATACCTTACAACGAATTTACTTACATTTTAAATCGAGAAGCACGACGTTTTCCGGTGTTATAGGATCACAAACTTTAATATAACCTTCTGAAAGGACAGACAGCATTCTCCTGTAAATACATATTCTTAGGAATAAATTATTTCTTCTTTCTTTTCCTGGCTTTTTCTTCGGAAGATGTTAGGGAAATTCTTCTCTAAACTGTATTCGACATCGTCTCAGTTTATAAAAAAAAACCTATAGAAATCGATTTGTCAGGATAATGTAAAGATCATATTAATACTTTCGAACAGTGTATATTTTTCATTTAAATTCGTCTCTTCCTTCTCTTCCAATACCGGAAAAAAATGTTCAACTTAAATATCGTTTTTCAGTGATTTTCTCAAATTTAAAATCAGGGTAAAGTTTCCCCACTGGGGAAATATTTACCTAAAGAAATTATGCGGTAGACAGAAAAAAATATTTTGATTTTAATTTCAAACCTTGTTAAGGAAAATTACATTTAAACCTAATTTATTTAACAACAATTTGACACAGATATATCACCTTTGAAACTCGTGGTTGTGCCGACGGTATTACTTAAGATAGGAAAATGACATATCACCCGGGGGAAACACATATGTCACAGCGACCGAAAATCTTTTTCATACGACGTCTAGCCGACCTTAGATCGTAGCCAGGTTTAATGTGTGATAAATACATAAACTCCTTGCATTCGAGCACCTGCATATAAAGGCATTTTAGTAAATAAAACTGAATATGCTTCAGAGAGATTTTGTAAAGGATATTTTATATAACGGCATGCACATGCATAATATTACAACAAATGTTTTGAACGAATTAGAATAAGCATTTGGTTTTGGTGGTTCGGTTGAAAAAACGCTAGTACAGAATCTGAACATTCCGGGTCGATTTTCTTTTTAATTTTTATTTTAAATGAAGTCTATAATATGCTTACACACGGTATTTCATTAAAGGAAAATGAGTTATATTTTATCGTTGCTGAAAAACTGAATGGGTATTGATAAAATCTTCGAATCGTTCCTGTGCCAGGACTAAGATTAGTGTTTAGCAACAGCCTTTTAATGCCAAGAAGGATTTTGGGGGGAGAAGCCTAGCACCACTTAACATTAAAATAATCAGAAAAAAGCCCCTAGACATAGTGCTGACGTACAACTATCATTATTGAACAATATAAATTATACCGTTTAATAACGTCTTCCGTTCATCATAAATCCCATCTAAAGTAATATAATAAAAAATACATGTGCTTAGTTCACTTTTATTAATTTATTAACTTCTCCGTTTTTAATCATTATCCTTAATACCTAATTTCAAGGTAGGTGGCTACTGTTTATTGGGGGAGTGCTTAGCATGAGCATGTTTGTGTATTTTAGACTTAAACAATATAACTGAACAATTAAAAAAATGAACATTTACAATAAAATAAACTTATTAATTTCACACAAAAACATTATGAAAAACTAACCTGGAACTTCCGTCTGTGTTCTACGGACTTCAAAATTTCTTTCGAATCAATTTTCATTAATATACTGAAAGGAAAAAGAAACGCAGGGTAAACTTTTGTGTCAGTTTTAAAGAGGAAGTAATCGACGGTATTACATTTTAAATTATTTTGATAAAGATTTTTTTTCAAACAAAATAAATGCTTTAGAATGAGATTGGGTCTATCATATGAGGTTTATTGCAAGGCTAGGAGGTAAAAACTTGAGTCTGGCTACTATAGATTCTAGTTACCCTGCGTTTCTTTTTCCTTTGTATACTTCCAAATACTTCCTGTAGAAAAGTATATTCGTCGATCTATACCTTTAAACGAATTCACATTTAAAATCAAGAAGCATGATGTTTTCGGATATAAAACTTTAATACAACGTGCGGGAAAGACATAAATTTTATTCTCTGTGAAAAGATTTTCTTAGAAGTGGATTTATTCAATTTCACTTTCCCTGGAAATTATTCTCTCTAAGCCTTTCCCCAGAAGGCAAAGTGGTTAACCTAAGTGTTTTTAACAAAAAGACGAAGAGGAACAAACAAAATCAACAAACAACAAACAAACAAACTATAAAGTGATTAATCCATGAGTTTTCTACACTTTATAGAGGTTATCGACGTGTTTTCTTATACTATATTATGGTTAACCCACGTTTCTTCTTAAACTATATAGTGTCAATACACGTAATTTTTTAACTATATGGCTGTTACCCCACGTGTTTTTTTTAACACTTTTTGTGGTTTATCGACGTGTTTTCTTGTACAATATTATGATTATCCCACGTGTCTTCTTAAACTATATAGTGGTCAATATTCGAACTATGTGGTTGTTAACGCATGTGTTTCTCAAACTATTTATTGTTTTTTCACAGATTTTCTATCACTATAAAGTTGTTAATCACATTTGGTTTTGATCCCATGCCGACGTTTTAGGTGAAAGCATTACGCTTTGGTTGCCTGTACGAACCCGTTGATTTTCTACCGTTGCCCAGTTTTCAAATACCATCCAAAATCAAAGCATATATTCTTTCAGTTCAAAAATATATGCCCAATAAATAATTTCATATATATGTCATATGACTTGAAAAAATACTCCAGTCAAACAAACGGGTTTTAACTTAAAAATAATATATTTATAATTTATTTGAATTTAGATTCTCAAAACATGAAATAATCGGCATGTTTTTAAATATTGGTGAATATTAATTTGTATTTTTGAAATAAATAGATCACCTCCTTTCAATTGAATTTTCCCTGATGTCATATATTCTAGAGATAAGTTAGGGATATATGAGCATGTTCATTTTTATTCCAAGGAGCTGACATTTGAAAAATGAATCTAATTAATATATCTTCAAAATATAGCAGTACATGGATGCTACAATGAATAATTCATGTCAGTTTATTCAATCATCTTATCCATGAAAAAAATGTTTTTTTATGATTGTATATCTGCATTAAATATTTATTTTTCAGAACTGACATTATTAATTTCTTATCATAAAAACAAAACGGAAATAATGTGAAATTACTGTTCTGTCATACATCGGGTTTTCGCCTATACAACTTGCATGGTACCACCCTTATACCATGTGCGTAATAAACTGATTGCACACGTATTATTTTAAAGGCGTAGACAAATCTGTCCCGAGGCCGGACATATGATATATAATTACCCGCCAACCACCCAGACATACTTTAATTACATCTCAAATTCCTGCCGCTGTATAAGGGTACATACTTCTGGCAGAAATTGTGTCGAGGCTGAACTTTTTCATGACAATGTTGCATAATACCACTCCTCCTAGTCACATAATCCTGACATCGGTCTTACCTGTGTGGAACTATCTCAATGAAAACTGCCTAGTGGTTTACGTATTAATTGCACTTGTACTTTTTTATAGACGTAAACAAATCGGTCCTTAGGTTGAATATATCACATTGCATTAGGTAACTGCCAAACCAACTACCAAGTCAAACTAACTGTTTTGTAACAAAAGCACATCTAACGCCATGTACCAGTCGCAGTATGCATTGGCTGTGAGTTCAAATCAAAATTGCTTGATTCTCAATTAAGGCTTTACTCTCACGGTTATTTCAAGACCCAGTACAATGACCCATCCTTGGAACCTTAAAGGAAGGGTTAGTTGTGTTACATGGTCAAGTACGATAAGGTAAGTACGGTAAAACATTTGTACGCTAAGACTTTCGCTAATTTGGATATGCTATTTTTTTCGAGAAGTAAATTATGATTAGCATTTAAGAATGTATACACTGTGTTATTTACGATTTTGTTTGCTTAGAGTTCGTGTGGGCAGGTTCGTAAAAGTGAAAAGGATTATGTCACGAAGTTTTGCGTTACAGTTTTCAAAATAAAATTTTAATTAACAACAACAAAAGTGTTCATAAAAGACAATGACATTAGTAGGAATTGGAATAGGCAACGATAATTCTCAATCAATGCACAAAAAGATATCAACAATTGCTATACAGACGCACATACGCAAAGAAAAGAAGCATGTGAAACATTCCGACTTACAAAAAATAAGGGCAAAAGCTTATGATAAAAAATTAAGTCTACAGATCTTCCTTTTAGCCGTTCCTCGCCGCCAACAGACATTTCTATTAACTTCTCAATTAGGATGCTCGTCTATAAGAATGAAAGACATAGCCTGAAGCCTCTATCTGCTAGTGTTTTAATTTTTTTTGAATTATAATGAAAGTCTAGGACGCGTCTGAAAAGAAGATCACATATTTTGCTAACCGTAGCAGGTTATTGTCAAACTGGAATCAGATACTCCGTTGACAATTAGCAATATTGTTGAAGCAAATTAGGTGAAGTAAATGAAATTAAGAGATATTCCCAAAAGGCATTACTTTGAAACGTGTACATAAAAGAGACCATCTGAAAGAAAAATGTTAAAACATTTTCTGCAAAAAGGAGCCAGACAAATCAGTGCCGTATAGATTCCAGCGTTTTGACATGCATGTTAATCATTGATCAGTTTAGTTAGCGAAATAAAGATTGTGCAGAGGAGATATATATAGTTTTGCTGAAAACGCTTCGATAATATGCGCGATCAGTATTCCTGTCACGTCAAGTACGTTGCACAATATTCCCTTCCGTTCAGATCACGTGGTCGTTTAAAGTTCGGTACCTCCATGGCCAAGCGGTTATTATATGTACCTGACTTAACTTAATCCCACATGTGATTAGGCGGAACAATTCGGATTTTCCAGTTGCCTTGCGGTAGATCAGTGATTTGTACACTTGAGATTTCCCTCCACGCGTAATTAGTTTGACATCGCTGCATGACAGAATATGATTTTAAATATTGGTATAATGGTTTTAAGTGGCCTTTAAAACAAAGAAAGTATTTTCATAACAATCCACAAAAATCAGACTTTAATTTCAAACGGTTGAGATCATAGTAGAACGTTAATTAACAATAGTTTGCATTTGTAGTACGATTAAACTTGTATTATGCAATCCCTTTGTTGACTCTAAAACAGCATTCTTGAAAAATTCACATGAAATGACAAATCGTGTTAAATTCATTTTATCAACGAATGTTATACTAAATTATACATGATACATGATACTTATGAAATATATATTGGAACCTCTGATGCTGTGTGGTTTTAGTCGCTGACGTGCCATCACTTAGTCCCTCGCCGCTGTCGGTTCGTGTCCTAGTTTGGATGATGTTTTCCAGCTGTCTTGCGGTTTATAGGAAGGTTCTGTGCATACTTTGGGATTTCCTCCACCTGTCACTAGAAGGAAAGTGCTATATATAGGAAAACTTATCAGGACACCAAGCAGCCGACCAACCGAAAGCCGACTAGCAGACTTATTTACATGAGTACTCTGAGAGACCGGAACTACGTTTTATAAGTATAAACTTTGAATATAAAATGAAATATCATACAACCAGTCAATGTAAATCTCAGTATACATAAACAACAAGCTAGCTTTTTAGATTTTAATTTCGAGTGTCGAGGGTGATGTAGTAGAACTATCCTACATGTTTGTTGTTGATGCTATTTTGTGTGTTGGTTTTGTTGTTGTTGTTGTTTTTTATGATTTGTAATTTGTTAATTTTAAGCATATGTTAGTGTCTTCTTTTTAGTTATAACTTACAAAGAATTATTGTAACAGAGAAAAGCGTCGAATCACAAGATAGATTATTAGTTTATAGTAATTATAATAATGATAATTATTATTTTTATTATTATCATTATTATTTTTTTATATTTACCACAAAGGAAAACCAATAATAGCTCCGTTGAATTATAAAGAATCCTAGTGAGAACCTTGAGGGCTGCAATTCATAAAAAAAAATTTTTTTATTACATTTGTTTCAAATTAGCGAAGATACTCTTGATTGACATACAAAACAAGACGAACTTCAGCGAAGCAAATATGTTATTCGGGCAAACCGAACAATGACTGTTTCGTAAATGTCATGCGCACTGTGCAACTTACAACGCCTATCTTCGTAACGAATTCATTGTGCAGCAAATTAATTAGATGTCATGTGAAAATGACTTCTAATTGCCCCCAAAGTCGTGATTTGATTCGTGAAAGGTCAATTTTCCCAGTTGTTAGCCATTCTTAATGGATTTTGAAATGATTCTGAGTTCTCCACTCACGAGAAAATTAAATAAAGTATCGTTCGTATCTGAGACCCTGAAATTCGATTCCGTTAGCCATTTTGTTGCATTTGGCTCAAGTTCCTCTGCTAAATTAGTTTTCTGTTCTTTAATTATTAAAAATGTATTCTTTAAAAATGTCAACGAAAGCATTTATTTTTACGCCGTGACATACGCGGCCATGCTCCCCGTGTGCTCCCGTGGGGGGCTTTATACAGAATTAGTTTAAAGATAAAATTCTGATTCATTAAACCACTACTGCTGTTATTGTGTCGAAGTTAACCGTCTTTTGGCGGAAAACCCCGAGTGCACGGAGTCACTCTGATAGAGTTTCCGACCTACCTGAAGCCAGCTGGACTACAACGCTTCATTAGATGATTAAGTCTATTACTAATATGTAATTATTATGCAATTTACTTACATCAT
>CM037788.1:5967259-6017259 GCA_021229015.1 Solen grandis
AAAGATTCATTCAGAAATGTAGGAGGAGTTGCGTTCACAAGGCTGCAATATCATTCAGCTACAGAGACTAAGTTTCAAAGGGACACAAATCTTGTAAAAATCAATGAACCGGAAAATCGCCACTTCATGCACATCTACCCATTATAGTAATGACATTGACCAAGTTTTGAAAAGATTCATTCAGAAACGTAGGAGGAGTTGCGTTCACAAGATAGCAATATCATTCAGCTACAGAGACTAAGTTTCAAAGGGACACAAATCTTGTAAAAATCAATGAACCGGAAAATCGCCACTTCATGCACATCTACCCATTATAGTAATGACATTGACCAAGTTTTGAAAAGATTCATTCAGAAACGTAGGAGGAGTTGCGTTCACAAGATATGGACGTACGGACGGACGGACAGACGGAGAAGATGACGCCAATATACGACCGCCTCCGGCGTATAAAAATGGTGTTAGTTTAGTAACATTAAGATTAAAATTATGAAAAAAATCAAGAAACTGTTTTAATCTTGATGCCTTTATTGATAATCGAAAATCTACCAACAATGTGAATACTGACAACAATATGTAAAAGTAAAAATAATGCTAAAAATAATAAGGCACCTAATCCCTTTTTATCAAAATTGCAAGCACGGTTAAGATGTAAGCGATTAGAGCCGATAATGTCCGCATATGAAAAATATTACATAGCATTTTATTAATGAATATTCATAAATGCCAGTCTTATTCCACTACTGTCCACTTTTGTGTTTTGGCCCCTGGGTCAAGGTTATGACCTCATGCTGAATCCCCTGGCTTGCTCCCGGCTTTGACTGTTTCGTCTGTAGAGGGGTCAACGAAATCTTTCTTGTTTGGGTCATAGTAATTTTCCGATTCCCGAATGGCAGTGTTAGTGACCTACAATTAATATTATGATTATTTAATATTAAAACACAAAACTAGTTTTACTAGTTTCTATCAAGTTTTGCCACACTTTTCAAATTTCGCACACAAAACTGAGAAAATTTTAACCTTGAGCTTTTATTCATGTACTATGAACTTCTTCAGCAGATCACCATGTCTTACTTGGGATTAGCTCCAGGTTATAGCTTAGTCAGTTTTGTGTGTGAAATTGAAAAGTGTTTCAAAACTTGATAGAATGACTGAAAGCACAGAAAAGTTTAACTACATCAACAACTGCGTGCATCTGAAGTTGTGTAGTTGTCTGAGAAAATAAATAAAAACTTTTCAAAACTTACATTCTGAAAAATGAAGCAACAACAGACAATGAACTAATTATTAAGATTCTGTTTTAAACAGTTTTCGAAAGGGAGTGAACGTGATTAAAACTTTAAAAAAATGAAAATGATATTTTGTATGAAAGTGAAGTTTTAAAGTTTAAAGAAATGGGAAATGTAGGACAGCAAATCATATGGTGACCAAGTTTTCCAAAGTGACCTCATGTTTACGACTTGACCTGACTTGAGTATTTGAGTTTACCGTCGCTTCGACAGTATTTTAGTCACATAGCGACGTCCAGCTAATTACTGGTACAGGAAGACCCCGAATGCACGGAGGCATCCGGGTAGAACCACCGACATACCGCAAGCCCGCTGGAAGGCTTCCTCACTTGAAAATCCGAATGACCCTACCGGGATTCGAACCACGCGGTGAGGGGCTGAGTGAGCGTTAAAGTCAGCGACTTTACCCCCTCGCCTACGGAGGCCCCTCATGTCTACGAAAAAATGGTTTATATCAGTGGGGGAGGGAATAACGACTAGGGTATTGATGAGCACCTTGGTGAGCGGTGTGTAGCAGGGATGGTGATGGACCTTGACAGGGTTGTTGCTCCTTTTGTTGTAGGAGCAGTTGAAGGCCCAGCGCCTCATCTCACTGTCATTAGGCCCGCTGCCGTGTAGGAGGTTGCAGTGGAATAAGATACAGTCCCCTGCAAGAAAATATTTATGATAGCTTTGATACATTTCCATTTTATCTATTTGGAGTGGAGTCAACTTGGAGACAATTTAAATAAAAGCAACTATCTTAATGAGTCATCCTACATTTAGAAGCAATACAATATAATAGTATTAACATACGTAAATGCCATACTTTAGGGTATTACCAACAGTTTAACCATTGTCAATATATGACGTCATTGCCTGACCATCTAAAACTAAAATGAACTTACACAACGGCTTGTGAATTATACTTATAAGAGTATGCAGGTAACAATAAAAACATTGAATAAAATTCGAGGGCGGCCTTAGTGAAGAAGACAGAGTCGTGACCACCTATACATTCTTACAGTTAGGTATTGCAGGCGGAAGAGAAAGTTACAGGTCCCAGGATAATGGTTAAGAAATGTATTCCCTAACATTAGAAGAGAAACAACTAACACCTACCAGGCTGAAGGTTGACATAGAAGAGGTCATAGATCTTCCTGATGTGCTCCAGTCTCTCTAGGTCAACGCCCTGCTGCCCTCCATCGAAGTTGTGGTCAATACGTCCCGCCTTGTGGCTTCCCACCAGCACCTGAAGGCACCAAGTTCGACAACTCTTACACAGACTTTGATTAATAAACTACAGCACAATACTTACTTGCTTGTTATGCCCAAATGACATCACATTGATGCTACACTGTACATTTTGGTAGGTATGTGACAGTTGATTAAAAAGCCCAAAATTCAAAACATAAATGAGAAACATGTTGCTACGCCCGCATGTGTGTAACTATGGAACGTTCCTTACGCTTAAACATGAAGCGCATTTTTAAAAGAGACTTTGTTAAGATTATAATAAGATAAGAATATATCTCACTCGTCTCTGTACAGCATTATTTCTATGCAATATTGGGAGGCTGCTAGTTAATATTTAACGGATTTTGAGATTGTGCAGCGAATCTGCAGGTTTATTAACAAGAAATATCTTTAAAAAAGATATTCGGCTTAGGATGAAAGAAAAACTAGATTTTCATTCATGCATAAATATACTTTAATTAAGAAACTTATAAATGGAAATACAATGTATATGCAAAACACATTTCAAAGACTCTAATGTTATGATAGGTTATAAAAGCATTGTTGTAAATAATTGTAAAAAACATATCTAATTTTGGTAGTGAACAATGATGAATGGCAATGTTTCTAACAAGGTTTATTTTGCAAATAAGAAAATAGTCCACGAGATGTGTACAACAACAGGAATGTAGCAAAAAAAAGTACAATTTTAAAATAATGTCTATATATATTCAAAACAAAATGTACAGTAAAGAATGACTAGACTATTATACAAAAGACACGACTGACCATTATCGTAAACTGGCTTACCTGCACCATAAAAAATTGTAAAATGATTAAAATCAGAATATGAAATGATTTGATATAACAAATATTTCAGAGTACCTCCAAAATGTTATAAATTATCCTATGAACTATAAAAAAAAAATCTATGATAATCCGCTGCATAAAACCTAATTTAGTTCCAGGCTGATCATGTAATGAGCAGTTATCTACTCGTTGTAGTTAGGACATACAATTTTTTCTTCACCTTTATTTTATTTCTTACTGACAAAAGCTTGTTCAGGTCTGATTTTATCAGTTGTAAACTGTATCAAAATAGTTTATACAGGCATATACCTTAATGATCAGCACCTTAAAGCATAGATTCATTGATAAAGGACTTCTAGAACATTCCGAGGAAAAGCGCGCGAAAGACCGACGCACAACAAATTTAGTACGCTCTAGAAATAGTTCAGTATTTTTTCTATGAAATATACTTATTTATAGACGGTAATACAAAAAATTATATCTTTGATATTTGTTCATATCATTATTGCATATGACAATTATGATATAAAAGCGTTATTAGTTGTTTTGGTTTTTGGTCAGATGATATCGACTTCCTTGGTCTCAACTATAGGACACCTTCTTAAGTTGGCGGATCCAGAATAACCATGGCCATATATATCGCAACCAGAGAACAGTTATACAGACCTGCAAACCTCCATTTTCCTTCAAACACGGATCCACTGCCAGGAACATGCTGATCAAGTCGGGTTTCAGGACTCCGTTCTTGTACCAATAGCTGGAGTGTAGAAATGTAACAATATTTGTAGAACCAGTCAATACAAATTTAAAAATATAGACCGTAACGAATAATGAGCTGCAAGACCATGAAGATACTGGTAAAGCCAAATCATTATCAACACACACAAAAAAACATTCAAGTTTGGAATAAACTTTGAGGATTAAGATAATAAGATATTTTCTTTTCATTATTAAAGCAGTAAACCTCTTCAACGTAAGTTCATATACTGTAAACAAAGATGCCTTCTTACTACCATTTGTGCAATTTTAACAAAATGAAGCGATATGTTTCCATGACAACATTTTATAAAATATATAATTATTTCAAGCTTTAACTTTCATGAAAGTTTAAATTGTATTACGTTTCCTATACATGTATTTGTTTATCTTTGCAACTGTTCGAGTATGTATGCATTTGTTGTCTTAATTCTGACCAAATTGTCTGCGGTGCCAGACCAAATCATACTCTGTATATTTTGATCAGTGAAATCAAATTGGGGCAATTGCACTTTCTTTCATATAATTCCTATAATAAACAGTATACTTACTTACTTATTTTATTTAATTTATTACTAATTAGAACAGATAGCAGTTTTTAGAAGAAGAAAAAAGCAAAATAATTTTATTATTATCAAAAATGATAAACCACGCTTCTCACCGAAATGACATATCATATGTTTGCATTAAGCACAAAAAACACGTTTGACCAAATTGGTTCATCATACATTTAATTAACTAAATAGTAAAATGCTTGTACCCATAGTCCTGGTGCCAGTTAAAACTGCCTCCTTTCTTGGGATCCTTCATCATTATCTTGGTATGGTAGTGGTACAACTCATCACCTCCCATCAACTGAAGAACAAAGTGTACATATCTTCTGCATTATGACTTGAATTGAAAACAGCAATTTGACATCTTCCAGGCAATTGAAATCGATCAATAATCCTTGCCCCTTTCCTTGGAACAGGTATTTGATGTGAAACATGCGGAGGAATAGCTAGATCGGATGTGAATGATGTAAATGGCGGCTGCAGAGGTCACAGACAATAAGGACTGTATTTAATCACGAGCGTGATAAATACAGACACACATTTGTATACAAACTGGACGGTAAATTGCCGTTGAAAAAAGAAGAAGGCCAAGGTTGTCCTATAATCGCTCACTTGAGAAACATTGCCTTCATTACCTGCACTCCTGAAGAAATGAAGATGCTGGAGTGTAAACAAAGTGAAACCTGGCACTTTTTATATTAAATGGGGCATAACTCCTGACCTAATAGGCCAAAAATCAGCCATAATCAATCTTGATCGAGCGATTAAGGTCATAACATTGTCATAAATTTTAAGATGATTGTTCAAAAAATGATGACGCTAGAGTGTAAACAAAGTAAATTTCTGGCATTTCTTTATATCAAAAGGGACATAATTCCAGTCCTAATTGGCCGATATCAAAAATTTTAAATTTTAAATTTAAAAAAATATCAGCCATAATCGAACTTACAGAAGATTATGGTCATAAAGTTTGAAGATGATTGTTCCAGAAATGAAGATGCTAGAGTGTAAACAAACTAATTGTAGACAACGGACGACAGACGATGGACGGAAGACGGACGACAAACATTTAATGATCCTAATAGCTCATCCTGAGTACATGTGCTCAGGTGAGCTAAAAAGGCAGACGAATCAAAATGAGTGTGAAAAGGAAATATAAAAGAATGAACTCAGCAATTTACTATTCATGGCAAACATATATGAAGCTAGAATATATTATGCACATACTTTTTATTTGACATAGCATTGGGCTAAGTATAGTAAACCTAAGAGCAGGCGCATGGTAGATATAAAGCCGGTGATTGCTTGACCGCGCATTACAAACATAAACCAAGGAGTTTACTTGGGCGCGGATATCAAATTTAAATACTTGTTTTCACTTGAATGAGCATGACAAATCTTAGAGCTGATACATATTTAATTGCACATTACACATCTAAATACATGTACTTAGAATTGAATACGCATAACAAGTCAATAAATAGGTCATTGTGTATGGCAAATATGAATGTCTGGATATGAACACGGCGCAGATCATGGTAATCATTTTGACTGACTGCGCTTGACAAATCTTAAAGCTAAAGTTTACTTAAGGTATTCCATTCATCATTAAATTGTATTCATGGTCCATCAAGTCATCTGCGAGTTTTATAGTAAATGCAAGCCTTTTATAGACTTTGAGCATTAGAGCCTATAAAAAGCATTTGAAGGACCATGACTATACAGTAAAACCTGTATTAGCGATCACTGAGTAACATACAACCTGTGTACAAAGGCCTGGGGCTGAAGTCCCAGCATTGAATTTATAGAGAATCTAACCTCTAAATAACAGCCATATCTAAATAAAGGCCAGCTTTAAATGACCATTAAGTGGCCTTTGTTTACAGTTGTTGTTTTTTCTGTAATTTAATGATGGTTAATCTTGTGTATGACAAATCTAAAAGCACGAAAAGCTTTATTAAGTTTTCCTAAAATAAATCAAACATTGAATAGTAAAAACATACATATAATAGCACTGATATTCTCCACTTTTTGTTTATTTCAAAATGGGTTGTTTGCATGGGCAGGAACAATTGACAGCGTCTAGTAAATAGAACAATAATTCGACTGAGCCTGGCAATAAAATATGCAAGATGGTTGTACTTGAGGATTACATGAAAATATAAGATAAATGTAATTATTATACAAACATTGACGGTATATGGCAAACATAGAAGAAAAGGGTACATCTAAATTAACCTTAGATTGGATCGGTAGATTCATGACTGTGGTTGCAGTTACAAAAAAGCAGGTGGTATCGTTATATGCCTATATAAAAGCACGTGTAAAAGAAAGGTTTTCCCGTGCATTACATCATAAACTCAAAGAATATGTGGGTATTATATTTGAATGTCAATATACATAATTATCACAGTGGCAAATTCACCAGAGACACAAGGGTCTGTAACCCACCCACCCACAGTTGGCCGGCAAGTAAGGTTTATATATGAGATGGAACTTGGACCAAGGCTAATTGGGTACTGTGATGAGGTGATGCCCCCTAGCACATCCTTATCAGAATTTCCTAGATCCGCCATTGTGATATATATACAGAAATGGAATATATATTGGGCTATTAAATATACATGTAAAGGCAACAGAGGCATTTCAAGCAAGGTACATGAATATTCTGGTATTGTGACCATGGATCGAGGCAGAGCGTGTAGGCATTTAGTGGAAGCATATATCAAACACCTGCTCGCAAGTTGACACAACTTTCGGACACCTCGGTACTAGCCCTAGGATATCATCCCCTGGATGGCACCATAGCAACACTTTTGGCTCTCGCCCTTGAGAATCTGGTACCTGCAGATGAAAGCAGATGTGATTTTTTACCGTGGATGCTAAATTACCTGTTCACACGTGTTGATAACTTTCGGCACGCGGGGAACCAGACCAAGGATGTCATCACCGCAGTAACTCCACAGCATCATTCTTGGTTCTCGGCCCTGACTATCTGGTAGCTTTAAAAAATAAATTTAAACTGTACTTTGTCTTACTTTTTATACTTTAGTATATATATATTTTAAGTATATATATTTCCATGTATATATTTTGCATACTAATCAATATCACTTCAAGGCCACAATTGTCAAGTACAATTTATTACACTTTTTAACCATATGACGTTATACCCAAACAGCTATTTCCGGTTTCGTATAACCATCACATATTTCTTATATTTAACACGTTACATATAACGTTTAGGTCGAATTACATCCCTCCGCGTCACACGTGTATATATGCATATGTGTTGAACTCGAACAGCTGGATAAAATGTGTTTGATGCAACTAACTTTTACCAAAAAGATGCATTATTCATATGATTTAGAAAATGTATGAGAAATACACGCGTTAATTGTTATTTTCAGTTATTATTTGAAACTATTTTCTTGATGTTAGATTACAAATAATAAATCGTTAACAATCCTTTCATTCATGTTTTTATTTGTTTGTTGTTATAATCGCGATTTAGTGTAAGTAAAGGTCATATGATAAAAATAATAAACTAAACTCGTTCATGAAAATGTGATTAAGCTCACCAGAGGCTCGCTTGGTAATATTTTCATGAACTCGTTTGTTAACATTTGATAAGAAATAACAATTCATGTCAGATCCTTACGGAAGCGTACAAGTGCCTTATTGACAGTTTTTTTTATAGTTTAAACTGTAAATTTTACGGATTAAACGGTAAATTTTACAGATTTAAGTGTCGAAAAAAAGATTAAACTATAAATGTACAGGGGAAAAGGCGTGAATTTTACAGAAAAATAGTGTGAATTTTACAGATTAAAGTTTGAATTTTACAGATTAAAGTGTCGAAAAAATGTGGCACAAATACTCGTTCGTAGATCCTTTATACATATATATCCCGAATCTAAAAATGTTATCGATTTTCTGCTTCTTAAACCCTCGGTATTTATTGTTTGCATCTGCATGTATAGCTTAAAATAAGAACAGCGTGAACGCGTTAACACGAAGAGCAACGTTGACCTTGATATTAGGTTAAATGCACGATTATTTGTATAAGCAGTAAATATAAATGTAAATATAATCTTTGAATGGGTTCTTTTCCATACAATTGCAATCGATTCATGCATGCAAAAGATGACACAAGGGTGTTTTAAAAGCTTTTAAACTACATATCTAGATCACAAATGCACTCTATCTTCGATAACAAAGCCAACGTTTGGAACATGAACTTGCTATCTGAATTACTTCAGACTTTGATAAAATTATCTTAAAATCCTGATAATCTAGTTATTGTTGCTGTTGTAATAAGTCGAGTGGCACACGGAGACGAAAATGATATCATAGTTAACATCACTACATGTATCCCCAATCCTGTGAAAAAGCATTTACACTAGGTGCAATAACCAGCTTGATTTAAACGGCTAGTAGCTTTCTCTCCGCCGAGAGGGTAAAGTCGCTGAGTTTAACACTTACTCAGCCCCTCACCGCGTGGGTTCGAATCCCGGCAGGGTCATTCGGATTTTCATGTGAGGAAGCCTTCCAGCTGGCTTGAGGTTAGTCGGTGGTTCTACCCGTATGCCCCCGTGCATTCGGGGTCTTCCTTCGTCTGTAATTAGCTGGACGCCGCTGTATGACTAAAATGTCGAAGCGACGGTAAACTCAAGTAGTCAAGTCATAGTGCAATTGTGAAGACCTCTGGAATATTAAAACAGCTGGTTTACAGTTGATCGGTAGAATTAAAAGAAATACTCTTGTCTTCCTAGTTTATGTTGGTGAAGTCTGTTTCTTGACAAATAAACTCGAAAAGTGTAGGTTACACTGCATGGTAAAACGCCAATTTTCTTACAAGTACTATGAGTATAGAATAGCAGGTGTGATTCATTCCGCAACTCACTCTGCAATATGGCGTTTCCATAAGTACCGGGCGGAGAATTAGTTTGTGCTTACAGAAAATCATGCATCACTTGCGATACACGTGAACAGAAACCATGGTGCACGCAGCGGGGGCGATTTTATCGTGAAAATGGAAGTTAGAGACGATGTCTACTGGAGACAGATATAGTGCTGTCACACTGCAGTGCCGTAGACACGTGGCATGTTATCACATCCAGTCACATTATCCTGATACCGGGCAAACAAGTTGTCCGTTAATGAAAATATTTATAAATAAAACCGAACTTTCCCATAAACCAACCCCATGTCAAATATGTGAGAAAATTGTCAAAAGAGTGTTGCGTCAGAAGTCTGTATACTCTAGTATACCTTAGGCCAGTAGAAGAGAAAGAATCAGTCGTGAAATCTGTTGTAAATCTGAATCATGGAATGACTGATAGTGATGAAATTAAATATCTAAGCCACTTTTGTAGCCTATACATAATAAATGCTCTGTTCATATCACATGTGTACGCAAGCATGTAAACTGATACAAGATACATACTCCATACGAATACTTCTCCACCAGTCCGTATTCCTCGAGGGACTTCTTTATCTTGCCTACCTCGCCAGCATCCATCATCCCCCTGAAAAAAAAATAACTCGCCATTATCATCATCATCATCATCATCATCATCATCGTTGTTGTCGCCGTCGTCGTCGTCATCGCCTTAACACAAAGGCGTCAGAAGTTGTAGAAAGGACAGTTATAAGTTTGGAATCATCAGCAGTTAGTAGACATATTAGTAAAAATGAAATAAGTAGAGGTTGTAGTAGCGCAAGTAGTAGTAGTAGTGGTAGTAGTAATAGTGGTGGTGGTAATGGTGGGAGCTATTTATACGTGTTGTTCGTGTGGTATAGTAGATATGAGCTGTTTGATTGTTTGTTAGGTTTATCGGCCGACCAATATTTCGATCATTTTGGACATATAGCGTTGTCTTATCACTGCGATGTCTCGCCGTAGACGTGTGGTATGACACCAGAGGTTACACTGTCCTGACACTGGGAACCCCTTATATATGCTGAGCGCCAAGCACAAGAAAGATAAACCAGTACCATTTTTAGACTTTGGTATGTCGCTGCCGGGAATCGAACCCATGACTTTCAGGTTACGGGGGTGGGTGCTTTAACCACTCGGCCACCATCAGTTGTACAATATCATTTATAGTAGTACACACCATATATTAGAAATGGCAGCAGTACAAAACAGCAGCAGCATTTGCAGTTTATCTTTTCCAATCGAAAATGAAAAAGAAGTTAAATAACTATAAATCAGGAAGTTTTTATATACGACGTACATGAATTAAAAAAATGTACCAACCTCACAATGATGAAACCGTTGACGTCAAACGCATGTCTGACCTCATCCGTGACGTAAAACTCCGGGTCCTCGTACCGGAACTCTGAAATTGATGAAAAAGTCATCTCTGTTATATTAGACACATATGTTCTTATAAAGATATATACATACATATATCTCATGTAACATTTCTCACACATAAGTAATCTGTAAACGTCTACATGACCTCAGATCCGAATGTCGTGTGTTCGAATCACGTCGTGGACAACATCGTGGATGTCCCTCCCAGGCGCAACTGACGGGTCATCGAGTAGATCTAGCAGCAATACAAATTGTATGTTCTTGTTTCCAAAACAAATAAGAAGTCGATATATGATGAATACAAACAGACAGATGGACAGACTGACAGGCTGGCAGACAATCAGATAGATAGATAAATAGAGAGAGAGAGAGAGAAAATGACAGACTGAAAGACAATCAGATAGATAGATAAAGAGAGAGAGAGAGAGAGAGATAGATAGGTGTTTTACCATTTCCATATGGTCCTTCACCGCTCTTTGGCATGTTTAGATCTGGAAAGGAAAGACACCTCAAGTGAAATTCTGGTTTCCCAATGCTCACTAGACCGTGTTATACAGGGGGCATTTTAGAGCCAATTAACAATATATCAAGCACTGACCAGTCTTATGTATGTGCGCACTTGTTTGTTTTATCATTTACAGCGAGCACGATAGTGGAGTGTCATGTATGTCACCTAGCTCACCCTTTCCTGTAACAGGGTCATGTAAACAGTGTATAGACTATACTTGAAGTACTCTGTTTTCAAATACACTGATATTACACATATGCATGGTTTATATAATTTACACACACAATGTTTATAAAGTTAAGTTATATTGCATACATGCATATTACTGATAGTTTTATATTTCATATAAAATCTGTAGTGAGTACACAAACATACGACAATAACTCTATCCTTATTCCAATGCAATATTGCGTTATGTACATATTGACAGCCAAAACAATACGACTGTCTCAAAAATAGAAAGCTGAAGAAGAAACGTACAAGTTGAAACACACAGGGTCACGAAGGGAGAAAGATTTGCTCAAAGAGAGAGAGAGAGAGAGAGAATCATATATATATGTATGGACAGAGCTACACATACCTTTAACTCAGTTGCAGGCATCCGAGTTAAACAGGCTCGTAATGAACCCAGGCCAGCCTTATTTATCTGAATTTTATCTGCACAATTTAGATTAATCACAGGTCTCACAATGTACAAAGCTTAAAGGTTGCTCTCGTGTCGGTCGTCTCCCTGTCAGATAGTTTAATGCAACATGGACGCTCAGTGCTGTGTGTATATGGACACCATTGATTAATCCGCTCTGTTTAAGACACACGTCAAATATTTATGTACAAATACCACGGTCTGTAGATTGCTCACAGGACCGTTCATTCATAGTGTAGACAAAGGATTTATATTTAGAGCGACTATGCACTATAATAGATTGACCACGTCCTAAATTATGACCTTTGCCGTTATATTCAGTACATTTAAATATTGCACTTATAAACATACATGGACAGTCTTTGCATAAATATTTCATAGTTTATATCACGATGTACATGTGTACCTATAGTTTTATGAAGATGAGAATTCATCTTCATAGAAAAAAAGCTTAAACACAAAGGTAAACCTGAGGCAGGAAAATCAATTTAACCATGTTCCTCAAACCTTAAAATATAGGTCACAGCTATAAATTTTAGATCATATCATGATGTACATGTGTATCTAGTTTCATGAAGATGTGAAGTCATATTCACAGAAAAAAAGGTAAACCTGAGGCAGAACAATCAAGTTTACCATGTTCATCTAGCCGTAAAATATAGGTCACTGTCACATAATAATTTTGACGTGGCCTGAAAACAAGTGTAGATTTAGAGTACGTTTTGTTTGTCACGTAGGCCAGAGTGGAACTGTGTTAACCGATTTTGGTTATTTAAGGTTTATCACAGATTTCTTTTATTACCTTTTGTTCAGAATGAGATATGATTAGGGTTTGAAATGGTTATATCAACTGTTTTGCTAAGTTTTAAGTGTATTAAGAGAGATGTTTAAGGCTTAGAAGTTTAAACCTATAGTTTCTTTACATAAGCCCTTTTTATCAGTATACCTCGATCAGTGTTGTCAGTGTTTCTCGGGATGCACGGGTTCAGCGATTTACAATTTATTGCACGATTCACGTGATATTTGTTTTTTAAGAGTAAATCTTGGGGTTTTAGTATATAAGTTGACTTGTATGAAGCCTCAGTGTCAGATATCGATGGGAGCTACGGAAGATGCCTAGTCCAGTCTAGAATATTCTGACCAAATTACACTACGGAGCTTGTGTGAGTAAAATTTTATTTTGTATTTCATTTTTGCAGGTAGATATGAAACTTAGATTTTATTTTAAACATTTATTTTGTAGATTGTTGTATTGTTTCTTCTCGGGGAAACAAGTGTACAATCGTATTTAATTTTTGGTAGTTTTCGAAGTTTTGGTTCTATAGGCCAAAGAATCTTAAGTACATAGCTCTGCATTATTATGTATATTTGTAATTTTGAGAATAATTATGTTAGTTTATAGGTATGTCCTTAAATTTGATATTACCTGAATATACAGGGAAGCATTTGTCCAACAGTATTTGTTTTGTAATTAAGAAATGGAATATCTGTCTGGTATATAATTGCTAACGAGGACGGTTCTATTTTTAATATACTGATGTAATTAAACAATTGGGGGGATGTATGGAATATGTTTGATATATATTTGCTAACAAGGGCAGTTCTCTGCGTTAATGCACTTATGTAAAACCATAATATTGTTGTATGGTATAAAATGCACGTATGTAATACCAGAGATTTGTTATTTGGTATGAAAGTAGTATTATGAAGTAATAGTGTCTGCACTTTATATTTGGTGTTATAAGTAAATTAGAGCTATTTATTGTTTGTAGCCGTATTTAGTTGGGGCATGGTGCCTATGTAAGCTGGAAGGTTACAATCGATACGGGACACCATTGGTAAACTACGTCGCAAGGACGGGAGAATCTACGTATGCGTCATATGGACGACAGGATGTCTACGGTGGACTAAGTAGATCACATGTACTGAAGGGACAGCGACGACAGGAAGTCGGTCCAGTGTTAATCGATAAGAGCACGTGATGTAGTTTATGAGTACTGTGAATTTAGGAATCGTTTTTTGAATGTGGCACATTGAAGTGCGTTCATAACAGTAAGCCATTATGTAGATTGATATACGGTCATAGAGTGATAACAGAACTTTCAGTGCAGTTATTATTGTACCAACAGATAAAGAGACAGTTAGCCGGCAGTTTTTTTTATATTCTTTGATTCTTTTCTAATATCCTTATTGTATATATTTTTATATTAAATATATTTTAAAGAAAAGTTGTTTGGCATTTATCCTACCTTAGAGAGGTGTCAGCCCTTGGTCATTTTGTTACAGTCAGACATAAATCTGCATAAATACATATTACATAGATCACATCATGACGTACATGTGTACCTAGTTTCATAGAGATGTGAAGTCCGTTTCTTAGAGAAAAAAAAGCTTAAACGCAAAGTTAAAACTTGGGTGTGACGCAACGGAGTTGGCGGGGCTTAAAAATTACAAATCCTACTTTGTTTAGTATGTATTGCGGACACCATTGATACATTTTTATTAGTTCTTACACTATACTCTGATCCATCTTGACGGTTTCTAGTTTGAACTATTACTTTGTAGCAACTCAATCAACTCCCATTTTTTCGTAACCCAAGCCTTTTAAAACCCCCCATGCTATGAAAGTACGCCTTGATCCACCTTTGCCGTATCAGTACCCACAGAACCACGTTGCTGTCAATACTTTTTATGTATCCATGCTTGCCAAGTCAGTATTTTTCATGTTTCCATGCTGCTAAGTTAGTATCTTTATTATCCAATCTTACTATGTCAGTATTTTCATTATCCACGCTTGCTTGTCAGTATTTTCATATCCAGCTTTTTTTATTTTCATTATCCAAGCTTGCTATGTCTGTATTTTATCCTCGGTTGCTTTGTCAGCATTTTCATTATCTAAGCTTGCTATGACAGTATTTATTTTATTATCCAAGCTTGCTATGTCTGAATTTTCATTATCAACTCTTGCTCTGAATGGCGACCCAGGTAGCGGGACATGCGTAACACATAACGGTCAAAGTGTTGTAGATTATTTGCTTACGGCACATGAACATTTTTCTATTTCAACGGATTTTTCGGTACACTCACGCGCCGTTAACATTTTCTTTGCGAACAAATACGAATAAGGATGCTTTATATGATAAAACATGTACAGACAGCTATTATAAATTTAATGCAAAATACAGAGACGCTTTTAGACAGGCGGTAGAGAACGATATACATAACCTTGAACAAGAATTAATATCCGAAATAGGAAATAATGGTCGTGTTGACAAACTTACACACATTTTCACTGATTTCTTAGGTGAAAAGGGAAAACATTTTTTGAAATTAAAACAAGAACAAATAGGAAGAACTTTGTGCT
Source organism: Solen grandis (assembly GCA_021229015.1). Lineage (NCBI taxonomy): Eukaryota > Metazoa > Mollusca > Bivalvia > Adapedonta > Solenidae > Solen > Solen grandis. Next base: position 5,982,721 of record CM037788.1, read on the forward strand.
GAATACAAACAGTAAAAACTGGTTCGATGATGAATGTAAAAGAAAACGACAAGTTTATAGAAATGCATTAAATCAATATAACAGAAAACCAACGGCGGAAAATAGAAATAAAATGTTCTTTTGTAAAAAGAATTATAAGTATCAAGGTCGTAGATCAAAGTATAATTATGATAAAGCCAGAAGTAAAAAAATATGAATGATCTAAGGCGGAAAAAAAACACGGGAATTTTGGAGTATTTTTAAAAATAAGTCCAGTAAACAAGTTGGTGTAAATATTTCGGCCGATGAGTTTAAAAACCATTTTGAGGATATTGCATCGAACACTAATATTGAGACCGATAATGAGAGTAATGACTTTTTGCAAAATTATTTTGCAAACGAATCTACCTTTCAAGAATTGGATCATCCGTTTTCGAGCAACGAAATACGCGTGGCAATAAATGGATTAGGTAATAATAAAGCATGTTCTGTGGATAACATATTATATGAATATTTTAAAGAATGTTGTGACATTATTATTAAACCATTAGAATTATTTTTCAATCATATATTATCTAAACAAGAGTTTCCACATAGTTGGTCAACAGGTGTTATAAAACCAATATTTTAAAAGGGTGAAACCTCAGATCCAAATAATTACAGGGGCATAACTTTGATAAGTTGTTTTGCAAAATTATTCACTACATTAATAAAAAGACGCACAGTTTGGTTTTAAAAGTAATTATAGCACTGTTGATCCAGTATTTATTTTAAATGCTTATATAGATAAGCAATTGAATAATAGGAATAAATTGTATTTTATTGATTTTAAGAAAGCATATGACTATATAGATAAACAGCGCCTATGGTATAAATTGATAAAATCGGGAATTGATTGAACACTTTTAACATTATTACGGTCAATGTACCAGGAGGTTAAATTATGTGTTTAGCATATGGGTTATACTGATGTATTTGATAGCAATGTTGGCTTATTCCAAGGAGAGATAACTTCACCGATAATATTTTTATTTTTCTTGAATGATATTGAACTAGCATTACAAGAGAACACGGAAGCTGGCATAAACATAGATCAAATATTTATATATCTACTCTTATTTGCAGATGAATGTTAATTACAGATATAAAGTATATTTAGCATTCTTTTATCAAAACATTCTCTCTAAATGTATATAAGAAAACCTTGTTTTAACACCTATTTATTTTTCTTGTTATTGTGCATGCATATTGAATTTCTATGTTTATAACTTCTGTTCTGTAATATTTTTTTATTATCTACACTTGCTATGCATGTATTTTCATTATCTACGCTTGCTTTGTCAGTATCTTGCTATGTCAGTATTTTGATTTTCAACGCTTGCTATGTTGGTCTTTTCATTATTCAGGTTTGCTATGTCAGTATATTTTCATCATCAACGCTTGCTGTCATTTTATTTTCCACGATAGCTGTGTCAGTATTTTTATTAAACACGCTTGCTCTGTCAGTATTTTCATTAAAACGCTTGCTCTGTCAGTATTTTCATTAAACACGCTTGCTCCGTCAGTATCTTCATTATCCATGTCTATTATCTGTCAGTACCCAACGGCGATGGGCACGAATGTTATCGCAATGGAGTGTGTTGATCGCATTTTTTACTGTTAGGGTCATACAATCATGGTGTCCATATCATCCATTTTCTATAGATACAAGCTATCATAAGTGTCACTTATTACATGTGGTTATTGTTCACAACCGTAGATACAATGAAGCGTGGCGGTAAGAGTACATATTTCATGTTTGGGAAGTTAAAGGTAAACATTTCATAGGCAACTTGTCTGACTTTAACTTTGACTAAATCTAATAAGTGTTTAGTGCCATTTGACACTATTTCAGACATTTGAGGACTATTTTACGTAAGGCAGATAAATGGCTGCCTCGCTGCGATATTGCGCCGTAGTCAAGTGGCATGATACAACATCCAAGCACGTTATCCTGACCTTGGGTCAACCAATGAATCAATTGGGATCAACCAAAACTGGCCTGAACTGTGGAGCGCCAATACAAAGGGGATATGCCAGTCATATCTAAATAAGGTTCGTCTTGGTTAGGGATCAAACCCATTAAAGTCAGGTTACAGGACGGGCACTGTAATCCTATTTAAACTATAAATCACTTTAAAAATATATCTACAATATACTTCGTAAAATTATGGGGATGAGTAGAAAAACTCAAACAAGACTTCAGTAGACCTTCTGGAGGATGCAGTGCAAGTTTTTAACAGACATAAACGATACCATGATCAAGTGGAAGCAGAATGTGGATTCAACGGTAGTGGGTTCAAACACTGTTGGGTCATGCTTTTCTGACATTCCCAGGTGCCCATCATCGGAAACCACATTCGCTGCATAAGCTTTGCTTAACTGATAATTATGCTAGTGATATTGTGGGTTCCTACGATGTCAGAACTCAGAAATGTGATGAACCAGTATCACATCAATGACTTAGACATGCCGCAGTCGGGGATCGTACCCACGACTTCCAGGTTCTTAAGACTATTGCCTGGACTTCTTATAAGGAAAACAACTGTATTTATACAATCTGCCATTCGATGAAGTTTATTTTCTCTCAAGAACAATGCAGATATAAAGAATAACAATAAAACAATTGCATACATTAAATGAATATGGTACAATGTATGGACTATAATATACATGTACAACAACATTGACTGGGAAAAATATCTGGGACATGAATTATATTCTCTAAAAATATACCAATCAGACATTTATTTTTATAAGGTAACTTTTCATAATTTATAGGATTTTTTCTCTTTCATTTCCAGCAACTGCTAGGAAGAGCACTATCAATAATTTTCTAGGAATACAAATTTTTGTGTGGAACTAAATTTAATGGATGTTTTTATCCACAAATATAAATCCCCCATAAAAAAAACAACAACATATATTTCAGCTCATATTGACTAGAAGAAAACTCAGCAAATTTGGCTTTAATATAAAAAACATATTTAAGGTCAATGAAGAATAACAAGTTTACAGTGACTGAATGATTTTGATTTTAAGTAATTCTAATTTCTAATAATATCCTAGGATTCTTTGCACCCTGATCAACATCCCACCATGATTAAATTTTGATACGTTTATATTAATATCACTGGTATCAACCTTTTTTCACCGGGTTGGACTTCTTTAAGGTAATCCATCATTAAATTATAATCATGGTCCTTCAAATGCTTTAAAAGACTAAAGTGCAGATGCAAGCATCCATGGACTTGTTAGTAATAGGCTTTTTTGCTCAAAGCCTCTAAGGGCTTGCATTAACTATAAAATTCCTATGATCACTAGATGAACAATGATCACAATTTAATGATGGATGGATTACCTCAAGTGACTCATACACAAAAGATAGAAACATAAATTCAACACATCTCTTATTACTTAGACTATTCTATACGATTCAATTAGATATCTACCAAATGCCAAAATCTAAATTTCATATTTAATATACATTAGACTTTTCCAGTTTGCATGTAAAGTCCTACCTTCAACTTCACTGCTATACTCTTCAACGCCTCAATTGGGCATTTACTGAAGTGGGTTAAAAAACTGTGCCTAGGAGAGTGCAGAGTGAATCCCAAGAGTCACCCATTCATATGCTCATTGTGTCAAATGGGTCAGTCCCATGGTACACCAGAATAGCTCAAAATCTTATTGAATTTGCATATATAGGAAAACATCTGAGAGGTCTATAACTTTGGTCTATATAACTTTTTTACTTGATGTGGATTTTGATCATATAGTAGGCAGTTATTTCTGGGATTTAACTCTAAATCAATATTGTGATCCTAGAAAAAAATGTTGCAAATTTTGATACAAATCCACCTTTAATTTTTCCACCTTTAATCAGAGGCTCACATTTTCAGAACAACACTACCTACACATGTTATAGTCTTCATGCCTTTTTTCAGAATATCTTAAAACAGTGTCATATCATATTTTATGGCTATCATAAAAGAAAAAAAAAACATAATTGAACTCAAAGAATGTTAACCCAAACGTCCACCTGAGGTCATATCCTTTCTGGTACCTGCCTTGCTTCTGACATCAAAGCCCAACAGAAACAAGCACTTGACTTGCCCGCTGTTGGTTAATAACTTTCTTTATGCTCACCATATATTTCACACACAAAAAAAAATCTCATATATATAGAAGTTATCAGAATATATTCTGCTATTAAATATTTAGCTCACAACAACTAAGCTTTAATACTCAAAAAATATGTTAACAAACACATACCCAAAACTTAAATTTAAGGTAATGTAATAAATATCTAAAAATATATTAAGAAGGCTATATATATGAAATGAATAAGGCAATACAGTTATGCTTAAATGTATGTTCACATAATTGAATATATGTATTAATAAATAAATCAATATATTTATGACAGCAAGTGTATTTGAAAAGTATTTAAACATACACATATAGTATTTCTATCCATATTGTATTTATCAAGCAATGTTCAATTAACTGCAACCTATCAACTAAATTAATTGTACAATCTTTTAATATTTCTTAATTGCATGTTTATATGTATCCTAATTGCTTGAATCCTCCTCCACTAATTGCATGATAACCCCTCACTCACTCATTTAGGCTACATTTCCATACACACACATCGCTAAATATCTAAACATTTTTCATCTGACAGTTAAAAATTCATATTAAAATTTAACAAATTTAGTGTAGCAATGAGGTCTCATTAACAGGAGATCATTTAACTTTTAGATAATGTTACTACACTCGGAAACATAATCTGCAATCAATACAAGAAAGTATATTGGTCTGTTGATAAACCTGGAATGAGACATTGTTGATGTTTTACACCAATTGTATACATGAGACAATAAATACAAGTCTGGTTCAAAGCCTACCAACCATACCTTAGTGCTGTTATACTTTAAATAAACTAGGCCAGTCAATAAAAGTGATTAATACCCCCCACATCCTGCCTTGTCCTCAAGTAACGCGAGTGTTGGACCAGACCAGACATGACAGAAATTGACATGAAGAGCTTATCTCCTATATAGCCCCAACTTCTATGAACCAGTGGCACATTCACTTTAAAGACCTTCTATGATCTATGGCCACTGAAGACTGAAAATATCCATAAAGTTTAAGCCTATTATATTCATGTAGTTAGCTTATTTGTTTCCTTGGCTTTAACCCATCAACAGTAGTTCAGCCATTTGGGGAAACAAAAATATGAATATTCTTAATACATTTTGTAAAGTCAATTAAACAACAATGTAAGTCAAATACTGGTGAATCACTTTTGTTGGAAAATGGATAAAATAGACAAAGAAATTATTATTTAAATCAAATTACTACTCTGAGCTAAGTAAATGTATAGTATATTAACCCTTTCCCTCATAGAGGAAACCATGAAAAGACCTATGCGAACAACATAAAACCAGATCAGCCTGCGAGTAACTTGTTCGCTGCTCCTCAGTGGTCTGGAAATGAGGACTTTATAATTAAATTTGGTAAGGTTTAACTGTGGTTTTGTGCAGATCAGGCTTTATGTGGTACCTATTGAGTGCATCAAAATGAGTCTATATGAGGGAAAGGGTTAATACATAGGTATTAATATGTAAAACAACAAATAGAGCATGATAATTTAATTTCAATATTATAATCAAAGAATTTCTCAGTATTTATTATGACAAAAATACTTGTGTATCACTTAGCACTATAAATAGTATAATCACTTTTTAAGTATTTTTCAGCACTAAGTATAGATAGTGAAACTAGAACCAGGTCATAAAATGATACAGAGACAACAAAAAGAAACACCATAAAACAATCATAAACATTTCATTGAAAAGTGACTAAAATCTATCAAGCCAGGGATAAATAAAGTCTTGGCTTTTGTACACCCAATGTTGTGTTCCTCAATGCATATACATGCTACTTAACCCATGGATGATATAAATACTCATCAAAATACTAAAATATTCAATTTAAAAAAGTTGACAGTCAAATAATGACTTTGCATAAGTTACATTTGCCCTGATCTAAATGTAAATATGAAATCATTGTGTATACATATACACATGTATTTCTAAAGCTAACAAATATTTCCATGAATTTCACTAGACTTTTATTTAACATCAAAAGCCTTTCTACAACATGCATCCTTCTTAACTATAATCCTGAGAATGAATTTCATAGCATTACTTTTCTATACAATATGAAAATTACAAAATTCTATATCTACTCTTGTATATTTATTACAATATATCATTTTTGTTTATTTTGATTTAAGGGGTGAGTGGGGTTGACTGATGTTTAAATACAAACATGTCAAATAACATGAAACCAAGTTTTCACATACCACCCCAGGCAACCAAAACTATTTTTAGTAACAGTCTCCTTGACCCTACTGACAAGAAAATCAATCCCAATCTTCCTCTTTTCCTAAGTCTCCCATAATCTACCTACCAAGTATGAAAACTGTATCTCTATTCTAACAAGAGATAATCGGTGGATACCTAACATCAACTTGCCCAACAATGTACCCCTTGCAAATAAGAAGGATTTCTGTTGAAAACTAGTTGAAAATACTAGTATAGCACATTTATTTAAATTACATAATTAAAGAAATTCTCAGAACTTAATACAAAAATACTTGGGTATCACTAGCACTACAAATAATATAATCACTTTTAAGTACTTCTCAGCACTAAGTATAACCAGAGGAAAATGGAGCCAAGTCATAAATTGATATTCAGACAACAATAAGAAATACTAGGAAACAATCATAAAAAAATTATTGAAAAGTGACCTACCATAGGTGAAATATCATTATACATTTCATGAATTGGAGATACTGAGTATAGCAGGTATGTCATTTCTATACATCTGGAAAAATATCCATATTCTAATGACATTAATCTGATGAAATGTTTTTCAATACCATGAAAGCGATGTACAGAATTTCTTAACTTCAAAGCAACTCTGATTTTTCCCCTCAGAATGGCATTTTCGTATTCAAATAAATATTTTTTTATCTAAATGGAAGAAAAAAATATATTAAAATATACCTGTTCATGTCAAAACTATAATGTATTCTAAGGATTTTAGGACTACCATCGCAACTGGCTTCCTATTTAATTAAGGCATTTATATGATTAAAGTAACATCATACATTGCATATCAACTGTGAGAAGTATGTAATGATAAATCGTTGCTGTGCTGGAGTCTACAGAAGCTGCAACTATATTTCAGTCATGTAGTGACATCTACACATGGGCCTGGCAGATGGATGAATCTTCATATAAAACTTATTTAGATGAGTTAATGCATGATCTCATTTCTAACACTCAGTACATGCAGTATACAGATGAAAATGTTACCACTCAGTATATAACATGGCTATTTTCAAATTAAGCAGTCCTTGCTCCTCCCACGCACACAAAAATGCATGGCATTTCTAGATTTTTGCACTCTTATTAAATCGCATATTTACTCTCTGTTTTAATATCAGAAAAAGTTCCATAAAATCATTCAATAAGTCCAAAGGACAAGGAAACACTCTTTTACGAAAATGTCCGAAAATTGTGACTCAAAAATATCAATAGAACAAGCTTAATGTGGTATGCTTAAGTAGGTGTATTTTGGATCATGTTGACAACAGTGTCATTGAAACACCCCCACTACAGACCCTCCTACTTCATCCTACTTTAAGGCCACTCAACCTCCTTTATTCCAACAGTTGTCCTTCTGTCGTCTGTGTTAAGGGTGAATGTGAGAGCTGAAGGATTAGCTGTTCTGTCCTCTGCTAGTTCCCTATTAATGTTTGGTCAGCCATCCCGTTTCCGGGAGATGTGTTTCTAGGAAACCCTGCAAATCATATAACATATTGTAAATACCGAAGAGTATTCGTATACTGTATTATGAATACTGTATTTTAAATATTGAAGTGTGTTTTTAAATAGTATCCTTTATTTGTGTATTATGTTTAATCATGATGTAACGTTCCACCGACAGTATTTCAGTCATTTGAAGACGATGTCTACTTGAGACAGATATAGTGCTGCCACACTGCAGTATCATGCCGTACATTTCCTGACAGTCCTTGACCTACTCTTATATACTTAGAACAAAGCTGGGTGCTACCAGTACCATTTTTATTGACTTTGGTATATAGCGACCAGGGATCAAACCCACAACCGCTTGCTCTCAAAGCTGAAGCTCTAACCCTGACAACTGAGATGGTTGAAGCAGAATTAGTGCAGTCTGTATTGTAAAAATAGAAGTATGTTTGTAAATTGTATTGTAAATATTGGTCTATTTGTGAATGAATATTAAATTTTGTATTTGTACTGTTATGACTGTATATTTACTGATAAACTATTGTTGTGTTTGTATGGTAAATGTTGTACTGTACTAGTCGTTATGTTCCCGGATTTGTATCAGCAATGTTGTATTAAAGTCTTGGGTAATATTCATATTCCAATTATTTATAATACCATAAACTTAAATGTGTTGCAAAAGGACATAGGGTCCCATTTGTTGTACTGAAACAAATCTGTTTAACATATTTGGAAACAAAAACATATTAATTTTCAAATACATAAAAGGACTCTATGTTTGAATGTCGTGACCAGGGATCCAACTCAAAACTTCCCAATTATGGGCAAGTGCTCTAACACACAACCATCTGGATCAATTTTTTATTTCCTGTGAAATGTGACGGAAATGGTTACGCTGAAATGATTTAAAGCAGATATGAGGTAATCCAGAGGAACAGATAAGAACTTGATTTTCTACCTCGAAGTGACAATTTGTTTTTCTCGCCAGAAGGTAAAGGTAAAAAGGTCTAATTGACGAGGCAAAAATGGCATAATTGAAAATAAAGCAATACTCTTTTTTTATGAAAAAAGATATATACAGTAGAAACTCGTCAAGTCGAACATCATTTAACCGAATTCCTCACCATTTCGAAGTTTTTTTTTTGGTCCCGATTTTTCCCCTTCTTATTTTAACTAAAAATAAAATGTTTAATCCGAATTTTGCTATTTCGATTTTTCGCTATTTCGAAGTTAAATCCCGGTCCCGAGTTCACTATTTATACCTATTTTTCAATTTTTATTTCGAAGTCAATTTTCGTACATTTTCGAAGACATATCGCCCTTCACTTCAATCGTACACGTGTCAGTTTATTTTGCGGTGTCACTGGAATGATGGCTCAAGTAAGTTTTTCGCACCTTTTTCCAGGTAGGGATTATCAGCACGTGTCTGACCGGAAATTATTGATTACTTCTAATCGATGTCTGACAGGTTGAGTAACAGACACGCGTCAGCAGATAAACCCAGGTGTCAGATCTTGAGTACTTGTTTTTTATGTGAATTTAAATTTAGTCAGCAGAGATTAATCATCAATTGTATCTCTGTCGTCTCTGCACACTTACGTCCGAAAGAATTATTGTCTCCAAAATAATTCCTCACAATTGTCAATGTCAGAATAATCCAGTGAAATACCCGGTTGTCCGAGGGAATAACTAGGTTTGTCTCAACCCTATCCGCTGTATGTGTTTGTATTTCCGTGAATACCTTCTTACGTACAGTATCCGTTTTTCATTTCATACGTACCAATAGTTTTTTCGACGTAGCGATTTTCACGAGAAACTCACCAGTAATGATAACGTAAACATACATGCACACAAACCGAAAAATCATTGGATTTTTAATCCGAATTATCATTATTTCGAGGTTTTCAGCCAGGTCCCTATGACTTCGGTTCTACTGTATTTGCATGTTAAAATTATTTTATTCTTTGCGTTGCATATAAATGATTTTTAAGTTGCATAAACGTCTTAATGTTAAAAAAAGATAACCCAACAAAAATGATATTGTGCAAAATAGCCCTGTCCACTATTGATGGGCTTGGGTACTATCGACAACCCTGTTAAGTCATCAAGGTGCACCAGATGCTCTTGAAATTTTGAATGTACAAACGTCAAATGATCAATGGTTATTGAAGGCAATACACTTTAAAGCAGGAAGGGACAATCAGCCGTTTGTTAAAACATCAGCAGCAATGGAATTCGATACACAAGGAATTAAAAAGAATTGAGTGAAGCCATTTTTTAATGCGTAAATGTTACGCACAGAATTGAAATATTTAGCGTATTGGTCCATTTTATTTGCGTAAAATACGCAGATACGCAGCTTATCTGTTCCTCTGGGTAATCAAAACAATTTCATAGCTTTTGCTTTTCATAGTGGGATTGAAGGAAAAATCATCAAACCTTCACAGCTGCCCCCACTCCATTCAGATCCAACAGGAACGTATCATGACCATATATGGAGTTGAGTTCGTAGAACGTCACACTGGTGTTACCTGAGGGAAAAATTTGAAATATATATACATGTATCATGCTGAGAAAAGATGCTTTGATCTGAAATGTTTCAAACAAGACCGACCACACAATTGCACACAATACATGGCATTTTACTGTAGTCCAACTTTCAGTTAAATCTATGTCTAGGACTAGAATGCTAGTGAGAATACTTCATACTTTATCTTTAATTAATTCATTTTATGTTGATCCCAAGGAAAGAAGTTTTTACATTTTCTACAAATCCCTCTTGACCGTTCCTGGGTTGGACCGGTACTTTGCGCCCGGGAAGGTCATAAAAAATCCTTGCATCCATTGGGTTCAAACTCACAACCTTCAGATCCACAGTTGTGTATTTTACCATAGAACAATGAGCCTTCACCTCCCTACCTGAGTCTTGCAGGACCTGGGCAAGCTCCCGTTGCTGTGCTATGGGAAACAAGATGTCAGTTTTGACACCGATGACCATCACCGGGCATGTGACCTTCTTCAGTCCCTCCACCAGTGTGCCATGCTCCTTCGCCATATCAAATATGTCCATTGCCTGGATACACAGAATGTCACAGAGAAAGGATAATAAATCATGATTATCAAATAACATTATCATACTTTGTTCTCTTGGGTATGACTGGAATGAACTTGATAAAAAAATAGACAGGAAAGTAGAAAAAAATTAAACTAAGATTTATTTGCTGTCAAGGAATTCAGTTTCAATTCCATGTATGTTAGATGTATCATCCCTGCAACTCCCCAGACTGGCATAACTCTCCAACATAGCACTGGTGGTTCCTCAAACTGAAGGATCTGACAAATCTCAGAAAGTTTTTTTTTGCATGTAAAATGGCTTCTAGATGATCTAATATACCAATTATCTAAACTCCAGTCCTTGTGGATTATGTTTGACAACAGGAATATTTTAAGATTTTTCAGTTAACATCAATACAGAATATCTGTGCCTTAAAACACTGCCAGTTTTGGTCACAAGGGCATCATTTGAAGAAATCTGTTAAGATTCAAAATGCTATGTATAATTGTTTCGCAGAATACAGACATTAATTTTGTTAAAAATACATAAAATTACTTTTAAATGCTATAAAACAAAAAAGATCAAAAATGTGTCTACCACAAAGATTAAAAAATGTATCAAAAAGATTTCTTTCGTATTTAATAGAACTAAAATTACATTTAGAACATTCTGAACTATTTCTCATATGAACCTGTTCATGATTCTGTCTTTAATATCTTTTCAGATTTAACCCTTTCTCTCATATAGACTCATTTTGACGCACTCAGTAGGTACCACATAAAGCCTGATCTGCAGAAAACCACAGTTAAACCTTACCAAATTTAATTACAAAATCCTCATTTCCAGACCACTGAGGAGCAGCGAACAGCATAAAACCTGATCAGCCTGCGAGTAACTCTGGTTTTATGCTGTTCGCATAGGTCTTTTCATGGTGTCCTCTATGAGAGAAAGGGTTAAGCATCAACAAAGCTACTAAGCATCATCAAAGCTTCAATACGTTGACATTCTGAAAGTCGCAACTTTTCAAGTTTTGAAAAAATAAAAAATGTTTTTGTTTTTTTTTCTTTCTCTTAAGAGATGGAAGAAAGTATTGAGATATTTTTTTATTAATTTCACATTTATCCAGAGAGTGCAAGGGCAATCATGTAAAACGTTACATAAAACTTTAGCAAACAGTGGCCTGATGTACCCATTGTTTGATAGACAAACGTTAGTGTGTCACAGAGTTTACATGTTAAACAGTTTTGACCAATATAAGTATAGTTATGCAAAAACAAACATGCACGTTCTTTTGTGTTTGAGTATATTTAATATATGTGTCACAGCGTGAAAAATGTGAACCCTGAATGGGACTCGAACTCGGAACCTTTCGCTCACAGGGCAAATTCTCTACCATCTGAGCTACCCAGCCGCAAACACACATTAATGGATAAAAACAGCCAGAGAGTTGTCTTTCAGTTTACACAACTCCATGCAGTAGTTACTTCCCTTGTTTGAAAGTACAAGTACACCGGCTTTTTCTCACAATATTGCGGTCCCACCGAAATAAGAAGAGATTTCATTCAAACGCTTATTTGAGATGTGAATATGTTCGTTCTGGGGTCGTATTCATAAAGCTCCTTAGTTTTTAAGGAAAAAAAATCCTTAACTGGAATAAATCTCCTTAGGTGTTTTATATATAAGACTAAAGGAAATCCTTAATACCTAAGGGAAATCTATGTGATTTTAAGGAAAATCTTAGAGACTAAGGGAAATTTGTTCCTAAGGAGCTTTATGAATACGGCCCCAGGTCTTTGCTTAATCTACTTATCTAGTGGAGTTTCAAATATCCTGAAAATCTAAAAATATTTTTCTACATTATAAAGGAAACAAGAGCACTCCACGCAGATGCCAACAATTGTTTGTTGAGTTTTTGCTCAAAAGGGGGAGATACTTTAGGTAAAATGGACCTAAGAGTTATGGCCCTTGATCAGAATGAAGTCCTTGTGATAGTGAACAAGTATATGAAGTTTGATTATAGTCTAATAGTTTTAAAGTTTTGGCCAAGGTTAAAGTTTTTCACCACAATGACGCTGACGCTAATTATGACACCAGAGTGACGACAATACCTTGGACTTTTTTCTTTGATAAACAAGACAAGCTACATATAAAAAAATTGCAAAAGAGTTACATCCCTTTTTTGATTCAATCTTGGAGCCCTTAGTTCATCAGACGAGTACTTAACCAACTGTGCCAATGAAGCTGTTACTACAAATGTCTAAGCTAATTCATAGTACACTGTGTGTTTTGCAACATAGAGGATTGAGTCTACTACCGAGGTAACTACAATCTTATCTTAAGACTAACAATTAATTAATTTTCAACCAGGTTGTTCATAGTTAAAAACACTGATGCCAAATGATGATGTATACAGTCAGAAAAACATGAAAAGAAAAAGACTTATTAAATATATTGACAAGGAAAGCAGTCTCACTTTTGAGATATAGAGGAGAGAGTTGGGATCAAACTTGGTGCTGAACATCTCGCCTTGGTACTCGATGTAGTTCTCTATGAGGAAGGTTGGGCATAACGATGTCGCAGCAGCTTCATCGATGCGCTTCCGAGCAAATCTCTGGTCCCACTCAGGTCCGCTGCGGTATGTGCAAGTGGCAATCTCCCTGAACAAATACATAGGGATAAATCAATTTCCAGGGTTTAACATCCCACTAACATCATTTCAGTCATTTGGAGGTATTTTTCTACATGAGACAGATATATTGTTTCTTACTGTTATTATACTATATTATAAAAGACATCAAGTTTGTTTATTGGGTTTAACGTCCCACCAACAGTATTTCAGTCATTTTGAGATGATGTCTACTTTAGACAGATATAGTGCTGCAACACAACAGTATCACACCAGAGACATATGACATGATACCACACCCAGTCACATTATCCCGACATCGAACCAACCAGTCATGCAACTATCCTTATATTCTGAGCGCCGAGCAAGGGAGCTATACCAGCTTTTTTATGGCTTTGGTATGTCGCGGCCAGGGATCGAACCCATGATCTCCCAATTCGGGGGCAGACAATCTAACCATATGGCCACCGGGACTGGTACGACATGAAATATGACAGCCATTACACCCAGTCACTTTATCCTGACACTGGGCCAAAGTGTTACATATAACAATGCCATCTTGAATGACTTTGGTTTGACGCAGTCTGGTATCAAGTCCATGAGAACCCAACTAAGGGGCAGATGCTCTAACTGCTAGGTGAACTGCTTTTTAGGAGAGATGTTTAAATCATAAAAATGTGCTCTTTTTGCTATGGAAAATATTACAATATTTGAGGGGTGGCTGGAACCTGAAGATAAAAAAAAACCAAAAAAAAAAACCTCACTTCCAAGTAAAAATATTTACTTCAAAATCACAAGATTAAAGGGAATATGAATACAATTCTAATGTTTTAATCTAATGATTATGTACAAATGAAGACTAATGTCGGATAAAAGAGTATACAGTAGAATCATTAATTTTTGTGGGTGACTTATTTCCGTTGATTTCCTGGACAGCTTTATCCACGAATATTAACCCCCACAAAATATGTTTACTGAAAAAGCCTCGCCTTTTCTAGAACATGAATCAACAAATATATTTACCAACTAAATTGTCTTTATTACAGATTCCACAAATTAATGTCAACAAAAATAATGATTTTACAGTAAGTTTTAACTTGAAGTAATTTACCTGGCTAGCTTCATGCCTAACTTTGGATACGCTTTGTCATAGTAGTGCCCCTTGTTCCAGTGTCTGTCCGTCATGATGCATTTCCTCTGGAGATAACGCATGGCAATGGATGAAGGGTGACTCTGGGCACAGGACGATATTGAGATCATCCTACAAGGGAGATAATTCAAAATATAACAGCCATCAATACACTAAATATCTGTCCAGCTGTACAAGTCAATTAACCAAACTTAGCACTAAGTAAATCTTAAATATGGTAGAAAAGCATTCCACCAGTACTGTTTTATGAAATATTCAAGTACACAACACATTGACTTATTGCTAGGTATGGTCAGTGGAATTAGTGCCAGGATTTTCAATACAATAAAGTATGTTCTGCTGCCATAAATTATTTTCTTGGTTTAACAGCATTCCATAGACTTATTCTGAGAGGATGTTATTGTCCTTAAGTCTCACAGTATTTCCAAAACTTATATACGATTTAAAGATTCTTTGGTGAATTGAAACATTTAGTATGAATAGCACTTGTGAATGACCTGATCTGTCAAAGGGAAGGCAAAATCAGATCTGAACTAGAAGTATCACTAAAGTTGATTAGTATTCCCCACATCTCAGCTTGTCTTTATGAGAGAAAAAAGCAACATGATGTGACAATGTATGTGATGAGGGTGATTCCTATATACATTTAATTACAGAGGCATAATTCAATATTCCCTGCCAATGATAATAGACTGTAGGCCGACATACGTACCTTCCGACACGGTCAGGGTAGAGCGCAGCAGACTTCAGGGAGCACATTCCTCCGAGGGAAGAACCGACACTGGCGTGCAGCTGAAATCAGTGGGGGAATCATGTCTCAATTATACATTATAGAGCACCTTGAAAATATTCCGCCTAAGAGTTCTCACTCACTCCTAAATTTGAGTTCTTGACTCACTATTTTATGGGCAACTCCTATATGGATGTCTGATGTTGGAGACTCCAACTTTTTGGCAAATCTTTGTAAGGACTAGAAACCTAGTGTGAACCCTGATATTGTGGAAGAATATTACTTTACTGATTACAACCACCTGGGTTCAATCCAAAGTCAGTACAATCTATGTGAAAGGGTATTTTGTCATACATTTAAGCAAAGTATTTTGTCATAAATTTAAGCAAAGTCTAGGGTTTTCTCAGCATACTCTGCTTTTCACAGGTTTCATTGAAGAACTTATAAAATCTATATGTACCATAATTTAACAGATTAATCTTTTTTCTATTTTCTTTTTTTCTAAGATAGAAAATACTAAATATTAGTAGGGAATGTGGATACAGTGTATAGTGAATACAAATGCAAAACTTTTTTTCATAACAGAAAAGGCTTTATTATACAGATCACCAGCTTGATAAATCATCAAAGAATACATGTAGCATTTTTGTAATCATCAATAAAGGAAGTAGGTAATTCTGTTATCAATCAATCAGCCAATTTAAGTGATTGATCTGACCACTGCTAAAAGTCAAGTGTTTCTCTCTATCCTGTGATCACTAAATCATTCTACAGCAAAAAGTTATGTGTCTCACCTTCTCTAACACTATTTTCAACCAAATGATTTATCAACCTAACATCCATCCATCAATTCATCAATAAATCAAATGACAATCAATCAGATGGCAATCAAATGACTAACAATCAAACAAAAGGCAATCAATTGGATGGCAATCAAATGACTAACAATCAAACAAAAGGCAAACAGATGGCAATCAAATGACTAACAATCAATCAAAGGCAATCAATTGGATGGCAATCAAATGACTAACAATCAATCAAAGGCAATCAATTGGATGGCAATCAAATGACTAACAATTAATCAAAGGCAATCAATCAGATGGCAATCAAATGACTAACAATCAATCAAATGGTAATCAATCTTTTACAATCAATTTACCATCAGTCAATCAATCAAATGGTCATTAATCAATCAGGAGTCTCACCTTGTCCACCCCCAGGTAGTCCAAAAGAGCGAACTGAGCGTTTACCATGTCCTCAATACTGACCAGAGGAAACGTTGTCGCATATGGCTGAAACACACAAGATTATTTAGTTTCTTTTTGCATTATATACACGGCATACATGTATAACAGGCTAATCCAAATTACCTTATTTGTTATGATTCCAAATTTTGGAAAATGAAGTTTTTAAATTGATTTTTTTATTCAATTAATTTTAAAACAAGAAAGTCAGTAGAACTGACAGATGCTCCCCGAAGAACGTCATTGTTACAAATAAGGCCTTGGTCAATGGGTGGGAGGATATGTTGAAATCCCCATTCCTAAATCATATCTATTCTCTTCATCAGATGAGATGTTTTACCAACTCTAATTTGGAGACTTAGTAACAGTTTACTATTTAATATGATAATACATGTTACTCATCAGATCTTTCATTGATTTTTTTTAAGTTTTTATACTACTAAAAATTAAGTCATACATTTCAATGTGTGCTCATATCAAAGAGGTTAACCAACACTCTTGACATATGACTGGATATTTGAAATAGTGTATAATGGCCTAAACAACAATTAGCTGACATGATTATGATTGACATTACTAGCATATTGAATTTTGTGGGGTTTTGTTTAAATGATATCTCCTGTTCAATTAGGCAAATGACATGAATATTAGTCAACAACATGGTAGTAGGGGCCATAACTCTCTTAAAAATTGAGGAACCAGGTAACGTCGACGATATGCGTATCTACTCTTGGTGATAAAGCTTCCCATAAAGTTTCATTGAATTCAAGCCATTAGTTCCTGAGAAATAGCCCGGACAAGAATCATGCAACATGAACTATAGGCCAAAAAGTCAAGGGGCCATAACTCTGTGAAAAATTGAGGAACCAGGTCACGCCGACGATATGCGTATCTACTCTTGGTGATAAAGCTTCCCATAAAGTTTTGTTGAATTCAAGCCATTAGTTCCTGAGAAATAGCCCGGACAAGAATCATGGAATATGTACTATAGGCCAAAAAGTCAAGGGGCCATAACTCTGTGAAAAATTGAGGAACCAGGTCACGCCGAGGATATGCGTATCTACTCTTGGTGATAAAGCTTCCCATAAAGTTTTGTTGAATTCAAGCCATTAGTTCCTGAGAAATAGCCCGGACAAGAATCATGCAATATGTACTATAGGCCAAAAAGTCAAGGGGCCAGGGTTTCCGATGACGCACAGATTTGTGCGTTTTGTCGCATTTATTTCAACAATGACCCCAAAAAATATCCACAGCGCGTCACCATTGACGCAATATCAGATTCATGATATTATATCTCAGCCGTTGTATAAAAATCAAATTGGCATCAGATTGACGATAGATTGCCTGCCAGTAGTACCCGCATTATATTGATTCGCGTAGGTTTTCCCATTGCAGAAAATAGCATAATATAAATAACGGACCAATCAAATATCGCAACAAGCGTGTTAAAAAATAAAGGACCAATCAACGGCGCGTTGTTATGAAGCCGCGTCACAGCGAAACCTTAATTTTTACTTTTCGAAAGGAAATAACGAAAAAGATAGGGGTGGGTGGGGGGACAATGACAGCGCACCTGGCTCATCGCATGAAGAAAAAAAGGTTGATGACCAATGTACAAGACCTGAGCCTGATGAATCGACATTGCCACCAGCAAAAAGAAAAAAGGTTTCCAACGGGGTTTCTGCGACGAATGGAGAACACGCTTTACTTGGCTGTTTTATGACGAATCGGACCAAACAATGAAGTGCAAGCCCTGTATTGATACAAAACAAACCAACCCCTTCGTAAAAGGCTGCATCAATTTTAGATGAATATATAAAAACCTCGGCATTAACGTAGCGATTTTCAATTTCTAAAGTGGGTGGGGTACCGTACATCGGCCCGGCTATACCGACATGCACTGATTTTTTTTTTACCGGAATACGACATCGATAAGCTTTCAGATATAAATAAATTGTAAAATAACTTTATTAGGAATTTATAATTGTAGTATTTTATCACATGTTCGTTTATTACCAATTATAAAATTTAAAACAAGTTACATGCATTGTTGTGGATCCACGGACAAATGAAAATAAACAATTTTAAAACTAAACAGAT
The DNA here is from genome assembly GCA_021229015.1 of Solen grandis. Taxonomy (NCBI): domain Eukaryota; kingdom Metazoa; phylum Mollusca; class Bivalvia; order Adapedonta; family Solenidae; genus Solen; species Solen grandis. The sequence continues at coordinate 6,001,500 of CM037788.1, forward strand.
TAATTTATGAAAAATTTAAGTTAAATTTACATGTAACTTGGATATTATGTTTGGTTTAATTTTAGATTTCTATTATTAAATGGTTTTCTATCAAATACGGCATCTGAAACAATTTATATTTCCTCGGGGATAAATCCAGAGTAATTGACAACTAGATCTGCAGATTTTTTTTTATTTAAATCTATGTTGAATTTAAAAAAAAATAAGTTTAATACTGTAGGTAAAACATGTATGAGTATGATAACAAAAAACAAAATCTGAACACTGTCTTGATTGTTTATTTTATTCCTCAATGAAGTTAACTGTAAGCCTGTTTTATCAAAGCTATTTTTATTAAAAAAAAAAATACCGAACACACACATGCACATATACATGCACTAAAATCATGTCCCCCCAAAAATTAGGATGACCCCAAAATTTGAAACAGTAGGGGACATATGTCCCCAAAATAAAAAAATCAATATTAAACCCTGAAGGGGCCTTAACTCTTTGAAAAATTTAGGAATCGGGTCATGCTGACGATATGCGCATCTCCTCTTGGTAATAAAGCTTCCCATAAAGTTTCGTTGAATTCAAGCAATTAGTTCCTGAGAAATAGCCCGGACAAGAATCATGCAATATGAACTATAGGCCAAAAAGTCAAGGGGCCTTAACTCTGTGAAAAATTGAGGAACCAGGTCACGCTGAGGATATGCGTATCTACTCTTGGTGATAAAGCTTCCCATAAAGTTTCGTTGAATTCAAGCCATGAATTCCTGAGAAATAGCCCGGACAAGAATCATGCAATATGAACTATAGGCCAAAAAGTCAAGGGGCCTTAACTCTGTGAAAAATTTAGGAATCGGGTCATGCTGACGATATGCGCATCTCCTCTTGGTAATAAAGCTTCCCATAAAGTTTCGTTGAATTCAAGCCATTAGTTCCTGAGAAATAGCCCGGACAAGAATCATGCAATATGTACTATAGGCCGAAAAGTCAATGGGCCATAACTCTGTGAAAAATTTAGGAATCGGGTCATACTGACGATATGCGCATCTCCTCTTGGTAATAAAGCTTCCCATAAAGTTTCGTTGAATTCAAGCCGTTAGTTCCTGAGAAATAGTCTGGACAAGGAAAGTGTGACGGACGGACGGACGGACGGACGAAGCGGCGACTATATGCGTCACCTTCGGTGAGCATAAAAACAACAAAAAACAATGCATGCTTAAAAATGCTTGTGTGTTTGTTTTATCTTTAATCAAAGATATATGTTTTCTTTAACTGGTTAACTTTTAAAAAAAAAATATGAAGAAATGTCAGAAATAGTGAAATACCACTACTCACCTTGCCTGTCACGGGATTTATTGACGAAGGGCCGCTGAAAATTAAGATAAATCTTTATATATCATAAATTTAACCAATACAGAATCTGCTGAAGACACGTAAGTTGGGTATTCTTTATGTGATATTTTTCATAGAAGAAACAAATGTACCAACTATTCCTGCTTGAAAGATGCTGTCAAGAGACATACTTCTACAGAGACTGAAACTTTCAGACCAATCACGACACAGGAGATCTCACACTGCACTCTCTGTCACACTGAGTTGAAATAGCTGAATTTCAGCTATATTGCAAGTAAACAATATAATGTTTTGTCATTCAGCATGAAGTACACACCATGGTCATGTGGAAGTGACTGATTTGGAGACAATACACTGAAAGTTGCTTTCAGACTGGCCAAGATTTTGTGTGACCAATTTTGGTGCAGATTGCTAGAAAGTAGAAACTTAAGTAAATCCATATGTTCTGTCATATGGCAAGAATATATGTTAATAAGAACTGAGAAGTCCAGTGGCAGAGCACACCACTTTGGATTAAAAGAAACAGGTTTGATAACCAATACTGATGAAATTTTCAGTTATGATCTTTCAAAACCCAACAAAAACTGAGAGGGATGAGCACACTTTGTTTGGTGGGTTACTTGGTTAAACAGCCGTCTCTCAGCATTTTTGTCATTTTGAACCTTTGTCAGTGAATATTGCAATCATTTGTTTCCAAATTCATAATTCCAAGATTTAAACTTAATTCTCCCAAACAGAACAATGAAGACAAAACTATACAACACCAGGTTTTTTTTGCCCTTTTTGATTACTGATAATGGGTCATGTTCCCAATGCCAGAAAGTATGTTTCTTTTCCCAATTTCAAAGAGAAAATTCCCAATTCAAGGAACAAAAAAAAATATTGCCATTTTTACAATGTGCCTGGTGTTGAAAGTAGCAAGTCTAAATGGTCTGTAAGATACAAGGGCTGAATGAACCTAATATTTGATTTTTTTTTGTTTCATTTGATATATATAATAGGGTGGGATTTTTTCCCAATTTTGTCTAAAACAATGCAAAAAAATCCCAATTCTAGGGGTCAGGTCATGTTCCCAAAATGGAGAGAAAAAACCCTGAACACATAAAGCAGTCACCTTGACCCGTAACAGCCGCCAAGTGTGTTTGTACAGATGACGAAGTACTTGTCCGTGTCAACAGCACATCCTGGTCCAACAAACTTCTCCCACCAGCCAGGTTCAGGGTTATCCTGAAGTGCACATCATATACTTATTATACAGTAATTATTGTCCCATTGATGTTTCTCAGCTAATCAACCACGTCTACGTCGATTAAGAAAAAATAAAATTCTTCGATAAAGATTTGTACTTTTATATCTTATAAATTATTTTTATAATATTCTTACAAATTCATTTCCCTATTTCAACATACGAGAGAGAGGTTTGTTTTGTTGGGTTTAACGTTCCACTGACAGTATTTCAGTCATTTGGAGACGATGTTTACTTGAGACCACAGGTACTTGACACAGTGTCAAACACCTGTGCTTGAGACAGATATAGTGTTGCAACACTGCATTATCACGCCATAAACATGTGGCATGATACCACACCCAGTCACATTATCCTGACAACGGGCCAACCAGTCCTGGAACTACCCTTATATACTGAGCACCGAGCAAGTGAGCTATACCAGTATATTTCTTTTTTTTTTTTATGACTTTGGTATGTTGTGGCCTGGGATGCAACCCACGACCTCCCAATTCTGCGGCAGATGCTTTAATCACACGGCCACTGGGACCGGTACAAGACTTGTAGTACTTCTTATGCACCATTATATCAACCAATTTATATTGCTTTGAAAAGTTTGAATACATTTAGTTATACCCAAATTTTAATGATGCAAACTTCCCAATCCAAAGCCATCTAGGAAAATTTGAAAAAAAAATCTCTGACAGAGGACTTACTGGGTGGCTTCGTGCATGTGAACTGGCTGAAAGCCCAGCGTGAATAATAACAGTGTTGGTCCTCTCCTTGTTTAATTCTCCCCACGTCTCATATGCAATCTGCAGTTCTGGTAAGATAGCGTTGTTGTACTTCATTCGGAACGGCTCGCCGGAGTTGAAAATCTTGTAGCCGGACATAATCTTGTCATACTGTGGTTCCGGACCGGTCACTTTGCTGCAACACGGAGAAAACCAAATGACAGATACGGTAAAAATATATATATATATATATCTTAACAATATAAAGAGAAAATTGCATGGAGTATTTTTTTTTCATTTCTTCCATCTGTTCCTTCAGTATAAAAATGAATGTAATCTGCTTCATGACCTGTGGGGATCTAAGTTCTAACCTAAAATCAGGCACAATCAACACATCAAAGTGCTCTAGAACAATCAATACAGGTAATAAATACTCCACACATCCTAATTTGTCTTTCTGTCGACAGGATGTGAAGTGTTATAATGGGACGTATTGAGTGTGATCACTACACACATATATTACATAAAGCTTCTAATAAGTTCTATAAAGCATGTGGTATGGCAAGTCTGTCCCCTTACTTCATAAATATTCATTAATTATTAGATTTATGATTTGATGAAAATCATTTGACTGACCTTTGAATAGTACATTAAACAATGGATTTTTCTTTCCTCAGCAGATTGTGGGAATCTGAGCTACAATTTTGTATAAGCAAACAGAGGAGACCCAGATTTGCCAATGTGTCAAAATAAGTTTATATGAAGCAAAGGGTCTTCATCTCAAAATGACTGATGCATCCATTGATTAAACCTGATCAACCAGACACTCTAAAACTTTCCAGTACTGTTCCAGATAAGGCGGCACAGGTTATGGAATTTTTCCGACAGCTTTATTGTGTTTTAAAATAAATAGAAATCATATCTCAGGGTTCTCAAAGGATTCCGAAAACTTGAATCCTTGACAAATATCTGACAAAAAGATGGAGTCATAAATTATATATTTACAAAATTAGTGTTTATGAGTTATTCAAAAAATATTCAAAAGAAAGGAGTCCCCTTTCCAAAAAAGGAGTCTCCCGGACTCCAAATTTGGCGTTTCTGTTAGTGAGAACTGTGGATCTGTAACTAAGTTTGTTTTTTATTTTATGTGCTGTGAGGAGAGTGGGGGGTCCAAAGAGTGATATGCACGAATAATATAGCTCTTTATGTTGATTATTGGGAAATATTTATTAATTCTGCATAAATTTATTTTCCCAAAATAATCCTGGAGTAATCAACCAGAAAAAACATTTATCTAGATACTGAAGAACTAAAGCTAAATTAGTTCCATTATCTAATTATTGCATCCATTTTTTCACCAACATCCACCAATATTGTGCTCCGTCCATTCCATGTTGATCTTTTTCAGTATCCCGTGTGTATGTGTATGATTTAATGTGTATGATAAACTTCAAGATTTAAGAAAGAAATGCAGACAGAATGGCATGTGTAAATTGTCCATGTAAGAGCTGAGACAGGAAAGCCCCACCATCATCAGCAGTGTCCTCCTGGGAGGCCGTCAAGATCATATTAAATAAAATCAAGATCTCTCTAAGCATCTGACATATTTTCCACAAGGACCAGGAGGTTTCATACAGATCAATACAGTGTATGCATATTAAACAAAGCTGGTTAAAGTTAGAAATCTGTAGGCTAGAATGACAAAATATCAGAAATTTTTTTAAACCAAGACAGTGTTTTTACCCTTTCCCCTCACTCAAAAGTATGCTTGTTTTTTGTTTAAAATCCCCACCTTTTCCATGTTTTTTTTTTCTTTAGAGACCAAATATCATAAAACTCACTAACCTGATAGCCTGTTTAAAAACCTAAATTTACATCGCAGAACAATGAATGACCACAACACAGAAATCAAATGTATACTTTATTATGTGCATTTATTTTATTAACTGTTTCCCTATTTTTCCCTCACATGCATTTTCCCCCACAATGCTATTTTACCTTACAATGCTATTTACCCCTTACAATGCTATTTCCCTTTACAATGCTTTTTTCCCCTCACAATACTATTTTCCCCTCACAATGCTATTTTGCCCTCACAACGCTATTTTGCCCTCACAACACAATTTTCCCTTTACAATGCTTTTTCCCCCTCACAACACAATTTTCCTTTACAATGCTTTTTTCCCCTCACAACACAATTTTTCCTTTACAATGCTATTTTCCCCTCACAACACAATTTTCCTTTACAATGCTATTTCCCTTACAATGCTATTTCCCTTTACAATGCTATTTCCCTCACAATGCTATTTCCCTTTACAATGCAATTTCCCTTTACAATGCTATTTCCCTTTACAATGCTATTTCCCTCACAATGCAATTTCCCTCACAATGCTATTTCCCGTTACAATGCTATTTCCCTTTACAATGCTATTTCCCTTTACAATGCTATTTCCCTTTACAATGCTATTTCCCGTTACAATGCTATTTCCCTTTACAATGCTATTTCCCTCACAATGCTATTTCCCTTTACTATGCTATTTCCCTCACAATGCTATTTCCCTTTACAATGCAATTTCCCTCACAATGCTATTTCCCTTTACTATGCTATTTCCCTTTACAATGCTATTTCCCTCACAATGCTATTTCCCTTTACAATGCTATTTCCCTCACAATGCTATTTCCCTTTACAATGCAATTTCCCTCACAATGCTTTTTCCCTTTACAATGCTATTTCCCTCACAATGCAATTTCCCTCACAATGCTATTTCCCTTTACAATGCTTTTTCCCTTTACAATGCTATTTCCCTTACAATGCTATTTCCCTCACAATGCTATTTCCCTTTACAATGCTATTTCCCGTTACAATGCTATTTCCCTTTACAATGCTATTTCCCTTTACAATGCAATTTCCTTTACAATGATTTCTCACAATGCTATTCCTTTACAATGCTATTTCCTTCAATGCTATTTCCCTTACAATGCTATTTCCCGTTACAATGCTATTTCCCGTTACAATGCTATTTCCCTTACAATGCTATTTCCCTTACAATGCTATTTCCCTCACAATGCTATTTCCTGTTACAATGCTATTTCCTTTACAATGCTATTTCCCGTTACAATGCTATTTCCCTTTACAATGCTATTTCCCTTTACAATGCTATTTCCGTTACAATCCTTTACAATGATATTTCCTTTTACAATGCTATTTCCCTTTACAATGCTATTTCCCTCACAATGCTATTTCCCATTACAATGCTATTTCCCTTTACAATGCTATTTCCCATTACAATGCTATTTCCCTTTACAATGCTATTTCCGTTACAATGCTATTTCCCTTTACAAATGCTATTCCTCAAATGCATTACCTTTACAAAGCTATTTCCTCACAATGCAATTTCCCTCACAAGCTTTTTCCTTTACATGCAATTTCCCCTTTACAATGCATTTCCCTCACAATGCTTTTTCCCTTTACAATGCTATTTCCTCACAATCAATTTCCCTCACAATGCTATTTCCTTTTCATGCTATTTCCCTTTACAATGCTATTTCCCTTTACAATGCTATTTCCCTTTACAATGCTATTTCCCTTAAAAGGCTATTTCCCATTACAATGCTATTTCCCTCACAATGCTATTTCCCTTTACAATGCTATTTCCGTTACAATGCTATTTCCCTTTACAATGCTATTTCCCTTACAATGCTTTTTCCCTTTACAATGCTATTTCCCTCACAATGCAATTTCCCTCACAATGCTATTTCCCTTACAATGCTATTTCCCGTTACAATGCTATTTCCCTTTACAATGCAATTTCCCTCACAATGCTTTTTCCCTTTACAATGCTATTTCCCTCACAATGCAATTTCCCTCACAATGCTATTTCCCTTTACAATGCTATTTCCCTTTCAATGCTATTTCCTGTTACAATGCTATTTCCCGTTACAATGCTATTTCCCATTACAATGCTTTTCCCTTGACAATGCTATTTCCCTCACAATGCTATTTCCCTTTACAATGCTATTTTCCCTATTATAGGTTCCAACTACCATTCCCCTGGACTGCAGGGTGATGCTGTATGAACTACCAGCAGATTGAGATAAATGTCCCTTAATTATAGCAGTACATCTCTTTATTGATATGTAACACCAATTAATGCATGGTATACATCATAACTTGTTTCTCTTTAACCCTTACCCTCATTTTGACGCACTCAATAGGTACCACATAGAGCCTGATCTGCAGAAAACCACAGTTAAACCTTACCAAATTCAATTACAAAATCCTCATTTCCTGACCACTGAGGAGCAGCGAACAGCATAAAACCTGCGAGTTACTCGCAGGCTGATCTGGTTTTATGCTGTTCGCATAGGTCTTTTCATGGTGTCCTCTATGAGGGAAAGGGTTAACTTCTTATTTTAAGTTTGGCCTGTTCAAACTCATGAGCAGTTCCTATATGAATCTATAATATAGAATTAGAAGGACAAAACTTTCTTTTTGAAGGAAACCTATAGTGAGATCCCTGTAAGCTGGACACACAACCCTCTCTATCAGGTCCCTACAAAATGTAGGTCCAGAAAAAGGAAGTATTTAAAAAAAAAATGGAACTAAAATGTGACCATTTTCTAAATTTGATGAGAATTTACAGATGATGCGGACATTATAATGGAAATTTCTTCAGACAATCTCTATTATAAACGTTGAAAATAACTTATATGTATCATTTTTATGCAGGGAATATCTAGCCGAGGGATTAAGTCTATTTTATAGCTTAAATGTAATTGAGAGGACAATCCTTTACAAAAATAAGAACTGCATGTAAGCCAAAGGCGAAACGGATATGAATGTATATGAAAACTGTATCTCTATTCTAACAAGAGATATTTGACAGAAACAAAATATTCCCTATATATTACATGGAAGAAAATTTGAAGGGCAGTAACTCAGGCTTAAATGGTAACAACAAAATTTCCAAAACACATGCACATCTTCACATATATGTTGTCTATCTGTGAAAGTTTGGGGTAAATCACAACAATAGTGTGGAAATAGACACCAAGATTTGTTCCCTATATATTGCAAAAAGGGAAAAAATTCTAAGAGGCATAACTCCTGTAATAGTTGATGAATTGTAATGAAAATTGCAGGTGCACAAGTTCCCATAGTAGGGCGGAATCCTGTGAAGTTTCATCAAATTTGGCAAAAAAACTGTAGTAGAAAAAGCACACACAAAATTGTGTTTACGGAAGGACAGACAGAAGGACAACCCATCCCCATACTTCGTTTTGGGAGGTATAATGAAAATCAGTCAAACATAGGACTTTTAATTATCCTAATGAACGTGGAAAAATTCTCACTTATTTTGTTTTCTTGTTGTCCTTTTATTTTTTTGTGGGGGGAGGGGGTTTCAAGATCTTACCAGACAATGAGCTGCAGTATTTTCCCTGGGTATATAACAGACCTGATATTACTTATAGGGTTTTTTTCTCACCATATTGGGAACATGACCCAACCACCAGAATTGGGATTTTTTTGCATTGTTTTATAGACAAAATTGGGATTTTTTTTTTGTGTGTCTAAAATGACATAAAAAAACTCCCAATTCTGGGGACAAAATTGGGAAAAACCGTCCCCAGTGGCTGAGTGGTTACAGCGTCCGCCTCAGGAGTGGGAGGGTGTGGGTCCCAGGCTGCGACATACCAAAGTCTTGAAAAATGGTACTGTTATAGCTCCCTTGCTTGGCGCTCAGCATATAAGGGTAGTTGCAGGACTGGTTGGCCGGTGTCAGGATAACGTGACTGGGTGTGGTATCATGCAACATGTTTACAGCATGATACTGCAGTGTGGCAGCACTATATCTGTCTCAAGTAGACATCATCTCCAAATGACTGAAATTCTGTCAGTGGGATGTTAAAGTTAAACCCAACAAACAAACAAACAAAATTGGGAAAAACTCACACCGTATTATATATATATCCAGTAAAAGTTAAAACAATGAAATCAAATATTTGATTCATTCAACCCTTGTATTATTTTGACTCGCAATTTTCAACCCCAAACACATTCTAAAAATGGTGATTTTTTTTTTTTTTTAGTTGTTCCTTGAATTGGGAATGTCCACCTTGAATTGGGAAAAAAAAACAACTTTTTACGATTGGGAACACAACCAAATATCCGTCCTCAAAACAGGCCAAAAAGACCCATGACTTATATAATCTAATTATTATGTGTTTTGTCAAAATACATGTAAATATATAATAGTGTGATTTGTTGTTGGTTTGATCCCCAGTCCAGACATTTCACAACCAGTCCATCTTAAAACCTTTCTCCTACTCTAACCGAGACATTGTTACATAAACTGTGATTACCAATTTTCGAACAAAGGAGCCTATCATCTGATCTCATTTTGATGCATGTCATAGGGTGAGAAAAATATGCAGCCTGACCGGGACTCAAACCCAGGGCCTTTCACTTACAGGGCGAATGCTCTACCAACTGACCGCTTACATACCTTTCTCCCCTATTGTGAAGAGTTATCAGTATCATGGTGACATACTCAGGGTCGACACCAACAGTGTCTCAGGATCCTGAGAACACCAAAAATTGGGAAGGGATTCCAGAATAGACATGCAAAGTGTTCCGTTGGGACACTTACTTTTGGGGCCTCTGTGGCCGAGAGGTCAAGTCGCTGACTTTAACACTCACTCAGCCCCTCACCGCTTGGGTTCGAATCCCGGCAGAGTCATTTGGAATTTCTTGTGAGGAAGCCTTCCAGCTGGCTTGCGGTAGGTCTGTGGTTCTACCTGAATGCCTCCATGCATTTTGGGTCTTCCTCCACCTGTAATTATCTGGATGTCGCTATATGATTGAAATACTGTCAAAGTGACAATAAACTCAAATAGTCAAGTCACACTTACTTTTCTAATCAAATGTAAATTAAACAGACACATGAATACATTAATATATGTAAACCTATTTAATCATCTTCATAAAACTTTCTTTTTAGTAACCCTCTTTGCTGAATCATAACATTTTTACTGAAAGGACTCATGAATTTCAAAACAGGTGTTTCGTCAGGATACCCGGGTAAAATGTTAGTGTCAGTCGCTAATACTCACCCACCAAATTGGCCACTGTCCCACATTGGGCTCCAAATGTGAGAGGCTGAGAAAATATACAGCCTGACCAGGACTCAAACCTATGGGCCTTTTGCTTACGGGGCAAATGTTCTACCGACTGAGCTATCCGACCACTTACACACCCTTCTCCCCTATTTTGAGTTATCGGTACCATGGCATGTCCCAAGGTACTAGATAGTAATTAACCTAATAGCGGTACCAGCAATTTATTTACATTTTTTTAACCAACTGTTCCTTATGGCACACAGACTCTATAAGATTTGTAACTGATCAATGGCAACAGAATAACTGTTACAAATTCCAGCAATTATTTTTTTTGCAGACTTTGACCCTATGGAACAAACTATTGAACAGGGTTTTGAGTGGGTTTCAATAAAGACAATGTAAATACATTTTGGACCTTTATCAGCACTCAATGTCATGCATGCACAGCCACAACTTCTCATCTACAAGTGGATTTTGATGAGCACCCTAGCACCCCCAAAGAAAGAGAGCTATCCACTTTTATTCAGTCTCACTGTCTGTAGTCGGCTCCGACTCGGGTTATTTTATAATTCTCACTCTACTAACAACTCGGCGCGCAGACCTGTCTAGAACACTCGAAAGAGATGTTGACAGTATCAGAAGATAGATAGATAGATAGATAGATAGAGAATATACAAAAACAAAATACACTAATTTAAAAATGGTAAGTTAACCTGTCATACTTGACAATAATCAATTACTGAATTGTGCATGAAGAATAAGTGAAAGATAATAATATTAAGGAAGATAGAAAATATATATTTAACACTATATTAACAGGCAGATGTATGAAGTGACTGACAAGCTGTATCAAACATTACAGGTGATAGTTTGCATATATTTAAATAAATCAAATTATTAAATATATTTACGCACTTCCTTGTCAAGCATGGAAAATCAGTTTCCAAGCCACGAAATGTCAGCAGTTCATTTTCAGGAACTTGAACTTGCGGGAGATCCGGCACATCCTTCTCGTCAATTTTCTGTCTATGTATAGTTGAAGTAAACAAATATCTTGCATTTCCATTTGCATGTGTAGCATTCTGTTGGACTGAGACTGCATGCTGCAATGCTGGACTACCAGTCACATCAACAGCCTTTCTGTAGATTCTAGAACTTGTCCTTAAAAATGACCACATCGTTTACCATTAAATACTATCGGAAACCAACAAAGTTGACAGTTAGAAATAGAAATATACGTTAGACTCTGCGCTGGGGATATCTAATGTCCATGAGGATCCTGCTTGCGTAGTGTTAAAAGAAAATATTCTACATCAGAATCAATAGAAGCTAGATCCTGGGCAGGTGTATCCCACATGTAATTTGTATTTACGAAATTACGTAGATGTGCATTCGAACCGGCCCGGGTCCCTTCAAATGCGTTTGTAAGAAAGAGCAAGAACTTCACTGGTGCTGTCAAGATGCAAAATTAATTTTGCGTTGTTTTCTAATTCACAGAATTATTTAATATCCATACCAGTTACTTAAATATATGTATTAGCCAGATCATCCAAAGAACTTGAAAATTTCCATTAAGCGTTTAAAGGTATAGAAGTATATTTTAAACGAAATGAATATATGTAATTACATTCGTTATTACCCTTGAAATCTTCGCTGGTCTCGTAAGATTGATATATGAATAAGAACATATCAAACTATATTTAATAACAATTTAATTTTCTATCAATTTGTTTTCAAACGATCTAAAACAGAAGAAATACTGTGTGATTTTTTTCCACACGCTTCTAAAAGTTTACTCAACATGTAAACATATTTCACGTGTAGTTAGCATGATCAGGTCAAGGTCTACAGTTGCTCGCGTGAGTCAACGTACTGTATTGATACACACACGAATAGGTCTAGACCACGATGGGATGAAATAGATACACGAGTTAAAAATGAACGGGTGGCGTTCATTTCGTCAAATAAACAAATTGCCCGCTTTCCCCATTTCTCTCTCATTCTCATTTAGCTCATTCAGGACCCCACGTACCGCGTTGCAGGGACGTGAATGTACCTCCGTGCGATTTGGTTCGAATCCCGGCCGGGGGCGTTATGATTCTCATGTGAGGAGCAGAGATCGTAGGCAGACCATCTTACGGAAGCATGGAGGTGACACGGTCGATAATTTTTATTAACTTGTAGCCACAAAAAAATACTGTCGGTGGGACGTTAAACCCAACAAACAAACAACATAATTTCCAAAGCTTTTATTTTTACTTGTGGCCACATCTTGAATAACTTGTGGCCACAACTTAACTAATTTGTGACCACAACTTAATAACTTGTGGCCACAACTTCTTAACTTGTGGCCACAACTTAATAACTTGTTCCCTCAGATAAAACTTGTGCCCAAGACAATAACTTGTGGCCGCAACTTAATAACTTGTTCCCTCAAGATAACAACTTGTGGCCGCAACTTAAGTAACTTGTTCCCTCTAGATAATAACTTGTGACCGCAACTTAAGTAACTTGTTCCCTCAAGATAATAACTTGTGGCCGCAACTTAAGTAACTTGTTCCCTCAAGATAATAACTTGTGGCCGCAACTTAAGTAACTTGTTCCCTCAAGATAATAACTTGTGGCCGCAACTTAAGTAACTTGTTCCCTCAAGATAATAACTTGTGGCCGCAACTTAATAACTTGTTCCCTCAAGATAATAACTTATGGCCGCAACTTAATAACTTGTTGCCTCAAGATAATAACTTGTGGCCGCAACTTAATAACTTGTTCCCTCAAGATAATAACTTATGGCCGCAACTTAATAACTTGTTCCCTCAAGATAATAACTTGTGGCCGCAACTTAAGTAACTTGTTCCCTCAAGATAATAACTTGTGGCCGCAACTTAAGTAACTTGTTCCCTCAAGATAATAACTTGTGGCCGCAACTTAAGTAACTTGTTCCCTCAAGATAATAACTTGTGGCCGCAACTTAATAACTTGTTCCCTCAAGATAATAACTTATGGCCGCAACTTAAGTAACTTGTTCCCTCAAGATAATAACTTATGGCCGCAACTTAAGTAACTTGTTCCCTCAAGATAATAACTTGTGGCCGCAACTTAATAACTTGTTCCCTCTAGATAATAACTTATGGCCACAACTTAATAACTTGTTCCCTCAAGATAATAACTTGTGGCCACAACTTAATAACTTGTTCCCTCAAGATAATAACTTGTGGCCACAACTTAAGTAACTTGTTCCCTCAAGATAATAACTTGTGGCCGCAACTTAATAACTTGTTCCCTCAAGATAATAACTTGTGATCGCAACTTAAGTAACTTGTTCCCTCAAGATAATAACTTGTGGCCGCAACTTAATAACTTGTTCCCTCAAGATAATAACTTGTGATCGCAACTTAAGTAACTTGTTCCCTCAAGATAATAACTTGTGATCGCAACTTAAGTAACTTGTTCCCTCAAGATAATAACTTATGGCCGCAACTTAAGTAACTTGTTCCCTCAAGATAATAACTTGTGGCCGCAACTTAATAACTGTTCCCTCAAGATAATAACTTGTGTCGCAACTTCTCAAGATAATAACTTGTGGCCGCAACTTAAGTAACTTGTTCCCTCAAGATAATAACTTATGGCCGCAACTTAATAACTTGTTCCCTCAAGATAATAACTTGTGGCCGCAACTTAAGTAACTTGTTCCCTCAAGATAATAACTTATGGCCGCAACTTAATAACTTGTTCCCTCAAGATAAAAACTTATGGCCGCAACTTAATAACTTGTTCCCTCAAAATAATAACTTGTGCGCAACTTAAGTAACTTGTTCCTCAAGATAATAACTTGTGGCCGCAACTTAATAACTTGTTCCCTCAAGATAATAACTTATGGCCGCAACTTAAGTAACTTGTTCCCTCAAGATAATAACTTGTGGCCACAACTTAATAACTTGTTCCCTCAAGATAATAACTTGTGGCCACAACTTAAGTAACTTGTTCCCTCAAGATAATAACTTGTGGCCGCAACTTAAGTAACTTGTTCCCTCAAGATAATAACTTGTGGCCGCAACTTAAGTAACTTGTTCCCTCAAGATAATAACTTGTGATCGCAACTTAATAACTTGTTCCCTCAAGATAATAACTTATGGATGCAACTTAAGTAACTTGTTCCCTCAAGATAATAACTTGTGGCCGCAACTTAATAACTTGTTCCCTCAAGATAATAACTTGTGATCGCAACTTAAGTAACTTGTTCCCTCAAGATAATAACTTATGGCTGCAACTTAATAACTTGTTCCCTCAAGATAATAACTTGTGGTCGCAACTTAATAACTTGTTCCCTCAGATAATAACTTATGGCCGCAACTTAATAACTTGTTCCCTCAAGATAACTTAATAACTTGTTCCCTCAAGATAATAACTTGTGGCCACAACTTAATAACTTGTTCCCTCTAGATAATAACTTGTGGCCACAACTTAAGTAACTTGTTCCCTCAAGATAATAACTTGTGGCCACAACTTAATAACTTGTTCCCTCAAGATAATAACTTGTGGCCACAACTTAAGTAACTTGTTCCTCTAGATAATAACTTGTGGCCCAACTTAATAACTTGTTCCCTCAAGATAATAACTTGTGGCCACAGCTTAAATAACTTGTTCCCTCAAGATAATAACTTGTGGCCACAACTTAATAACTTGTTCCCTCAAGATAATAACTTGTGGCCACACTTAAATAACTTGTTCCCTCAAGATAATAACTTGTGGCCGCAACTTAATAACTTGTTCCCTCAAGATAATATCTTGTGGCCGCAACTTAAGTAACTTGTTCCCTCAAGATAATAACTTGTGGCCGCAACTTAATAACTTGTTCCCTCAAGATGATAACTTTTGGCCACAGATTAATAACTTGTTCCCTCAAGATAATAACTTGTGGCCACAACTTAATAACTTGTTCCTCAAGATAATAACTTGTGGCCAAAAATTAATAACTTGTTCCCTCAAGATAATAACTTGTGGACACAACTTAATAAATTGTTCCATCAAGATAATAACTTGTGGCCACAACTTAATAACTTGTTCCCTCAAGATAATAACTTGTGGCCACAACTTAATAACTTGTTCCCTCAAGATAATAACTTGTGGCCGCAACTTAATAACTTGTTCCCTCAAGATAATAACTTGTGGCCACAACTTAATAACTTGTTCCCTCAAGATAATAACTTGTGGCCACAACTTGAATAACTTGTTCCCTCTAGATAATAACTTATGGCCGCAACTTAAGTAACTTGTTCCCTCTAGATAATAACTTGTGGCCACAGCTTAAATAACTTGTTCCCTCAAGATAATAACTTGT